>CM069441.1:121900430-122230207 GCA_035610835.1 Ophiura sarsii | reverse complement strand
CGAAAATAGACACAAATTTCGCGAAAATAGACCCATTTGTAAAAAGTGACCCCATTATTAGGGATTTCCAGCACAAAATCATACCCCAGGTTTAGGGATTTTGTGCCCAAAAAGCTACCCATTAGCGCGGCACACCCCCGTATACCATCTTGGGTGAGTACCCCCCCCCCCCCCCCCCCCCCCCGGGAATATACGGACACATTCTTGAAGTCTTAAGGTAGGCACAGCAATAAGAGGACTTGTATAGCGCAATCAATATTGTGATTTATTATATAGCATTTTAGAAACCATCAATTGTCTGCAATAGTAGATTGGCCACTTCCTGAAATCGGTGATTCCATGTATCAAGGATGTTGCTAACTATCAATTGCCGACTGGGTGTTAATTTTCATCTGTCAATTAAATTAAATTAAATGATGTGGCATTTTGTTTAGGGTATTTGATTTCAAATTTACGTTTTCAGAAACATGCTGAATATCAGGGAAGGAGGGTAGTCGGGACAGAATTCTCAAAAGCATATTTCTTAAAACAGAATTGTTGCAAGTTTCACCCAGAAATCAAGAAAATTTGATGAAAAAACTCAGGGCAATAATGTCAAACTTCTGTTTGTGGACCGTTTCAGTCAAATAAAGTAAACTAGTATTGCAATTGAATACCTTTTGCTTGGTTGGACATATTGTATATTAGCCCTAACTTTTCTCATCATTACAAAACACTTCACTACTAGGTACTGGTAGCGTGTGCACCCCAATCATTTGGTGAAGAAAATCTTAACATTTTTGAGATGATCCACTGGCGCGATCAGGTGTGGACTTTCAACACAGGTGACCCGGGTTCGATCCCTGGTGCCGACATGGCCTGATTTTCAACAACAAAAACATATCCAGGGAATAATCTGGCATCGCACTCTCATTCCAAAATCTGTTTTGAGCTCCCCCTTCCCCTAGGGTGTATAACGTCGCATCTTGCAATCTCAATGTGCGTGACAACCATCACTGCATGTGCGTGACAACCATCACTGCATCAGGTGAATGACATCCATGAGTGATTAGGAACATAATGGAGAGGAAAACAAATGAACATTTATTACAAAAATATTGTCAAGTATTTATAGATAGAGAAAAACAGTCATTTGTTATGTATCGGGCCATCTGTTGCAGGCCTGTGTCGATGTTTTTTAGCTATCTAATTGCGCAATTACTGTAACAGTGAAACATTGCATGTTGTCTAGAAAACTCATGTTCATAATTGTTACATTGTTACATTAATTCAATTAAATTATTCCCAGGGTAGTTAGCAATTTTGTTATTATTCACATTAAATATTGCTCAAGGTTTTCTGTTGCAACATTAGGCCTATTCGGTAATTAGCAGTGGCGTATAGCTAGGTTTTTCATGTTGTGATGTCAGGGCTGAAAATTTCCAATTTGCCAACAAAAACAACATAGGGCTTTACTGACTAGACAAAGTTGCACTAGTAGCACTCACATTTGCTATTTTACACTAATGAGGTACATTTTGGGTTTAAACGATCTTTTTCTAAAACTAAACTAATATAAATATTGTTTTTTCTGTGTTTTGTTTTTTGTGTTTATAAGTATGGTGGTGGGGTCTATGCACACGAATCACACTAAAATTGCCATCCCATAATTCCCCCTGACAAATGAACCAACAGTACCAAATCTTAACTGACAATGACCAAGGGTTCAAATATTGGGGTGGGAGAGAAGGGGAGGGGAAGGCAATCATCCTCCTTGCCATCTCCCCTCCCCCTCTGGCTACACCACTGGTAGTTGGACTTAAAGATAAAGAGTAAAGAGTGATAAATTGTTGTGTGAAACTATTTATAAAATATCATACCATAAGATGTGGTATATATGTTTCTAGATATTTATAAATATAAAATATTGAAATCCTTGTAAAAGTGAACTTTTGTATTTAAAATGATGTGATCAATGAAAATCTGAAAAATCTGTGAAATGTTGGGATTTTTTTCTTCTTTTTTGGACAATGAAAATCTGAAAAATCTGTGGAAAAAAAAAATCAGAATTTTTTCTTCTTTTAACGCACACCAATTAACTAACGCGCGCGGGAGCTTTAAGACAATTTTTTTTAATATAGCCTTATTTGCATCTAGAAATACATCTTAGGCCTCATCTCTACAGCTGCCCATAATACAAATGCACCATTAGAAACAAAACGTACACAACGGACACATATAACTGGCTTTCCTTTTCTTGTTTGTATCTTATTCCATACTCTTGAAACGCCCCCACATTCGACGCCATTTAACATATTTTGGATCTCAGCAGCTCAAAATAATCAAAATCTGATCAAATCTATCAATATAATATGCAGTTTTTCGAAGAAAAAGACTGACCTTTGATCACTATACCGTAATGGAATTTAGTTGTATTTTACTCGTATATTTACTTCCTACATCTGCTGTAGAGGGTCAAAGTGAAATTATACACAATTTTATATAATTATAAGTATCGAACATGGTCAAGATTTGTTCTTTCCTGCAATTTATAGGGTCTGAAGACTCACCTCAGTGCACTATAGAGTTTTGATTTTTTTTAAACTACTGTTCATACCTTTCTTCTTCATAATTCAAGGTGTTTTTTCATTGCCTTACTGAATATTATAATATAATACAAAGGTAAAATACAGTCACAAATGTGTGTTGTTTCTGTTTAACAAGTCATATTTTTAAATGGATTATCAAGTTAGCTAAATCTTTTTTTTAAATGTTTTAAACTCTCGGTGTGTGCTATTAGATCAAAACTCATCCAGCAAGTCTGCTTTTTCATGGGAGCTATATTTATAATGTGTATAATAATAATAAAAAGTATTGCTGTCACACTGCTATCACCAATAATCCATACCTGAGGCTTGTTTGATTAACTCTATATGGCGAGGGAATCATCAACAGCCCTATGCGCTTTAGCTAACTCGTTTTCCAGGAATCAACCGCTCCTGGACTTAGCGCTCAAGGACCCTGCATCACACCATCAGCATGCATGGCTTACATAAAATATAAGCTAGGCACGAGCTCTCTCTCTCTCTCTCTACGCAAAGACCCTAACTGCGTGTCTCTAGCTCTATTTGTATAATAATTTATTTGATTTTGATCTCCTACGGGGGAAAATTGTGTATTATAGCGCTGACATTTGATTGAATTTATAACACAACCTTCTTCGTGGTATGATGGTGGTATTTGGGATGCCTTATCTTGTCTTTATATAGCTACATTACCTTGGGATATGGAGCGAGGGGGTAAAGGAAATATATTTGCTCGGTACATATGAATATACCCTGAAACAACTTGAAATAGACTTTTTACACTTTTTCATGGTGTTGCTGATGTCTTTTTTGGAGAGAGAGAAGCATTCTTTAGAGGACATAGCACTTTTACATATGTGGGTATTGTCACTGTGCTTAGGTATGGACTTTCAAAATCAACTCTCCTTTTTTATTATATCTCAAACAAGTATTTTCTTGTAGCCCATCTAGATAATCTATAAATGTATTTCCAAATTTTACTCACGGGCAAAAACATACTCCTTTACACTAATTTTTACTGTAATCCGCTAACATGACTGTGGGATCAAATATAAGAATATGAGAAACTAATTTTTACGATGTTTCTTGTCTCACCATATGGCCGAACTTTTCGTAATTTAAGGCAATTTCAAGGGTTTGATCATGCCCACTCTTTCATGGAATATCCTCATATTCAACAACACCCCCATATAGTAGCAAAGCGTTGCTAGTTTAAGATAAACCATGCTGCTATGAAAACCAGTACGCCGATCAAACCGCACCACATGAATACGTGTTTACGCGCTTCACGATCGCAGCCGCATTGTGTGTTGTTTTGGAATGATCGCTGTTTTTATTTACTTTTGAAACTAAGAGGAACGTGATTGTTATTTTTTGGTCATTTTAGGGTTAAGATTTTTGAAAATAGTTTGAATAAAACTGTGTAAAATGAAGGACAATTAGATACTGTTCTTATTTGCATTGTCTATTTATGAAATCACGTTACGCGTAAATGTGCATCAACAATCTACAACTTGCGCGTTGACCCAATTTTTTTGAACAAAGCTAACAAACATAATTTTGAGTTAAAAATGCCCAAATCACTTGATGATGTTAAGACACTACTGGAGGGACGTTTTTTTAAAAAAATAATCTAATCCAATATTTTTTGAAATTTTGACAAAAAAGTGTACATTTTTTTTTAAAAATCCATGTTTTCACGTTTTTTGGCACTTTTTGGTCAAAATTTTCAAAAATATTAGATTAGGTTTTTAAAAAAAAAAAGAGTCCCTTCATTAGTGTCTTAACATCATTATAAATTGATTTGGCCATTTTTTACTCAAAATTATTTTTTGTTAGCTTTGTTCAAAAAGATTTGGGTCAAAAAAGTGAATTTTGTGATTTTCTCAAAAAATCTACTTTTTTGGTCAAAATTGACGCCAAATTTGGATTCTCTGATCCATTTCCTTTCCAAAAATGTATACTTTTATATACATTTGATTAATAGTTCAATAATTACAGCACTCACAAAATTCAAAAAATCAAATCAAAAACTTCCTTAAGTCCCCCCTTAAGTCAAATCATAGTAATTGCTAAAGACTATACATTTCGCATCAATTTGTTTTACAGGAGGTGCAGCTACTCAAATCATTTTATGATGGATGTGTGATTGCATATTTGATATGGTTCATTTTCAGGATATCTTTTCTTTTTCAACTCAAAGTCTGGCTGATTTAATTTTTGTTTCAAAATGTAGTTTTTCTACATTGCACCTCATAAACAGCAGTAGTATGACTGGATTATTTTCCATTTTGACTTTCTCATTCTTAGCAGATTTTCTGTGTGGAATTGTTGTTGTTTTCTTCTTCTTTTTAGAAATAATAACTTGAGTCTTTGACTCATGCTCCAAGTAATTTGTTGTTGTTTTGTTTTTACTCATAACTGACATCAAGACTATAGATTTAAGTCAAGCCCAACAGTTTGAATAGTGCCGAGATGGTTGACTTTGAGATTCAAATTAATATTTCAAAAATTTAAAAAACCTGCTCATCTATTGATTTGTGTTCCTACAGCGGACGAGAGAGGTGTCCTCAATTAGGTTAAGGTTTGTTTATTTGTATGATTTCATTGTAATGTATTTTTAAAATGATTTTCTGGGAAAAGTGTCATATGAATCGGTTGTTCCAAAGATAATTTGTAGTAAAACACGCCATATGTTTATTAATTAATGTATCTAATTGTGTTCTTTCAATTCAGCTCATTATGTTCATAAAAATGGTTTAATGATGGGTTCTGTAATTGAAAATAGACAAAAAACATAAAACTGGCTTTAAAGGTAGATGTTCCGATTTTCAACTTGAAGTTTTCTATTCTACATGAAAGGTCATCCTTAAAAAGTTGTGTTCCAAAGTTTGAGTTGCATAGATCTAATGGTTCTTATTTTAGACGCACAAGATGCTGTGCACTGTACCCATTGAGTAGTACACAAACTATATCGGTGGTTACCACCATTCGCGGTAATTCGACGTTATTTCATCGATTTCTCCGTAATTATACCGATTTAGGCCGTCAAATTTCAGTATGATGATGAGAAAAATACGAGCTTTCATATGATATGAAAATCTCTGTATGTTTGAAATAATTCTGTGTTACGAAAATGTGATCGGGTCATCTACCTTTAATATTCTATATCAGATAAAAGCACTTAACCCTAAATTTCAGATTTAAAATAGGAAACAATTTGGTGATAACATGATCCATTAGGATTGAGATTAAAAAAAACAATTTGGTGATAACACGATCCATTAGGGGACTAAATATATACCTTTTCTATGAATGTTTTTATTGCAATTAACCTTATTTTCAATTTCAAACATCTTTGATATTTTTTAATAAACAAATTATTTTGACATTTGTGACACATTTTCCTACCTTTTTAACATTTTTAACAT
This sequence comes from Ophiura sarsii, assembly GCA_035610835.1. Lineage (NCBI taxonomy): Eukaryota > Metazoa > Echinodermata > Ophiuroidea > Amphilepidida > Ophiuridae > Ophiura > Ophiura sarsii. The sequence continues at coordinate 122,224,212 of CM069441.1, read as the reverse complement.
TTCCCCTCACTTTTTGATTTAATTGGTAATTTTGAAATACCACAAATACTGATTTTTTTGAAAGGAAAAAACAAGAAAAAAACTTGACTATTCATGGATATTTTTGTTGCCTTATGCAATGACACAATAATGCTTGCGATGAAGAAAAAGGTTAAATTGTTTATCTTGTGAAAAAGATTTTAGTATACTCTCACAGCAATTTTTACCACAACAAATCAGGTTTCATTAGGAAAATTAAGAACATTTCAACATTTTAGATGCACTGAAATGGGTGAGGTAATTAGGTGTCTTTTGTAACTCTCTCAATTCCTGCTACAAATTTCAGTGTTGCATCCACACACCTTTTTTTTAGGTATCAAAATTGTATCTTTTCATAGTAACAGTATTTTTATTACAAAGTTTGTGTTGGTTTATTAACATTAGCGTGTTTTTGCTGGGAATCTCAGTTAAGATTTGTCAAGACATAGTCTAACTAAAAATGGCATTTCTTAAAAGATGTAACAGTTTGTAGATAGTAGCCACTTCACTGTTGCCAGCTTGGCGTTTTGACCCTATTTGGGTCGCTGTCGTGTTCCTTCTGGACAATCATTTTATACATACATACAAGTCTGCCAGACTACCAGACCTTTTAAAGGTCTATTATGTGATCTTTCCAGGGAACGCCCTCAACATCGAAAAAAAAATTGAAAGCAGATTTTCTTACAGATTTACATTTCTGATCATAAATCATGCATACATTCCAAGTTACAGGGTGATACGATTCTTAATTACTTCAAAATCATGGTTTTAGAGTGAAATATTTTTCACTCTAAATTCACTCTAAAACCATGATTTTGAGGTAATTAGGAATCGTATCGCTCTGTAACTTGGAACGTATGTATGATTTATGATCGGAAATGTTAATCTGCAAGAAAATCTACTTTCTAAAAAAAATCATGAATAGAGGGCGCTCTCTGGAAAATATCACATAATATGCCTTTAATACTATTGTTGATAGAAACCTAAGAACAATGGTACAAAACTTTCAATTACTGGTAAAACGAACCCAGTGCTTCCTCAATATCCTCCTAACAGCTCATTAACTTTTGACTGGGCATGCATGCAACTACTAGTTCCAAGAAATTGGTGAATGGTGTCTGATTAAAAATTTGATTAACTCTTTCCGAATCCCATCATTTAATGACGTCTGTCTGGTGTGACAGTATCCACTCTGTGCTTGCCACAGAGAAGCCTTATGATATGACAATGCAGATAGATAGACCATGCATCAAATGAAGTATTTTAATGGGCTTTCCATTTAATATCTGTGGTGCTCTTGCACATAAGGGATGCACCAGGGGGGGGGGGGATAGACTGGGATAGCTGGGGGGCACAAACACAACACATAGTTAGGGTCAATGAGATTATCACTATGAGGGTTTTTGGAAATATATACATAAACCCACACACCAGAGAGGGTTTTGTGGGAATAAGAATATAAGGAGCAAAAAAACACCAAATGGGCCAAATTATGACTAAATAATGGAACTCACTTGGGCTGTAGATTGAACCCTTGAAACTCTGAATCTACGGGGTGAGAAACCAAACCCACAACCACAAAACTAGGTCAGTTGTGCAGTTCTAAACAATATTTTTCTTGTATATATATTTATATAGCATGCTATGATTGCGCAATGTTAGGGTTAATGCTCAGTATGGAATAAATTTAAGGGGTGTGAACCCTCAGGTATATATAGCCTCCGTAAAACTGCCGTAACTTCTTCATTATTTATTTAATCTGTATAAAGTATACATTTTCTTGAAGAAAAGGGTTCAATGAATCTAACCATGAACATGAAATTTACCATTTTGGAGAAATTATAAAAAACAAGTTTTTTGACCCATTTTAGGTTTAGTAAAGATAACTCAAATATATTTTGTCAAATTTTGTCGTTCTAGTTTATTATAATCCTGATAAAATTCTCTAGGAAGCTTTTTGTTTGTTTTGAATATCTTATTTATTTAATGAATTATAGACCAAAAAGTGCCAACAAATGTGATTTGTTTACCTCCAAAATCATGAAAATCACATTTTCGGCACTATTTTCAATAATTCAAAAAATAAATCAGATATAAATTAAATTATAAAAAAAAAATCCTAGGGAACTTCATTAACCCTAACCCCAAGGCACCTTTTCCAAAGAAAATTTGTTTGCGGCCAAAAAGCGAAGGGAAAAAGGACTTCAGAGGCAAACGATCTACCGCTAGGCCACCGGATTCAACCATACTTGGCTCAGTATAAATTCGCCAAGTATATACCCTGGGGCCATTATTTCATCGAAAAACCGCCCAATCGGGTGACACAAGCACACCGCATCGTAGTAATTCGTAGTACTCAAAGAGTGTTAGGGTTAGTTCTTCATTTATCTGGTCAAGGAATAGTATTTGCTATTTTCTTTTTTAAATATTGAATTATGTCCAATTCTGATCTATAATAAACTTCATTTAAATAGTGCTTTTACAAAGAGATACCCAAGTGCCTTGCAATTAAACTGTTTTAGTATTTGACCGGTAGTTTGTCATTTATCTGAAAAAGGGTTGTTTTGGATTTTGCATATCAAAAATATTGCTGGAAAACCGACAGACCGCACTGCTAAGGGCTTCACCTTTAAAAGCATATTACCCATAAATGGGCACACTAGGGCATACATCAATTTACAGCTTCCAAGAAATTGTCAAAAGGCTCTTGATCAGTTAACTCATTCCGGATCCCATCAATCATAATATATGATGCGACAGGTTCCGCTCTGTATATACTTGCAACCATTTCTTGAGAAATCCTATAAAGCCTTTTCCCCGGCCCCCAACTCAACACAAAAGTTGGTAACCATAATTGTTATAAATATTGCGGAAAAGGGGTACTATATTTTCGAGTGTCAGCACGGACCGCGAATTCATGAAAATAGGGGGTATTTTATGAATCGGTCTCGTGATCGTACTCTTCCCTATGCTGCTGGCAATGTTAACAATCGGTGAGCCCTCAATATCGTAACAGCTTGGTTTATTCACTGCGGCATACAGCTCCGATGACTGTGCGTAAAATTATCGCAAGAGCCAATGAGAACAGATTTGGAAATCGGGACCAGCGAAAGCTATGGAGGGCCTATTCATTTCATGATTTGCAGGGCATTTTACAGCAGGAGAGTTTCTCCCTGGTTTCCCTGGCGGACCGCGCAGAGGACGATTGGCTTTAATTATTTGATCAGAACATGTTAACAGCCAAATCCACAATTTGGGGTACACCGTTCATAACACAGGACCATAAACGGCCTGGTAATGTTGGGAACAACTTCTTTTTATCTACTAGTATTTTATGTATGCATATAGTGTAATTGAAAAGGGTTGTTTGAAATTTTAGTCATTAAAAACCAAATAAAATAGGGAGTATTTTTTACTCCAATTTTGTCCTTGATTTTGCCAAAAAAGGGGTTAAAATTGATGAAAAAATTCTTGCAAAGGGAGAACATGCATGGTTACCATCTTTTGTGTTGAGTTGGGGGCCGGGCCTTTTCATACAATACAGACTGGTGATAGAAACAGTGTTTTATTCTTTCAAAATGAAAACTGTATGGACGAATATACGTTGTTTACAAATATCTATGATAATTAAAGAAGCATTTTAAATGAAGATAGTCATGCCACAAATATTTGAGTGAGCTTTCCATATAATTTGTGTTACATTTAAAAAGATTTTTATCTGCTTGCTTGTTTTCACAGATAATTCTTGCAGACATATTATTATTTTTACGCATTTGTATTAGACCTATTGGAAAGATGTAAGACCTGATAAGAAGATTCATGAGGCTTGTTGTATATCATAATGATAAAGATAATGGGCCGTATTCTCGTAATTAGTTAAACACGGTTTTAAGCTAAACACACGTCTAACTTTGACTTTAGACACATCGCTTAACTAGACGTAATTCTCAAAAATTTGTTTAACTTAAATACGTGTCTAACTCACTAAAAAATGTCTAACTATAAACATGGGTATGGGGGTAGTTTAAAGCGTGTTTAACTAAACTCATACACCAACTGTATGCCTTGAATAATCACTCAACCGAGCCTGCTGCAAGCTGACGTTCAGATCGTGCAGTATTAAAAATACACGTGCTTTTGAGGCATTCGGTCGATATCTATTGTAATCCATTAGGGCCACAACAAAAATAAATACCTGTATAAAGTAACGCACGACCACTCTGGGGAAGAGATTCGCGGAGTTTAAAACCGTGTTTTGTTAACACATTGTTTAAAAGATAAACTCGCGTTTAAGTTAGACACATGTTTAGTTAGACACGGTTTCAAGCTAAAACCGTGTTTAGTACGAGAATATGGCCCATTACATTTGTCAAATCCTGATATGTGTATGCCTATATTTGGAATTTATCTTCATAGGAAGACTATTATGGCAATGACAACTTTTATGAGAAATCTGTGTTTCGATATTACCCCAAACAAACTTGTCTGGGAATTATGTTTCCATCTTCCCCTATTAAAACAACATCATTTACAGGGAAATTATGGAATAGTTTCATCAGGAATTCAGAAGAACATGATAATAATTTTCGTTAGAAAATTCCAATTAGGAAACTTACTTAATTTTCCATACAGGTTTCAACAACACATCGGTTGTCTTCCTCAGTAGATGATACTAGAAATACTAGATGGATACGTGAATCAATTTGGATTCGTAAAAAAGGAGGCGTAGACCAACATAAGCACCTAATGAATGGCGACGAGGGGGCTTACCAACTCAGTCATCTTTACGACTCAGTGATCTAGAGGGCGTCATCATCCGATGACGTCATCAAGAAACAGACTAGAAACACTAGCTATGGATCAAACACAATCCACTGAGGAAGACAACCTAATTGGAATTATTATCATTTACAGGGAAATTGTTGTCAGTTTTGGATAATTTACAGTTTTTGATAGCAAATGATGCATCAAAATGTAGCTAACAAAATCCCCATAAGTCTATTATACAGGTTATACATCCTTGATGCGAAATTAGGTTTATATTAATGAATGATTATTATGACTTACGAATATTTTTGTATAATATATTCATCATTTTTATCAATCAACAGTGGACCTTGCATAAAATGGGCGGTATTTGATTGAATTGCGGTCATCTACAGCCTCGGGTTGAATCGGATTCCAGGTAAACGACGTCCCATGGAATTCACCACAGTGCTCTCTACTGGGAAATTTTGTAACCAGCTTTGACGTCAATGGATTTAACAAGATCTATTGGTTTGATTAGTGCCTCTGGGCTAACTGTTTTAAACGTAACCGCAATCAATACATCCTCACTATTAGTACCGAGCGCGCGTGTGTGTGTGAGAGAGAGAGAGAGAGAGAGAGGGGGAGAGAGATAGAAATCAACAAGCTGGCCTATACAGATTGTGGAAATAAAATTCTCCCATTCCTAAATAAATCTTGGGTAAGAACTAAACATGATTTAAAAATTGTATCTCCATTATTTTTTAATTTGTTTATTTTTTATCTTGTTAGGTTTTGTTTTATGTTTAATACAAACTAAATTCACTGGTTGATATAAAACATTCACTTGAACCAGGTCACCTCCTTGGTTTCATTATTCAAAATGGCGTCTTCATTAGATAACAGATTATCTTTAACCCTAATATAACCAATATTTTTTTCTATCACGCAAATGGATCCTCTACAATTATATGAAATGAGGAGTATAACATCAATATCATAAGGAACAACACGTATTCATAACCTATAATTGACTATATGGGTTGAACAAATAAACATAGAATCAACAAATGAAATATATTATTTCACATATTTTCTGAATTGTAAAAATTGTATTTGACAATCATATTTTTACTGAGTGTGCTGAAAAAACACAAAAGACTACAAAGTGATACCATATTAACCCCAACATTATCATTTCAAATAGTAGGATTCATTTGGACTTTATAGACATCCCAAGCATGAGTAATGATTTCATACCAATCCAAGCAGAAGCCCCAGTATGTAAATACTGTAAAATCACATAATTTCGCGAGGGATTTAAATTCACGAATTTTGCGAGGTATGTAGATTTGCAAAATTAAATGCACACAAAACTTACAATTTTGCATTGAATTTTAACAGTAAATTTCTGGCTTTGCGAAATTAAGTGCCAACTAAAATAGCAGTAATTTTAAATTCGCGAAATTAAGTCTCCGCGAAATAATAGTGTTTTACAGTACTTAAGAACACACAAATTATTGATTACTGACCATGCAATTTCTGAGAATCTGGAAATTGCAGCCAGTATTTTCAAGGTTGGGCTGACATAATACCAACAATGGCAAGTGGGGAAATTGGCTGTGGAAAACAACGTGAGCCTATTAGAACGTGTGTTGCAAGGAATTCAAGGTACTTTAACAGCGTTGAATGGTAGAAATAAAACCTGCATTACGGGTACGCGAATTCTGGGCAATTTATCGGGAGTAAAATGGGGGCAGAAAATGTGGATAACTGACCAAGCCATGGACTATGAGTAATTTAATAAGACTGATTGGGGGCCCGGGGGGGGCACTGACATTGGAAAAGGGTATAGGTATGTGCCGCGCTGAAGACCCCCTTTTTCACCCTCTGCTGCTACATGTAGTTCTTATGACCCCCCTTTTGAGCCTGCATCAGTTCTTAAGACCCCAATTTTATTGAATTTTTTTATTAAAAAAATCGCGAAATTTTGCGTTCCAAAGCTCCAATTCTTCGCAAATTTTGCGTTCTAAACCAAACAATTTGAAAATGTGCGTTCTTGCTAATCAAAATTGAACTATAGGCCAGTTCTCAAGACCTACTTTTTTGAAAAAATCAGTTCCTAAGACCCTATTATCATCGTCATAAAATCCACTCAGTTCAGTTCTGTAGCCCCCCTTTTTGAGACCCTGTGCGGCACACCCCTACTACCAAAAAAGAAGAAGTTGAGTGCCCCCCCCCCCCCCGCCATTGGGGGAAGACTCATATTATTGGCCGAGCAGTAAATTTGGCTGAAAAGGTGGGAAAACCCCAACCCAGTTGACGGATCAAGAAAATGATATCATTCAAAGATTTCTATATTTCTATATTTTCATTCTTTATTACTAAAAAAAAAGAGAATGTAAATCAACAATTGTGTCCTTCCTGTGAAACGGCAATATTTGCACAGATTGTACACACAATAGTGTTGTTTTTGGCCAATGGTCAACCTATATTTGACCGAACCCACGAGCAGATTGTAAACATTGATTTGTTTTTACCAAGGTCAATATGAAATGAAGCATATCAATCCTGTGCATCTGTAGGCAACGGTGAGATTTTGTCCGGATATTAATGTGCTTCCTGACAAACATATATTAGCCATTTGTAAAACCAACTTGTTTCCTTAAGGATACCATCATGCAATATAAGTAACTTTAGTGCAACAAATAAGAACTGTTTTAACATCTATATATTTCCTGACTTCACTATTAACACACTTTAATATTGATATTTATCACTGATATTGTCATGCAGGCATACAGGTTACGGATATGTATACAATCACCCAATCACCGGATCAGAGCAAACCCTTTGTGTTAGCATAAAAGGCAACACAAATCTGTTTGAAGGGCAGACGGTTTTCTAAGCTAAGGTAGATTGGGGTTGGGTGGTGTGGGGTGGGTGTTTTATTTTTATTTTTATTTTTTTTGGGGGGGGGGGGGAGTGTTGTTTTTTGAACATCAAGAGATATTTGGTAAATTTCCAAAAAATTGAAACATTTTCAAAACAAATTCTTAACAATTTCTTCTTTTTTTTCTCCAAAGGTTCTCTAAATAATTTTCAAACATATTGAAAACACAAACAAAAATCTGACCTAAAATATTATGGATCTGTTGGGCCTGTAGAGCTGTTTTGTTTTTGTTTTGTTTTGTTTAGGTTTTCCCCCCATTTGCGTAATGGGAAAATCCACCAGAGTATGCTAACTGTAGCTTGACGTTGAAAAGCTTCTTCTCTACTTATTGTTTCTTCCACATAAATGAATTGCCTTGTACCAAATATCTGGAAAAAGGCTTTGAACCAGAACCATGACACAGGGAAGTCGAGGCAGTTCAATGGTCACTTATCTATTGCATGACAAAGTTTTCAAAATTATGTCAACACCCTTTGTTTAATTGAAAGTTCTGTATTTATAACACTATTAGGAGTACAATACAGGGTGAGTCAAAAAGACTGCAATAGTGGAAAGAAGCCATTTTGTTTTCAAAACCAAAATGAATTTTAAAACTTTTTAAACGTTGCAAGAATGATGTATTTAATCCTAACTTTGTGTGAAAAAATGAAGTCGATTGCATTTTTCGTTTGTCTTTGGTGACCCTCTTTGTTGCACAACCAAATTTACCTGTTTGTCCACGAGCACAGTGATTTTCATTTGAAATGGCACACATTGCATTTTCATATTTGAATATCCCGCCAACAAAAAAAATGGAAAATGTCAGTTTTTTTATTAAAATTTAGAACATCATACGCTTTCATAGCATGGGTATGATTATAATTGATTATGCTAACTCACGTGTAAACAAGAAAGGATGCATCAAATTCAAATAACATCACAAATGAACTCAAGTTTCCAAATTTGAATGAGAGACACATTTTGCGATTTTATGCATATTTTGGTTATCTCGTGGACAAACGTGTGAAATGGGTGCACTGGTCAAAAGGTTCACCGAAGGCAAACGGAAAATGTAATTGACTTCATTTTTTCACACAAAGTTAGGATTAAATACATCATTCTTGCAACGTTTAAAAAGTTTTAAAATTCATTTTGGTTTTGAAAACAAAATGGCTTCTTTCCACTATTGCAGTCTTTTTGACTCACCCTGTATGTTGCCCTTAAAGTAATATTGTACATCCAATTGTATGGCACTGTGTTGCCTTTCCTTAATGGCACAAGGATTTAATCGAAGTTCAGGGCACCGTCATGCACACAAAAATGAACACCATCTAAGTATGTCAACAACTTTGTCCCATGCTCTTCATTGTCTATCAAACATGAATAGCCCAACATAAATAGACCCGCATCTTTCTCTAACATGTAAGGTATTAAAGGGATTTCAAACCCCTTACTTTAAAACCAAGTGCATATAAAAGTGTAGCCCAGACATGAGGCACTTTATTCTAGCATAACAACTGATGTATATCTGTGAGAAATACATTATTTCTCCAAGTGCTACCTCTGAAATATCAACAATATTCTCTTACCTGTGACCTTTAACCCCTCCTGCATTGGCACCATCTCCATACGTCCTTTGCATCTGCTGGTCTGCAGGTGGTACTTGGACAGCTGCTCCTGGGTGTGATGAAAGTCCGCTAGAAGACCCGGGCGAGACCACCTGCGGTATTTCCAGAAGCTCTGAGATGCTCGTCATCTTGGCCTGGCGAGCTCGCTGACGACCTGTAAGTAAATGATGATATTAATCACCAACATAAGGAGTTCTAGAGTCGGACCTTAACACTTTCCACGCAGCTATTATTTTTACTATTTCAAAACAGATTTTTCAGAAATCTTTCCTAACTCAAGGGTTACTGAACCAATACCAGGCATGTTTGTACTTATTTCAATGCATTTTCATGGTGATTATAAATATGGTAATGAAATTCAATGATTTTGACATTTTTGAAACATTTTGTGAAATTGTGGTAGGTCGTCTGCAGATGCCTGCCTAGTGGTAAGTGTTCATTGAGGTCACAGAGGTGGCTTCTTTGACTTTGGACTTGGCCTTCTTACCCATGATGTATTTCAAAGTAATGTCCACTGATTTATCTGAACTTAAGTGATTAATCCATTTCCAATTATTATTTGGTTTATCTATCTCTGTGCAGTGACGTCAGTGCGTATTCTAGTGATTGACACAGCATTTATGCAGGGGTGTGAAACTCAAATTGGCGATTGGAAGCTACTTTATCCAGGAAACTTCAACTTTTGTGTGATCACATCAAGTCTGTCAGACACAAACAACAACGGTACCGTATGGTGTTTAAACTGAGCTAACCATGTACAAAACAAACAATTAAACGTGATTTAATCATATTCAGGGTACTGCAGGTTTTTAGGGGGGGGGGGCGAAGCCACCCTATTAGCATGTGATTGCAAACATTTACACAATCAGGTCTTTCTAGACATAAGTGGAGGCTGCCATGTTTGTAGTCTTTGTAAATTACATGTACCTATGCAGTTTATTTTAACAGTACCCGCAGTCTGTGCTGGAGTCAAAGCTATATTTGTTTATAGTTGATGATTCAATCAGAGAGATGTTATTATATCCCAACAGAGAGACATAATAGGTTATCTTGTTTGACTAGGTTATCTTGTTTGATTAAGGAGAAATCTCCACTTGTTGTCTAATAAGTGGTGAGTTGTGGATGTGTCATATATACCGAGATTGTTCTTCAGATGGTATATCCCCACCCCCCCCCCTCCCTTCCATGCACACAAATCAACTTTATTGGTTTCCTGTACTATTTTTAGACTGCTGTGTTTTGATTTGTTTTTTGGTTTGAATCATGGAAAATACATACACCATTTCCCTGCTATTTTGGTATGAAACAGATGTTTGGTTACACCATTTCCCTGCTATTTTGGTATGAAACAGATGTTTGGTTACAAAACATGCTTTTTTTCCCTCTTGGATCGCCCCCATTCCATTTCAATGGATTTTTTTTATTATGAATTATATTTGAAACTGCACATTTTTTCAGGATTTTTTTCAACTATTCCGTGTAAACTTCAATTAAGTTGATTCCTAAGCAGACGACAAACAGTGCTACCAAGATATGATCACACAAAAGTTAAAGTTCCCGGATGAGCTCATTAAAATAGCCTAGAAAACATGACCTGTTACTTACGTATAGGAGTTTCCTATCCCAAAATTAATAGTATCCCTGATTTGCGCTCAAGTGCTGGGATTCATCTTCGATTACGTCGGCACTTACACCAGTGCATTACTATCATGCACACACACAATAAGGCAACAACAAAAAGGTGTTGTGTTGCCCTCAAGTGCTAAAAATTGAAAATTGGGTCGGTCGGTCGAAAATCTTTTTTCTTCTTTTTTTTTTTGGCTGAAAAATATATGGTTTATGTCGAGACAAAATTGGTATAGGCCCACATGTCAATTTAACTAATGTTTCTAATTTTATAATAGTCTAAAACATTTAGTAAAGCTAACTTATTCATTTAAGCAAGAAATAGTAACATTTAAACACTTTAAGGACAAATTTAAATCTAAAAAAGCAGACCCTAATTTTTGAGTCCTTACAAATATTGTTAATTAGAAAGCTGTGTAAATAAAATAATTTAGATATAACTACACATTTCACAGTTAATTTTTCTTTCTCAGTAGATTAAGAATATCTTGCAGGAATAAATCAATTTTGGCTGATTAAAAGCCCTTAGTGTACCTTTTTGTTAATCTATTATTATTCATGGTATAATTTATTGTTGTCGCAGCCAACCGGCTGAATTGGCACAATCTAGAAGCTGAATTGGCACACAATCTAGAATTTAAGATAAAAACCAATATTGCATCACTGTTGGAATTTCGCATATTACCACAAAGACAAATTCCTCTGGAACCCTCCTCCCATTCATACCATTAGATGGTAGCTAACTCATACTAATTTCAACGGTCTTGTACACCAAGGAGAGTATTGAACTGAACACACAATTTATCATGAAAATGGTGTGAAGTTGTTTAATATAGGGATTCAGTACTGTTATAGCTTTAAATTCAAATTTCATTTCATTTCCGTTGCCCCTTGAAGCTATTGCTTTTTAAAGATTTTGTTTTAAAACAATATAGTCAATATCAATCAATGGGTCAACCCGTTAACTAATCATTGTTGTATTGTTTTTCCTAGGAAAGGAATCAGCTATTTCCGCACGGTCACAATATATGCCCTGGTCCTTTCATAGGATTGCCCTAAAGTGTGCATAATTATAGCTACCAAGAACTGATCCCGATCCCAAACCACTACAAATCTGGAAACCACCCTGTGTGGTATAACCACAACTAAGATTGCATATAATTCCACATTATGTTGATTTTCTTTTCAAATAAATGCTCTAAAGAGAGAGTAATGTGTGCCTGCACTGACTGCCCTCCACATGCTTTCCTAAGTAACAGATGGATAAATATTGAGGTACAAATGCATGGTGTTTCTATACTTATACAAGTAAATACGCAAACACTTCAGAAGACTTCATATACATTTGCCCCATTAAAAATCTCATCCCTAAACATCTGATGTCACATAGAAGTTGCATAGGAATATGCTGGAGACAATGGAAGACACTATAGTTCAATCAGTTCCAAATTGGCGAGAAATAGCATAAGTAATCCAAGCGAACACGCATGATTTTGGCATAGACCATTTCAAATCCGAAAATATACGACCACCCGAATGTTTCCGATTAGCCACACTCGGTTCCATGACCTGTCAGCTCCTGACAGGTCATGGCCATGTGCCGGAGAAAAACAACGTGTTTTTCACCCGTCTGCCCGTGTGGTAGATTGCGCTGGTGTTGGTGATAGGTTGTATCCCTCACAAAGTTGATGTTGCGGCATTTCAGTTACAAAAACGAGTGAGATGCAAGAGATTTGGGGTAATATTTTCACTTTTTACCGTCTGCTCGATACATTTGGAATTTGTCCGTCAGCGCCTTTGTTGATAAAAAAACAAAATAGTCTCGTTCCACGTTTTACTTCTCATGTGTGCACGTGTGTATGTAAACATAGGCGGACAATCAACTAGGGCAATGCTGTGAACGCGATCAACTGTTGCGAAGAACGCACACGCACCTACTCCACGTGACCTGTTTTTCCGAAGATTTCCGATCTCAATTTGAAATGGTCTATACACACATGATTTTTGCCATTCGCATGTGTCACACATTTGATGCAGTGTGCTTGTTGCTTTCATGTGCGCCTACACCCTTCTGTATTAATTCACCGCTGTAAGGAGGTTTGCCAATTTTTTGTTTGACAACTTTTTTGGGGGGTGGGGGGCAATTTTTATTTTTTCTTCAAGATTTTTATTTTTTTGGCTAGATTTTTGCCATTCGCATGTGTCACACATTTGATGTACAATTTGCTTGCTGCGTTCATGTGCACCTACACCCTTCTGTATTATTTCGCTGCTGTACGGAGGCTTGCCAATTTAGACCTGATCAAATGATATAATGCTTCATTTCATGATGTAAATAACCCCTGACAGAAGGAGGACACAGTCAACACTCCAGCCAAAGGATTATTTTTATAGATCACTACCAACACCCTCCCTACCTTTAGTAAGCCTCTGCTTAGCTGCCATACATCGTATATGGTCATCAAATTGAAAGCGAGCTGCCAGTAGCGGAATAGGTTTAGCGTGAGAGCTGATGGAACGCTTGTGGATGGTGACGTGAAGAGACCGACTGTCATCTTTATCTCCAGTTACTTCCAGGTCCTGTGGGGGTGGAGGATTGTAAAATGTAATTTATCAGGACTTAAGTTTAAGAAACGGCTGATGTCCACAACCTGGGAAATGGAGGGCAGGAAGATTAGCAAGTGGATCGGTACAAGCTGCCACCTTCAAGATTCACACAATTTGTGTTCTGAAGCTTGAATTTAATGCCAAATTTAGCTTGAACTTATGCACAATTTATCTTGAACTTATGCCAAATTTAGCTTGAACTTATGCCAAATTTAGCTTGAACTTATACAAAATTTAGCTTGAACTTATACAAAATAAACAAAGTTCAAGCTACAGTGGTTATCGGTACCCAAATCACTTCAGCTCTATGGGAGGTGATAGAAAGCACTTCCCTTTTTAACTTTATTTCATTCCCACGAACCAACTTTCTTCTTTAAGTTCAAATATGTGATACGATCTGTGAAAACCCGTCGGATGTCGCAAAATGTCAACATAGGGATTATGGGTGAAATGGGTAAAAAATTAAAAATAAAACAAAAAGGTGTGTTTTGTTTTTTTAAAGATTTGTTTAGAAAATTAATTTCCAATACTTTGTGTCATCATCTTTTATGAAATTTCACCTTCAAAACTTACTTCAATCACGTTTCTAATTAACCATATAATGTTATTCTATTGAACTATGTATCTTTTTTGGCCTGTTTTCATGATATCTTGTTTTGTAGCTTTTTATGACATCACAATCATCATTCACTCATAACTTTGTTTGTAGTAATCGTAGAAAAATGATGATCGAAACAGTTCTGTAATCAGCACAGTTTCAGCTTTCTTATTAATATATAAATAACTCCAATATGAAAAATCCCACCATATGGCGGGTTTTCACAGATCGCATCACATGAGCTTTCTGAAGCCCTGCTTTTTCAAAATTTCCATTTATGATATTATCATAAAATTGTGAGGAATATGCATTTCTTTAGACATAATTATTGGTTAATACATTGCAAAAGCATGAATACATATTTCATGATTGATTTCGTACACTACTGACAACAATGGCCAGTTGAGAAGCGATATTGGGATGTTTTTATAACCATTCTAGTAACGTCATTGCATTCAATTTACTGTTGATTATTATCTCTAACTATCTATCTCCTTTATCAATGTTGTTGGTAAATCCATTAAGAAATAATTTCACATCTCTAAACGAATTTACCAACACAATTGATAAATGAAGAAATACATAAAGCAATGTTTAATCTCTTTCATCTCTCTCTATTTGGAGACATTTGATGACGTACATGTATGGTGCATTGATTTGGTCGACACTGATAATTTCATCTTCTTTCACCATGATGTTTAAGTCATTTTTACTTCATCTGGTTCCTATAAATACTCTATTTGATTTTATCAACTACTGTCATTATAAAACATACATTTAGTAATGCCAATTTTCTTCTTCTTTTAGCATGGGGCAGGATTTTTTGCTATATCAAATATACCACATTTCACTTAAATGCAATATAATTCTTATTGTTATTGTGAAAAAATATCTTTCAAAAAAATAGAGAAGATAAACAACTCTATGGAATGTTAATGTTAAACCTAACAGAAACCACCCATTAATTTAATTTAAGAACTTATTTTTCCACCCTTCACCTACCTGCAAAGGCCCAACAAATCTGGCCACACCCCATCCAAGCCTCTTGCTATCGGGTTCTACTAAGATCAGCTGGTGCCGATCGATGACCAGGAATCGGCGTACACGCTGCGGGCTGAGACGAAACAAGAATGTAAGTTAAATTTGTGTTTTGAAAAAACATTATTTATTTTTTTACACTTTTAAGAAAATAGAAAAGAATAGAAAAAAAGTAAAAATAAATAAAATGATAATAGAAATAATGTTGAAAAAAGAAAATGGAATCGATCCAAAATATCCAAAATCTAATTGCCCTTTTTCTACTTTGGCATTCTGAAGCCTAATTTTCCTAAGAATTGGGAGCGGAATCAGTTATAAGCCCTACTCCCTTAAGATACAGTACAGGGTGACACATCCAGACCTAACAACTGACTTATAATATACCTTACTACTGAGAAACTACTTTGAATCCTATGGCACATTTTCACAATCTGGGCACTGACTAGCTGTCCTAACCTTATGGCAACTTTTCACATTTTCACACTATGTAATAATTAGAGATTTTAATTTTGCCTCTTACTTGCACACAAATGCTGAAGTTAACGGTTTCCATGCGGCTATTGGTTTACCACAAAACAGGTTTTTCAGAAACCATTCCCAATTTCCAAGGTCTATCTCAAGGATTATTGAACCAATTCTAGGCGGCATGTTTGTACTTATTTCAATCTATTTCTCATGATGATTCCAAATATGATAATGAAATTCAATGATGTTGATATTTTTGAAACATTTTGTGACATTTTGGAATGTCGTCTGCTGACGCCTGCCGCGTGGAAAGTGTTAAGGTGCATAAGAATGCAAGCCTCTTTGTACACATTATACTGGGTCCTAAATCTCAAAAATCAAAAGTATCATGTGAGTAGTTAGATTTCATTAAGTCCAGCCATTCCCTTGAAATGTTAGAAGTGTGTCTGATTTTTGCCCACTGGTTTTGTTATCAAGGAATTTCTTATTGTTGAACCATAAATACTAGAATGGTTGAACATTGGAACTGCCTATTCAATGTTGATGTTGACAAATAGCTGGCTGCATAACGTAGCAGTTAAAATAATTCTGCAAATGCATTTCAGAATGCATCTGGCAGTGCCTTACTTTAAATTTGACAGAAAAGTGCATTATAACCAGAATGATGATTTAATAGCTAGCAGTTCTATTTTTTCTTTCTTTTCACCCTAATTTTGATGAAAGTTTTGGGTGCAAATAGAGCCAGATATATCGCATAAATTGCACCTTTAGAATCATATTAATAATAAAAGAGTTGATTTGCTAGAAACCCAGTTAAAATGTGAACATTTCAGAGTTTTATAAGCAAAGAAAAATATATACAGATGTCGCAACACACTTTAACAATTAGTACTAAGTATGGGAAGAATATTGGTTGTATGAAATCAAGCAAAAGACGACAATTCCTGTATATACCATCTGTTTATTTTCACCCCATCTGTGATCTAACAAACGATCATTGAAATCAATTGCAAACAAGCACAGTGTGTTTCTATTCAAATGCAAAAGGTGATTATTGGTAGTGAGTGATTGGTGCCTAGTGGTGATAACCAAAATAGAATCATGCGATCACCACGCTTTTCACCACATCCATAACACCAAAATAACTCTGTATTTCTGGGCAATTGGTGGTGATGTTAGGCTATATTAAAAAAATCATTTGTCTCAAAGCTCCCGCACGCGTTAGTTAATTGATGCGCATTAGAAGAAGAAAAAATTATGAAAAAAATCCCAACATTTTACAGATTTTTCAGATTTTCATTGATCACATCATTTTAAATACAAAAGTTCACTTTTACAAGGATTTCAATATTTTATATTTATAAATTTTTTTATTTTTAAAAACTTTAAAAAAATCGCATTCCGCATTAGGTTTTGAAAAACTGAAGAGCTTTGAGACAAAAGATTTTTTAAATATAGCCTTAGTGGTTATCTTGAATAGAAAAAAGGTTTAGATTATTTTAGCGGTGGTAAGCGTGAACAAACTTTGCGCCTGCGTCTATTTTGGTGGAACCCCGGCATTACCAACTTTTGCTGCTGATTAGAAAAGAGCATTTATTGGTTATTGCTTGTTATAACCAGCTATAACTGGTTATTGGTAGTGACGGAATACAAACTCGCTTTAATTTTTAGGTGCTATAGTATAGCTATTTTGTATTTTAATCCTAACCTGCAAATGTTTGTCTTTATGGAGCAAGATGTATGGCTAAAACCCTGGAAAGTACTGACATTTTGTCGTGTGTGGCTGGAGGTTTTCAAACCATAACATTCATGATTTTTTTCTTCTCCAGGTAATTTGAATTCCTTACAAATTTAGGATCCCCTAAAAATGTTAGATTTGAATATTACAAAAAGCAGGAACAACATAAGGATTACATAACCAAAATGGGATTGAGACATTATCAAACTGATTATAGTGTTATTATAGTATTTTGGTTCCAGCTGCTTAAAAAGGCAGTTTGACCTCGTTTTTCCCCACCGTCAGAAATCATTGATTTGAAAAGGTGTGATGAGAGTGAGATTATCAATGATGAAACCTGTTGGGGATAAAATTCGGATCCCCCTGTTTCTCTTCTTTCTTTTTTCCTTTTTGTTTTGATATACAAGGGAGAAATCAACATTTATTTTGATGTATATACCTAGCAGGCAATAAATAAATGAATAAACAGATAAGTAAATTAAATACACAAATAAATAAACAAGTGAATAAAAAAATTAAAAATATTTGCTTTGATAAATATATACAACTCGATTTATAATAAAAATTCAACCATTTTACAGAATGCTTTTATCTGTCAGTATCTTTCCAATTGAATCTGAACAAAACATTTTATTACATTTGGATAATTGATTTTCGTGGGAAATACTCAATAGAGATATTTTTAATGGCAAACTTAATCAATCTTTCAAAAAGGGGTTTTCCCAATAACATACCTGAAATAATGTACACCCAACACAAAAATGTCCTGACAAGGTGTTTAGGCCTATACAGGGTATATCAGAAAGAACTATACCATGTTTCTAGAATACATAAAAAATAAAAAATGATTATTGTTTTAAATGTAAACACCTGCAATATAAAGGTGAACATGTTTCCTAAATTTTATGTTAATCTCATTGAGATATCTCTTTTTGTTCTCGTGTGGCAAGACTTAAATCGACAATCGATAAAAACGTGTAGGGTTAGGTTAGGGTTGGGTTAGGTTAGGTTAGGGTTAATATTAGGGTAAGGGTTAGGTTAGGGTTGATTTAGGGTTAGTTTAGAGTTAGGGTTAGGGTAAGGTTAGGTTAGGGTTATGGTTATGGTTAGGTTAACCCTTACCCAAACCCTTAATCTAACCTAACCTTAACCTAACCTAACCCTAATTTAACCCTAACCCTAATACTACCCTAACCTAACTCTAACCTAACCCTAACCCAAACCATGCATTAATCAGATTTGCCGATGGCTTTGAGCTAACAAATTTGAAAACACGTTTTTCATCGATTTTTAATTAAGTCTTGCCACACGAGAACAAAAAGAGATATCTCAATGAAATTAACATATAATGTAGGAAACATGTGCACCTTTATATTGCAGATGTTTAAATTTAAAACAATAATCATTTTGGAAACACCGTACAGTTCTTTCTGATACACCCTGTATGACATGTCAATAGTAATTTGATGCCGCTCATTCATACTAATATGTGGATACCTTGAAAATTACGTTGGCTGAAGTGACCAGTCCCAATGAAAAAAATACCCTGCCCTTGTAAATGATATTACCGTGGGATATCATTGATTTGTATGGTACAAATCAAAAGTTTGGTACAAATCGAAAGCCTTTGCGCATGGATAGATAAGCAGTGTTTTATTACACACACATTGATACTGTGTAGCACACACTAAGTAATGATATCCCATTAAAAATCTACCTTTTTTTGTTGAGTCTGGTCTCTTTACCATCTTTGCTTAAGCCATCATAACTTTAAAATTACCCATTCAATTTAAAACTATGAAAGAGATGTCAAATTACGGAGAAGGAATTTGCCTAGTCCTCCTCGTAGGACCACTTAAACCAGCCTATATCCAGGGAAATACTATACTAAGATAGAAATTAGAAACACTAAGTCAGTCATCCTCCTAGCTGAGCGAAGCGGTTCTTGGGTTGATAGCGGTTCTCAGATTGGGAGCAGTTTTTTAGGCTTAGATAGAGTAGCCCTAAGGTAAGACTAGAATTGGCCCCCTCTCAGATATTTGGTTTTGAATTAGCCAACTTATTATATAAGCACCTGGTCATGAACTTTTTGTGTTAGGTGTATAGTGCATATATGCTGTATTTCAAGACCACCATTCTCACTATCCTGCACTTAGCTCATCTAACTCTGTGTACTGCAATACGTCAGACCATATTGATCGATGCAGCATTTCCTTTGCACAGACATGCAGGCTGTGATTTGTCTCTGATACATGGGTACTACATGTATGTCAAGGATATCAAATCATGCATTGCAATAATGAGGTGAGATCATTGAATAACACTCTAATGTCACTGCCAGTGTTGGTACACGCATCAACATTAATAAAAAATTGTTGAGGGGGGAGGGGGGAGAAAAATGTGTGAGCGAGAGAAAAATTGGAGGACAAGGTGCGTGCAAATTCTGCCTTCTAATTCTGCCTTCTAATTCTGCCTTCTAATTCTGCCTTCTAATTTGTCAAACTTGATAATTCAAACCAATTTTTTATAAAGCTAATTTTAGGTGATCTTGACATTAAAATGGGATGGGCTTGAGCTGACGAGGAGGAGGGCAGATAAGGTGGGGGGCATGGATTGCGACGGGGAGGTGTGTCCCATTTCCCTGCTGTCACTGTTTTAGTAATGTACTGGGATATGCAACCATGAGATCAAAGAGGAAAAAATCTGGCTGCATTGATTTAATAATAAAAATACTGCAAGTCACGACTTGCGAATCCCCCTGGCTGGGAGATCAACTAAATGAGGTCAAAGGTCATATAAGGTCTGTAGTTTTATGATCATTGTTGTATTTTTGCTTTAATCTTGTATTTATATGTTGTACAGCGCTTTGAGTTTAGATCTCACTAAAGTAAAGCGCTCTATAAGTGTGTGTTATTATTATATATGGGTCATGTTCCCCCGGTGTTCATGTTTCTTTTCTCCAAGTTTGAGGTCAATCGGGCAACTTTTACGATTTGACCTCTGGATGACCTTTGACCGCAGATGACCTCGGATGACCTCTAATTCTTTTTTGACATGTTCCCCCGGTGTTCATTGCACAATTTAACCCCTTGTTGACCTTTGACCTCTAATGACCGTTGACCTCGGATGACCTCTAATTTATTTTAGACATATTCCCCCGGTGTTCATGTTTCTTGTCTCCAAGTTTGACGTCAATCGGGCAACTTTTACGATTTGACCTATGGATGACCTTTGACCATGGATGACCTCTAATTTATTTTAGACATGTTCCCCCGGTGTTCATGTTTCTTTTCTCCAAGTTTGAAGTCAATCGGGCAATTTTTACGATTTGACCCCATGATGACCTTTGACCTCAGATGACCTATGCAAATTAGACCCCAAAACAAGCAGCCACATCTTTTGACCATGGCCTACCTATCGCTGAAGGTTTGAAGTCAATCCGTCCATCCGTTCAAAAGATACAGCATTTGGAAAAAAGGCTAACCAAAAGGCACACCCCAACACCCCAACACACGAACACACACACACCCCTGTGCGTAAGACGTGTGAATAGGGGATATGGGTTCCACACTATGCAATAGGGGATATTGTGTATACACGCTCACCGGGCGGATTGTGGACATTTTCCGCCATTTTGTGTGTATGTTTTTGTGTATAGGACATCGTACTATCTAACAGGGGTGCACATGGTGCATGCTAATAGGGGTCCCCTATTGGATAGCACTATAACATGATTTGCAGTAATTTGCACCTATCTAGAGATTGGGGATATCCCCTATTGCGGGTGTATCCCCGATTGGGCGGTAGAGAGTGTGTGTGTATCCCCGATTCCCACCCTAAACATACGCACCGCGACAGACGCACATTACATGATGACAAAATCCCCTTCTGGTTTTACAAAAACCAGGGGGATAAAAACCTATTTTCCCCATTTTCTCAGAACCTGCCACCTGCAGGCCGGGAAAATTGGGAAAATTGGGAAGCTCCTTGCCGGTAAATGTGGGCATATGGAGGGGAATTTTGCTTTTCCATATAAAGAAATACATTTTTGGGGGTTAGCTTGCCAAGAAATCAACATTTTTCCAGGCCTGGCCACCTGTGTCACTGGTAATTAGTGATGCACATATTGAACCAACACAGTCTGTGGGGAACTTGTCCTTAATTGTCCTAATTAAAGGGGTCAAAAAAGTAAGCACCCCCCCCCCCCCCAAAGAAAAGATTACTTTTGTTTACATAACTTTACACACAATTAGACGTTTCGAAAAGTTGAAAGTATGGACCAAGTGCCACTTTTTCTGAAAACATCATTTTGAGGAAATGTGACTGTTTTGGGAAAGTAAACATGATATCGAAAATGTAAAACTTTCTATTGGTAGCCAAGCGTTTTCTCTTTTCATAATTGTTTCAATTTTTCAAAATGTCTAATTGTGTGTGAAGTTATGTAAAAAAAAGTAATCTAATTTTAGGGGGACACTTACTTTTTATGATCCCGTTGTGTTCCCAGGTAAGAAGGCTTAGAGACTGTTTAATTTTCATCGATCATGAATCTGATCTTGGAGATTAATATCGGTTGCATAGAAGAATACACTTACCTTCTGTCTTTAGTTAATACTGTGCAGGCTATCAAATCACTATTATCTGAACAAGGAGAACAAAAGAAATCAAAATAATAAACAATTTAGTATTGTAATAAGAGGTAGCATTAACAAAGATTTGTAAGATTTGTACTACAATAGTAACTTGGATGTCCAGTAGGCAACTTCACTTACTGACATTGTGCTATAATTATAGTAGTGTAGCGATATCGTTCACTATCTTTGTATAGCTTTTACTACTTTTGTTTTAATGTTTTGTCCCTGATGAAGGGTGGTTCATCAATAGCGACATCAGTCTATTCTTGTTATTATGCTGTTCTAGTACACAGCAATTTCTATTGCTTGTCCCAGTGCACATTCGTGTTGGCATTTTTAGTGTGTAGCAATTCTCATGCTTGCCTGTACATTTTACTGTTTTTATCGCTTTATTATCCTTGTTATTGCTTGTTTCCCCATACCAAGTTGGTACATCTTGATTTTATGCTTTGCAAAGATTTGTTTGCAGTTTGCTTAGGTGTTAAGAGTGAATTTTTTCTAGATTGACAAACTTTTGGACACACATTTTTTAGATTTTGCCTAAAGTTTGTGAGGTGAAAGACATTTAGTAGTTATGTAAAAATATGGTATTAAAAAATTCAGCAACCCTCTGTTGCCATGGTAACGAGCCTACCTTGTTTTAGGTCATTTTAGGGGAAAATTCTACTAATTCTACTGATTTCAGCAACAAAAAAAGTCAAAGTTTGGCAGAACCCTACACCAAGGTGGTACATTTTTTGCCCAAACTGACTTCATGAATGAGTTGCCCTATCTCTGGTCTAACAACCAACCGATTTATATAAGTCAGTGTTGCCATATTGATACCATGTTGCCATGTTCAAATATCACATTTTGAGGAAGTTGAAAAAGTCAGATATTACTAACCGACTTCGGGTAGCTACAGTTCCCCTCGAGGTGATTTGTTTTTCTTTGTACTTTGTTTTTATAACAAAGACCTAATACCCTTTGAGTTAATTCAAGAAAAAAAATGGGGAAACCCGGCACTTGCGTATCACGTGACCTGAAGTCACATGATCCAATTCACGGGAAATTTCATAGCCGGGTATATATGGGGGGTTACCGTGCACCCCCAGGACACCCCAAACAACTTTTTTTAAACTTCCTTTCACTGTTCTAAAACATATTCAGTATGTTACCAAAATGATTTGGGTATGCTAAGGCGTTATTCAAGATGGCGTCGAAAATGGCCGCCAAAAGGTCAAATTTCCTGAAATGACATTATATCAATCAAAATCGGGATCAAAATATATTGTAAAAGTATAGTTTTAATAGTGGGACGTAAGTATTAGACCACTAGGAACTCATATCGAGTACTTTTGCTTTGTTAACATACCTAAATCCAAGATGGCCGCCAAAATGGCTGCCAAAAATGCTAAAATTCAATACATTTGGCATATATCAGCCCAACATGTATGATCAGAGTATAGTTTTAACAATGGGATGTATGTGTTAGACCCCTAGAAGCTCACATGCGGCATTTTTGTTTTGTTTACAAATCTTAAATCCAAAATGGCCGCCAGAATGATGGCCAAAATTGGTCAAAAGTCCATAAAATGACATAATACTATCAAAATGAATGATGAAAATATAGTTTTTAACAATGGGATGTATTTATTATATCACTAGTAACTCATATTTAGTATTTTTGCTTTGTTAACATACTTGAAATCCAAAATGGCAGCTAAAATGAGTCCCAAAATGGCTGCTAAAATTGTCAAATTCCATATATTATAAGGATAATAACAACCAGGATGTATGATGAAAATAGAGTTTTAACAATGGGATGTATGTATTGTATTAGACCACAAATAACTCATATCTAGTGTTTTTGCTTTGTTAACATACTTAAATCCAAAATGGCTGCCGAAATGGGTCCCAAAATGGCTGCAAAAATTGTCAAATTCCATAAGATAGGATACTATCAACCAGAATGTACGATGAAAATATAGTTTTAACAACGGGATGTATGTATTAGACCACTATTAACTACTATCCAGTATTTTTGCTTTGTAATAACATACTTTAAATACAAAATGGCCGCCAGAATGATGGCCAAAATTGGTCACAATTCCCTAAATTGACATAATATTAACCAAGATGTATGATTAAAATATGGTTTTTAACAATGAGATGTATGTATTATTTCACACTCATATCCAGTATTTATGCTTTGTTAACATACTTAAAATACAAAATGGCTGTCAAAATGGGTCCCAAAATGACTGCAAAAATTTTCAAATTCCATAAAATAGGATGATATCAACCAGAATGTACGATGAAACTATAGTTTTAACAATGGCATGTATGTATTAGACCACTAGTTACTGCTATCCAGTATGTTTGCTTTGTAGTACTTCAAATCTCCACCAAAATGGTCGTTGCAAATGTAAAAATAGTCTATAAGTGTGTATATTGTATCACATTCACCAAATGATATGTTCTATTATGACACTAACAATAAATTAATACTGCTTCTCAGGTATTTTAACCTTTGGCCTACATCTTAAATGTTTTAAAATACTCAAACTATATACAGCCCCTAGGCTTTATCATATATTATAGTGAATGTTGTCCCATTAGATTTGGGGTATTGGTATTACATAGTATGGTCATTTGCAATACGACACAATTTGTTTAGGTTATTTAACATCAACTTAACCATCTGGCAGCCATTTTGGAAACTGAAACAGAATAAAAATTGTCACAGAGGTGGGTCTTATATCTAAATGCAATAGCTTAGCAGTTTAGAACATACTATTTGGCGAATTTGAAGCAAAATACATAACACACTCATTTTGGAAACCATTTTGGATTTTAAGTATGTTATTAAAGCATAAATACTGGATATTATTAGTTACTTGTGGTCTAATACATACATATACATGTCATTGTTAAAACTATATTGTCGTCATACATTTTGGTCATTATTATTCTTATCTTATGGAATTTAACAATTTTAGCAGCCATTCTGGGACTCATATTGGCAGCCATTTTGGATTTTAAGCATGTTAACGAGCAAAAAAACTGGATATGAGTTAATAGTGATATAATAAAATAATACATCCCATTGTTAAAAACTATATTTTCATCATTCATTTTATTAATATTATGTCATTTTACTAATTTTGGCCATCATTCTGGCGGCCATTTTGGATTTAAGATTTGTAAAGCAAAAATGCAGCATATGAGCTTCTAGGGTCTAATGCATACATCCCATTGTTAAAACTATACTCTGATCATACATGCTGGGCTGATGAATGCCAAATGTTTGTAATTTTAGCATTTTTGGCAGCCATTTTGGTGGCCATCTTGGATTTAGGTATGTTAACAAAGCAAATGTAATCGAAATGAGTGTCTAGTGGTCTAATACATACGTCCCACTATTAAAACTATACTTTCACAATATATTTTGATCCCGATTTTGATTGATATAATGTCATTTCAGGAAATTTGACCTTTTGGCGGCCATTTTCGACGCCATCTTGAATAACACCTAAGCATACCCAAATCATTTTGGTAACATACTGAATATGTTTTAGAACAGTGAAAGGAAGTTTAAAAAAAGTTGTTTGGGGAGCCCTGGGGGTGCACGGTAACCCCCCCCCCCCCCCCCCCCCCCCCATATATACCCGGCTATGCAATTTCCCGTGAATTGGATCATGTGACTTCAGGTCACGTGATACGCAAGTGCCGGGTTTCCCCATTTTTTTTCTTGAATTAACTCAAAGGGTATTAGGTCTTTGTTATAAAAACAAAGTACAAAGAAAAACAAATCACCTCGAGGGGAACTGTAGCAACCCGAAGTCGGTTAGTAATATCAGACTTTTTCAACTTCCTCAAAATGTGATATTTGAACATGGCAACAGGGTATCAATATGGCAACACTGACTTATTTAAATCGGTTGGTTGTTAGACCAGAGATAGGGCAACTCATTCATGAAGTCAGTTTGGGCAAAAAATGTACCACCTTGGTGTAGGGTTCTGCCAAACTTTGACTTTTTGTTGTTGCTGAAATCAGTATAATTAGTAGAATTTTCCCCTAAAATGACCTAAAACAAGATTGGCTCGTTACCATGGCAACAGAGGGTTGCTGAATTTTTTAATACCATATTTTTACATAACTACTAAATGTCTTTCACCTCCCAAACTTTAGGCAAAATCTAAAAAATGTGTGTCCAAAAGTTTGTCAATCTAGAAAAAAGCAGGTTGAAGGAAATAATAGGCTTCACATCAAGAACTTTAAAACTCTTAGGCATTTCAAATCGTCTCTAAAGACAAACTTATTCACAATTGCTTTTGATGATTGATTTTCCCTGTTTACAATGTTTTTGCATGTTCATTCACACACTGTATTTTTTCTTATTTTGTTATGTTATAAGTGTTGTTATGTTATCTGTCAAGCGCTAGAGACTTCGGTGGGAGGCACTTTAGAAGCACCGTTTTATTATTATTATTATTATTATGGCAACTGTAACGTCACAGCACGCAAGCAAACAGAAGCTTGCCTGCTGGTATGCGTGCGCATTGCTTGCCAAACAAAGGCTTGCCTGATGGTATGCGTGCGCATTGCCTGCCAAATAAAAGCTTGCCTGATGGTATGCGTGCGCATTGCTTGCCAAACAAAGGCTTGCCTGCCGGTATGCACGCGCATTGCCTGCCAAACAAAAGCTTTCCTGCTGGTATGCGTGCACATTGCCTGCCAAACAAAAGCTTGCCTGCTGGTATGCGTGCACGCATTGCCTGCCATACCTGCTTGCCTGCCGCGAATGTGCATGCATAGGCTGCCAAACAAAAGCTTGCCTGCTGGTATGCGGCGCATTGCCTGTCAAAAAAACGCTTGCCTGCCGGTATGCGGTGCATTGCCTGCTAGTTGCATGGTATGGAACCAGGCACCTAACATTATTACACAACAATGAGATGACATGGTCAATACTCCGATGATCACAAAATAAGATTAGGAAAAAGGGGGCGGTCAGAGACAAATCTAATGATCAACGTATTAAACATTAAAGCGTTGATGCCAGGTTTTCTCTTTGAATTCTTGGGTACTTAACACTAGAATTAAAACAAAATATTATCGATCAGAGCGTCGTGACCTGAACGCTCGAAAGGTTTAATGCGGTATTCTGACGCACTGTATTCCAAAACTACAGGCGCACAGCGCTGTTTGGGGTCACACAGATATCGCATGTACGCGAAGGAATGATTTGAAATGATTGACAATTATTTGTTTTGATTAAAGCACAACACACACCCCTGTGTGGTGATATATGAAATACGTACTGACATCATTGCATAGACTTAAATAAATGAAGTATACCAGTAGTGTTGGAGTAATGTTTTATATCTGGGGAGGGGGAGGGGGGTGGTAACAGCTGCAAGAATTGTAAATTATACAGCTTTATTCCATAATGGTATCAATAACATTGAAAGTAACAGTAAATTTTCCAGATTTGCAAAATTAAATGCCTGCTAAAATAGCAGTAATTTTCAATTCGCTAAATAATAGTGTTTCACGATAACTACATGTATCTTACACCAAGGATACACACAATGATGGTAGGAAAACTGATTATGGAAATTAGTATAAATTGAGGGTTGGGCAAATTATAACCTAGATTTTCAGAACCATAAAGAGATAACTCATAAACACTCTTTTGACTAAAATTAGAGTTATAAGTTGGGTGCTACAGTGTATTGTAATGAGTCCCAAATATTTGAAAGTTGATCATCTCAAAATAGAATTTTTTGAGTTACGGCCTTCTGGCGCGCCCAACCTTCGAAATGAAATCGAGGAAAGTATGGTCCTGTTATCACATGTCTGATAAGGCTATATTAAAAAAAATCTTTTGTCTCAAAGCTCCCGTGCGCAGTTAGTTAATTGATGGGCGTTAGAAGAAAAAATTCCCAAAGTTTCACCGATATTCCTTGATCACATCATTTTAAATACAAAAGGTCACTTTACAAGGATTTCAATATTTTATATTTATTTTAAAAAAACGCATTCCGCATAAGGTTTTGAAAAACTGAAAAGCTTTGAAACAAAATATTTTTAAAATATAGCCTAAACCATTTACCTCCTTTTTTCATATCTATATATTAGGGTAATCGAGGGGTCCTAATTATTTTTTAATTTGTTATTTCCCCCCTAAAAACATGAGTTCCAGCGCCCCCCCCCACACCCCATATCCATGGACACAATATCCAAAACCAAAACGGTGTTTGGTGTTTTTTCTATAACCACAACAATATCTGAAAATGATCTTCACAAGAAGATCATTTTATAAATGTTCATGTATATTAAATGCAGTATATGCAAACGTATTGCCTATGACCTGTATATCCTATAAAAGGTCACGCTACAATGAAGATTTGTTGAGCATCATTATATTATTATAAATTAAGCGAGCGTACACAAAAATTGCTTTATTGAACTAGCATGTAATGTTATCTTCATTTAATTAAATCACAAATTACCCTTCCAGGAAAAACGGAAGACATTTTTTTTTAATTGCAAAAATTACCCAAGCATACACGATACAAAATAGCATTGTTGAAATGTATATATATATCTTCATTATACAAATTGCTTTTGCTTCGTGAGTTGAAACTAATTTAGCTTTGTTTAATAAAGGGAAAAGTGCTCGCAATAAGCACTTCCCATCTTTAATCTTTTCATTAACGCTTCATTGAACTTCAGTGTTTTTGTCAGTGTTGTGAGATGCTTAAGATAAAATGGTTCATGGAAAGCCTGCGATGCCATTAGGCGACGAAAAAACAAGCCCCTGTTCTACAGACCAACAGACCCATTTTTTTTCTTTGAATTTTCGTCAACAAACCTTTTGGCAAATATCTTTTAAAAAATAGCATTTTTGTTTGTTTGTTGTTGCAATTTTGAATTTTCGAAGTATTTTGAAATGTTTGGAAAATTCACCAACATTTCCTGATTTTCTTTTAAATAACAAAAAATGAACGCAGTCCGACCAACCCTACCTAAGAGGTCCTTTTGCCTGTACAACATGGTCCCCCCTGTTGCCTTAGGGAAAATTAATCAGATGCCAGGTATCACAGTTTTTAGCTTTTGATTAACTTGATTAACCTCCAAAAATGATACATTTCTGTGAATTCCATGTCACAAATAGACAATCAGTTCCAAAAAATTTCCATTTGACCGCCACCTTTCCATTTTAATGGAATTTTTATTAGCTTTTGATTGACTTGATAAACCTCCAATAATGATACATTTCTGCGAATTCAACGTCACAAATAGACAATCAGTTCCAAAATTATTAACATTTGAACTCTAAATAATCTTTTGTTTGACAATATTTCAAAACATATATTGCTAAATGCTGGATGATACATGTATAACATTCATCTATATATATACGTATAGGGGATGCAAACAAAACTCTGTTCTAATTGGGGAAAACTGTACTATAATGAATACTGACCAAAATTTCGAACATAATCGGGTAAAAACAATATTAAGTTGTTCAAAAATGGCAAATTTGAACAGATTTTGGTGACTATTAGTGTCATTTGGAGAGAGAGAGAGAGGGGGAGAGAGAAAGAGAGGAAAAAACCCACCCAACTGATCAACCCTACCTGAGAGGTCTGAACATCCATAAAAAGGCCCCCCCCCCCCCCCCCCCCCCCCCCCCCCGGATTTCCCCCTTACCTTCTACAATATTTAAAAATAATTTTTACAATGTCTACATTTTATATTTGGTGATATTTATTATTTTCTAACACCTTGAAAAGTTTACCATATAATGACTACCCAATGGCATCTGAATATCAGAGTATATTGAACGAATATACATGTATATATCTGATAAATAATTTCATGCAAACCATGCATATTTGTGACGAGAAGATGACTAAAAATCGCAATAACCTTGGTCAGAATTTGAAATTCATAGAAATATTTTTAATTGATGTAATTAAAAACCCACATCAGGCACATCATGGCACGCATTGCTTTTCTAGGAAAATGTCCATACGCTGCTCAGCAGCTATACGTAATACGTAGTCCTAATTGATGATAGACTGCCTCCAAATCCTAACACAGGTTTTCTTTTCGTCTTCGATTAGAACAAAATAGTGATATATCCAGAGAACTACAGTCACAATTTTCATTGGCCTTAACTTATGATCATGTTCCAGTTATGACCTGGAATGGAATGGGAGGGGAAGGGGAGTTATGACTTCTGGAGGATCTATCCGCACTGATTTAGAAAACATGTCACTCGGCCAATTCAAATCCTATATTTCCACCCTGTTATAATTAAATAATATCATAATTTGTATTATATTTAAAACACTGTAACATTCGTTATTTGTATGTAAGTTTTTATGTATGCATCGAAATGAGGGCCTGCTTGGAAAGCAGTGCAAGTCACTGAAGCATATAACCCTTAAATAAAGAAAGCATAAATAATAAATAAAAGAGGTTGGAGAGACAATAGAACATGGGGCGCATACACGGAGGTGACATTTTTTATACAGCACGGTTTTCCAAGAACTGATATTAAATCACACCGCACAAGCAAAACTGTCATGATCGATCATGTGATAATGTGTGAATATCAATAAATGACAGTGACAGGTGTGAATTTCAATAATTAATCATAACTAATTGATAATGTAACTTAAGCATGTAAAATGGCAATATTTTGTCAATACATTTGTTAAGAAATATGATAACTATTGATTACCTAACATTATATTCAATAAGGGATTTTCCCTGTAAAGCACCCTCAGAAATAAAACAAAACCAAAACAATAAAGTCTTGTTATAATATTGATTGTTGCAACCATTTTTTAGGTGGAATATATTAATAATCTAGTAAACGTAACAACAAAAAGGGAGTTGGGTGAATACAAACCAATTATAAATGTATTCACTCATGGAAATCTGAAATTCATAGAAATATTTGAGTTGATGTTTAACCATCATGTAAATCAGGCATGCATATCATTGAGAATACCTAGGCTAAAAAAAGAAGAAGCTGTGTTGCCCTCAGCGATCGACCCAAAATCGCAAAAATTAGGGTCAGCTTTTATTTTTTCAAAAAAAAAATCTTTATTTTTTTATTTTTTTCATTTTTAGATTTAAATTTGTCCTCCTAAATGTTTATAGACTTACTATTATCACACTAGAAACATTAGTTAAATTGACATATTGGCCTATACCAATTTTGTCTTGACATAAACCATTTATTTTTCAGCCAAGAAAAAGAAGAAAAAAATCCCGGCCGACCGACCCAATTTTAATTTTCTAGCACTTGAGGGCAACACAACGTTTTATGTTGGCCTTATTGATATGAACCATAAGATAATTAACCAATTCATTATTTTTAATAAGAAAAAAAAGAAAGAAAAAAGTTCCGTCAGTTCCAAATTGGTGAACCTATATACTTACAACAGGGAATTAATACAGAAGAGCGTATACGCGCGCAAATTGTGCATGATTCAAGATGGCGCACTGTGAATTGTATGTGTCACGCATGTGTATGCCAAAATAGTGTGCCTACGCTTGGATTACTTAATAAGAATAAAATAGGAGAATTAAAAACCGCATATTGCTTGCCAATTTGGAACTGATTAAACTATATAAATGAACGTTCCTGAAATTAAAAAAAAGTAAAAAATACAACATGTCCCCCCCCCCTTTTTTATAGGCTAGGGACACTATATCAAATGTGCCTCCCCCAGGTTATTCAAAGGGGGAATCATAGAATTATTGGAATTATGACGTTCAAATAAGTACAAAGATAGCAATTTCAATTTTAGAAGCTCGTTTAAAGCCAACATGTACATCAATCATGGCAAAATTAGTGTAAACTATCAATTGTTTTGCCACTGGGCCCTGGACCGCACGCCAATTACATGATGTCCCCCCCCCTCCCTATTTCAAAATGGATTGATGCCCCTGGGGGATAACCAATCAAAAACCACCTCTACTGACCTGCCTATTTGAAAGACTATCCATAGAGGGTGTACATCTTTGCTAAGACATGATCCACTATTCACAAACAATTCATCTGCAGAAAATTATGTTCATAAAGTTTCCCTCTAAAGTAGATCAAGCAGTGGCGTAGCTAGGATTTTTTCAGGGGGGGGGGGGGCAACATTTCCAATTTTTTTTCCCAGTCAGTAATCTCGTAAATTTCACGTAAGTGGGGGGGGGGGGGGGGGGGGGGGGGGTGGGGTGAGGTCAAACAATTTTGCAAGGTCACAAAATTTCGCACAGTCACAAAATCGCACATTCCAAAATGCAGCACAGTCCACATATAATGCTCAATTCTCAGGGTTTTAATCCATTTTTTCTACAAAACGTTCCTTTATTTATAAAACCAACCGAAAAATGGTAATTTTTAAATGGTTAAAACGCATATAAGCACTACATCCGGCAAGTGGGGAGGGGGCACAAACAGGGGCGGGGGCACAAACAGGGGCGGGGGCACAACAACAACAACAACAACCCCCCCCCCCCCCCTCCCGAGCTACGCCACTGAGATCAAGCACCAAATTCTCAGATGTGTTAAATGAATTAACTTTCATGACTAAGAATGAATTCATGGTCAATTTGAAAAGCAATATCATTAAGAGATCCAATTTGGATTTGGGTTTATTTCATGACATCTGACAACTGACAAAATAAGTTTCAGCTTAATGCACACATTGCTGTTACAAAACATTCACGCCAATGTGTATTGAAGAGAGAGAGAGAGAGAAGAGGACAAAATGGTGAAAGAATTTGCATATTTTAACACTAATCTTCAAGCATCGTGCCATATGGCACGATTATGGCATGATTTGGCCTAAAAATGAATAAAATATGACTTTAGGTGTATTTTACATGAAAAATAACAAATATTGTCATAGTTATAGATGAATCATGTCACTTGTATCGCATTTCAACAAGAATTATTGACTATCATCGTATTATGTTTATAATGTTCTGTAAAAGTACTAAATGTAACAAAAATAGAAATTTAACCTTAAAATGCCTGTTAAACCATCCAAAATATTAAAATATTATTCAGATTACTTTTGCATCAAGTAGGAAACTAATTATTGTACGCTAATTTGAGTAAAAGTCATAGAATTAATGTTCTTGACGATGTGAAATATTGCAATATATTCATTAAAAATTTAATATTTTTGTCAGTTTGTAATCAAACCTCATTAATTATTCATGAGCTAATTAACATATTGTTCGCATAATAAATTGTTTGTTATATTTTTCTGGAAGCTTGAAGTCTGATCTATCCATTGATATGCTTACTTGCTTGGTTTTATCAATACCGTGCTGAATTGATACAGTGATCAAGATTGTTTGTAGATTAGGGTTAAGTCAAAAAGTAAAACAAGAGTGTTATATAGGACCAGAGACAATTCTCAACTAAGATAACAAGAAATGTGTAGCACTAGCGTTTACCCCTTTGGTCTTAACATTTTCCATGCGGCTATTAGTTTTACCATATACAGAACAGATTTGTCAGAAACCTTTCCTAACTTTCATGTATGTATTTTAATGCAACTCTCACGGTGAATCTAAATATGGCAGTGAAATTCAATAATTTTGACAATTTTGAAACATTATGAAATTTTGGAATGTCGTCTGCAGAGGCCTGCCGCGTGGAAAGCGTAAAGAACACAAGATACTATATGTTCTTCTCCCTAAATATTGCCTTTTTGTATTATCAACCGAATGTTTATCTTCACCAAATTCAAATCTCTCTGTACCTCCAGGAAAAATGACTTAATCAATATATGGTATCCCGCGACACATCAAAGCACACTCTGCGTTCTGAGAACTATCTAATAACTTAAAAGGTTTCTCTCATCCAAAATGATTAATGGCATGCAAACGCTACATCTATAACCACATTAGTGCTCATAATTCTATGAAACTCTTGCTAATTTTGGAATACCTGATAAGAAATCAGAGTCATTGTGGGCATTATTAATGTATCATGACATGACACACCCTGTCAAGATGTAACACTCCTGTCAGCATGGTCAGGATGCACAACCTTATTCTCAGATTTGCAAATAAACTGTTATAACTTATATAAGCAAATTTGTGACTCACATTTTTCTTGAAGTCCATCTTTATGGCTTTTAGTTTTGTTTTTTTCACATGAATTTATTCATAGAGAGTTTTGGACCATGCTATGTGAGTACGTACGTGGCACATTTATTGATATCACTCAATGTTTACTTTATTTCTTGGTTTAAAATTAGTATGCATATTATCAGAAATTTTCTCAGAAATTCAGATTTTAAATTGACATTTCAGTACGAACGCGAGTTTATGAAATATGGTAAAAGATTTAAATTTTCAAAATTTAATAGATAATGATTGATAACTGAAATTTGAATGCAATTTTTAATTTCTTGCAAGTGTTTTATAAGATGTACGTGCCAGATTTCACAATAGACAATGTGCTTTAAGAAAAATTATAATTGTGCCACAGACGGACGCACATAACATGGCCCAAACTAAAGTATAACCTGAGCCCAACACAGAAAAACTTATCTCTTGGATATTGTTTTATAAATGCCAGCAAAATAGCAAAATGAAAACTAAATAAATGGACCCATATATCTACTGGGGAATTTGCCTATATATTTGACAGATTTTGCTAACATCTCTGTGAAAAACAGCAAAATTAAGGATTTTAGACCTATAAATGTACCAAAAATGGCTATGAAAAGGGGTCATTCGTTTACCAGACGGGTGAAAATGGGACCCTATTTGGCGGCTCATTCCCGTAACCTCATATCCACTAAGTATACTCAAGATGCTGGCCTAAACACACACGTGTGGGAAGATGGAAGATACATACATGTGCATAAATGCTGCGCTCATAAAGATAAGTCACTGTCCAGAGGAAGTGAAGCATTTTTCTTTCATATTGTGAAATCTCATGACACCATGTAGACATGTTTTCCATTAGTCATTCAATTCCAATCAAATCATATTTATAAATATTGATAAATCTAATTATAAGGTAATGTAATTCTCCTACTTTCAGGAATGAAAAGGGAGTTTTTAAAAATACAAAAAAATACAGAGAATATAGCTGAAAATAAGATATTTCATCAATGTTACCATTAATTGCATGGTACAATACACTGACAAAAACTCAAAAGTGGAATAAAATGGAAGATATGAGATAAAAACTAAAACATTCATGTCAGTGCAACTTAATCTCAAGTTAAAATGACAAATTATACCAGTAAGTTGATGGTAGTTAACTTCATAGTTCACAGTATACTTTGGAACGTAATGGGTCCTATTGAAAAGTTGCATTTAAATTCTAAATGTACTATTTATATTAAGCTACCAGGCTTAAAAAATATGGTTTGATGTGTCCTACAAAAAATCCCCACAATTTCCTCCAATTGTCCTACATTGTCTAATTTTCAAAATTACAAAACCAATTATATAGATGGAACACATGTTTTGGGTGATATTTTCATTATTTCTTTTCAAAAAGAGAAAACAACCAATCCCAATTCTAGGAATTGTTTTTCTCTTTTTATAATTTATTCAAGGTTTTGAGATAATTATAAATATATTCAATGCACAAAGCTGTGGGTAAGTTCAATGTTTTTTTCAGGGAACACCTTGCAGCAGTTAACCCCAGGGGAGGGGGTGGCACCGATATTTAAAATCTATCTGATACAAGGGTGTGTGCCTTTTTCTTAAAGATTTCACATTTCAAGTAATTTCTCTTCAAACCACTGATTTTGTTTTTTTAACATTTTCCTTAACCCAAATGCTACAGTGGTAGAATCAGAGAAAGGAAATAATCGAAATTTAGAGGGGGAAACTGGCCCTGTTGGCAGAGGAAATCAGGTTAACCAGTATGGGAGTGTGTTCCTTAGTACACTTTGCCAGGGGGCCATGCAGCCTGTGCTACCCAAAATCAATATTTTCTTTCGCATTTATCTCCAGTGGTGTTCGCCTGGGAAGACTTACAATGTAGGGAACAGGTGCTGCTAGTATAGTATAGTATAGTATAGTATAGTATAGTATAGTATAGTATAGTATAGTATAGTATAGTATAGTATAGTATAGTATAGTATAGTATAGTATATTCTTATATATTGGGCGTGGTTTAAAATGTCAACCCATAATAGCCATCAATTTCATTGGTTCTGTGGGTAGTTTTGTTGGATACGCGCTATAGATTACCAGACCGCTAATCTATGGATCTGGCCGGAACTACATTTAAAAAAACATCGCCTTGTCAAAATTGTAAACATAGCCTCGTCAATGATTGTAAATCGAAAGTAGGCCTAAGCTTATTCTCTAAATACAACATTAAGGTTATATTCATGTAATTAAATGTAAATAAAAGATAGAGGTCCATGTAATGAATAAACTCTAATAGTAATAAGACATGTAAAAGAAAGAAGGACAAATAAAAAGGGTGCCTAAAAGCCTATCTTCGTCTGCTATTAAATATTCGTATAGGCCTAGGCTACATTCGTAATTACTTGCAATAAAGTGAATATGGAAGAAACCACTGCAACTTTTGAAATTGGAGACCTAGATGTAAAACATGTGAAAGAAGAACCAGAACCAGAACCGGAGTGTGATGATTTACCAGATGAAGTGATCAGAAATTTGATGGGAATGTCGACGCTAGCGGCAAGCATTTACTGCTGGCGTGATGCTCGCCATCCACCCTCCTCTGAATTTACCATTTGTAGAACTCAGTGAGGCTGAACTGAGCACTTATAAAACTCGCCCATTGCTTGTGTGGTGGATTTCGATCACGACAGGAGCATGCGCAGATGCGATTTTTGTGTAAGTGGTCTGTGATTTTGTCAATATTATATTTTTACTGTAATTTGTCGTCTGCATTAAATGCAAAAAGTAACAACGCCCCCGGCTGGACTCGAACCACCAACCTTTCGGTTAACAGCCGAACGCGCTAACCAATTGCGCCACGGAGGTGATTATTTACTAGGCTGTTTTGGTTTGCCATGTTCACCCGTACACTTCCCCGTACACTTTCTTGCAAAGTCGGGCATCGTTTTTTCTCAAATGTTGCTTGCATATTGCCGTTGCTGTCGCCTTTAATACATGTGCTGTCAGTTGAACTTGGAACCAACGTTTAATTTGAACTGTCTATTTTCAATAAAAAAATACTCCAATACGGGGAAAAAATCAGAAAAGCTCACAGACAACAAATAAGAACATCATTTTACTTGACCTAGAATTTCAATCAACGTATTTCAATCATCGGGGAAACCCGATGATGCGAGTGACGTCATTTAATGAGCTCATTAGCATAATTTATGTCCGTGAAATGTACAATAGAGTTTTATAAGTGCTGAGCCATATAGAGGAGGGGAAAGATGACAAAACTTACCGAAAAGTGCCACGAGCTGGGGCGTCAATCGCCGTAAAAGTAAGGAAACATTTTTATGTGTATTTATTAAATTAAAACATTCAAAAGTCCCCCTCTTTTTGCGTTCGCACACAGGCCAGAAATAGGAACTACTTAAAGGTAGATGACCCGATCACATTTTCGTAACACAGAATTATTTCAAACATACGGAAATTTTCATATCATATGAAAGCTCGTATTTTTCTCATCATCATACTGAAATTTGACGGCCTAAATCGGTATAATAACGGAGAAATCGATGAAATAACGTCAAATTACCGCGAATGGTGGTAACCACCGATATAATTTGTGTACTACTCAATGGGTACAGTTCACAGCATCTTGTGCGTCTAAAATAAGAACCATTAGAGCTATGCAACTCAAACTTTGGAACACGACTTTTTTAAGGATGACCTTTCATGTAGAATAGAAAACTTCAAGTTGAAAATCGGAATGTGATCGGGTCATCTACCTTTAAGCACGTATCCAACAAAACTAACCACAAAACCAATGAAATTGATGGATAGTATGGGTTGACATTTTAAACAATATATAAGAATGACGATTAAATAATTATTTGCAGTGATTTCAAGTAAAAATTCCAGCGTATACAGCGAATAAACCTGATCACTAAGGCTACCTGATCACCTCTTTTGTAAAGTAAACAACCAAATCACATGTGTTCTTGAGATTCTTGCACCAAAGTAAACAATTTTTTATTGTGGGTTGTTCGATTTTGTTTTTGGGGATGTATAGCACAGTAATCAGTTGGTTTGTCACTGTGTACTAATTCAAATCAATCTAAAACGATCCCCGACAAATAAATTGTTGAAAAAATCGTTGTTAAATATAATGGTTCGTCGATGTTTTGGTATAGAAGGCTGTCATATAATGTATAGGCTGTACCATATTTTTATCGTCGTGAATGGCCGCCGTATTCTCTAAATATAGTATAGTATATTATAGTATAGCATAGTAGTGTATAGTATAGTATAGTATAGTATAGTATAGTATAGTATAGAATAGTTTTCAAATGGGGTTTCACATGGTTAACGACTTTAAGAGTCAAGAATATATATTTATGACCCTATATATAAGTTTTAAATTTTATTTCAGTTGTCAATCCTCTCAATCGACCTCTTTTTCAATCAATTCACATATCCGAATTTGCAGAGCAGTTCACTAAACCTAATTATGTCCCAAGTACAGGGTGTCCCAAATGTTCAAAACCCTTTCTTTATATCCCCGGTTAAATAATTTGCAGTATAAAAACAAAAACATGTTTGAATAGAGAACACTTGTAGAATCATTTTGGTACCAAACTTACAATAACAGCTATCTGTTTTGCCAAAATACAGACGAAAGTCTCTGAACTGTAAAATTGCACTTTTAGGGGGCTTTTCACCATTTTTTATAATTATGCATAATGCATTGCATGGTCAAGGAGTATCAATCGTAGCTTTGTTGACTGTTTGCACAGGATGTTTAGGTGGGCCATGAAGCTATAATGGGCGGGCTATTCAATATGGCACGTACAAGGCTCAAGATAACAGTTTTTTTACCGGAGCTACTTTTTTTCCTCAAAAGTAGCGCCCGGATCATGGGATTTATCGAGAGAGAACCAAGAGCTACTTTCAGTCTACCGGGTGCTAACTTTTTTATTAAATCAAATAAGCTTTAAGGACATACGTTTTTTGTTCGGTAAAATGAGTATTTTTGTGATAAAACTCCGCTGTTATGAGTTGTGGAGACTTCCAAATAATATATTCGACTCAGATTTTAAACAAAATATCCAGCGTGACAGCATTAGCAATTCAAAATTTGATGTCTTGGCCAAGCTTCTCGATCATCAACGGGCGCTGCTTTGGACAAGTATCAGCGCTCGGTTGTTTATTTTTCAGCATAACCGGGCGCTATGGCAGGAGGACCGAGGGGTAAAAATCGCCCAGCGCCCGCTTATCTTGAGCCTTGGGCATGCATAACCTTTATAATTTGTGATATTTGAGCCTGTATTCCCTGTAAGATTCTTCAAAAAACGTTGTATATCTTGCAACATTTACAACAATCTTTGGTAGCAACCGAGGTATCAAAATGTAGCTAGCAAAATTTAGGGCATGAGGGATTGTGAACCACAACCCCCCAAAAAACATAACTAACCTACCCCAATTAATAACAGCTGAGAAAAGCATCATGTTTATGGCGGAATGATTAAAGCCAAAGTTAATGGCATGTAAAAGTCTTTCATAAACCCTTGTGCACGAGTTATCATGAACTGGGGTAGCTGCTGAGATGGCGCCACAAAACACAATGTCAATAATGCATTACTTGGAAAATGAACTTAGCCAAGCTATACACCACATACCACACTAATTTTTCACGCAACATTAATTTTTAGGCTTGTAGTGAACCGTAACAGTCGGGCAAAATAGAAATGAGTGAATATGGTTAATGGTTATTGAGTATAGGTCTATACACAGGGAAACAAAATGCCACATTTAGACCAAGAAAGAAAAAAAATCTGTCTCTCATACCCTGCGCGCATAAGTATGTGGAGTCACCTTTGCCGCATAACCCTACCCGGGAAGGGGAGCTACAGAACTGAACTGAGTGG
Organism: Ophiura sarsii; assembly: GCA_035610835.1. Classification (NCBI taxonomy): domain Eukaryota; kingdom Metazoa; phylum Echinodermata; class Ophiuroidea; order Amphilepidida; family Ophiuridae; genus Ophiura; species Ophiura sarsii. The sequence continues at coordinate 122,184,131 of CM069441.1, read as the reverse complement.
ATTTTATGACGAAAAAAAGGGGTCTTAGGAACTGATTTTTTTTCTCAAAACATAAGTCTTGAGAACTGGCCTATCAATTTTGATTAGCAAGAACGCAAATTTTCGATTTTTGTTGTTGTTTTAGAATGCAAATTTTTCGAAGAATTGGGGCTTTGGAACGCAAAATTTTGCGATTTTTAAATTTTCTATAAAATTAGGGGTCTTAAGAACTGATGCAGGCTCAAAAGGGGGGTCATAAGAGCTAGCAGCAGAGGGTGAAAAAGGGGGTCTTCAGCGCGGCACATACCTATACCCTTTTCCAATGTCAGTGCCCCCCCCCCCCCCACCGGAACCCTACACGATGAGCCCAACTTTTGGCACTTTGTTTTATAGATATCCGGGAGAAGAAAAAAAGCATTTCACATAACTAACTTCTCAAATGTATGTGAGACTAATGCCTTGGTGAGACGGACCTTTTTTTGTGTGACCTTATTTACGTGTGAATTTTGTGTAAGTTGACTGACCAGGAAAAATACAAACAGTACCTGGAATAGTTCAGAAGGAAATGATATCTGACCTGTGAGAGTGATTGCTTCCACTCACTTTCCATATAGGGCAATAATGGATGATTTTTACAAGGTCATCACGATATCGACCTAAATGACTTGGTTTTAAGTGCTCTACAGGAAGGATCAGGAGCGGTCCCACATCCAGATTATCTTCTGATTCTAGGAAATGATCCACTTACATGTACTTAAACCCCATTGTGTTGATGAGGAACAAGCTTGTTTAGATTGACTTAGATAGACAGTCCAATTCTATTTCAGTTTTAAACACACACATTACAGAATTCTTGTGAATATAAAATATCAAACACCTGGAGCACAGGTTTACAAAGAAGTTAAAAAGTATCCCTTTTTTGGCGCAAGAGAAAAAAACCCTGTTCTAACAGGCCCAACTGACCTAGATCTTTTTAATTGTAGGAACATTTTCCTGTACAATTTAATACAGACTAAATTATAGGTGATTTTTGAAAAAATGGAAACATTTTAACATATTTCTGTGATATTTGGGTGTAATTTTTTTTTTTTGGGGGGGGGGGGGGGAAGCATGACTGACAGACCCTATCCGATAGGTCAGAAAATCCATTCAACTGATTTGCCTCTTGCATTAACAAGAAATTATACCGCTAATTAGGGATGTAACCTAATCATTGTGAAAATGTCATTACCAAGAAATGCTGCTATGATTGAATACACAGACATTTTCTGGGGCGGGGAGGGGGAGGGAGCTATCTGAGTCTAAGCCTGGGGTCTAAGCATAGAAAAATGCTCTAATTCAAGAGACCCATACTATTAATCCAAGACTCTCTGTGTAATCTCGGCTACTTAACCTTAACCCTACTACACCACACGGCAACAGATTCTTTTTCTGACCCCCAAAATTCACCAGAAATTCCCCCCCCCCCCCCCCACCCCCCACCGCTCCACCCGGGATTTGAACCCCGGACCTCTTGCACCAAAGCCCAGCTGCCAATCCACTACACCACGGCTCCACTACACCTCGGCTCAGTATATTCGCCTCGTTTTATAATCTGGGTCCATTTTGGAACCCAAAAACTTGCACGCGGGGTTATAAAAATGGGCTGGCCATGTTGTTGCCGTGTGGTGTAGTAGGGTTAATGGCTTATAACTTCTCTAGATAGGCTGATTTGTGAAACAGCAGTCCTATTGGGAAAGCTCCCTTAGATTTTTACTCGGGGTAGCTTCAGCTGCACAAAACAATTGGGAACACCAATGCGCTAGTTTATCTCTCAAGTTTAAGCCGGCTTATAAGCTTTGATATAACCCATTGGTGTAGACAGGACTTTAAAAAGGTCAAGTGACTCATGAAGGATGTTAAAAGACCTATAGTCGATTCGCAGACATTGGCCGATTTTAGCGATTTACCATTTCAGTAAAGAGGTAACAGAAGCAAAAGAGGGGGAGGCACTCGAATTTAATCGTAATATGCAAGGTTAATACCGTGTCTTCGTGTGATGTACTACTGTGATGTATAGTCACCACTATGTACCTAGTGACAGGGAACTTGCGGTTGAATTATCGGCATAACGATAAAGAAATGTATTGTTATTCAGATAAATTGGTGGTCTCATAGCCAGAAATACTTTAAGTAACGTTTATAATCCGTATCTTGGTTGATATAACTGTTTTTCCATTTAATTAGGACAAATAAAAAAGGTATATAAATAAATGATTATTGAATTATTTTCCGGGTTTTTTCTCGCAAATAAATACGTAGAACTGTTATTTTCATTTTAATGTTTCCTTTATTCCACCTGTATAATAAAAACGGAAAATAATAAAAAGTATCCACTAAATTATTAATAGGTAAAATGACATACATAATATTTTTCTTTCGAAACCTGTATACGGTCGATGATGGTCGATTTGTTTTTATTGTGGTAACCGCTTCCAAAGGGAACACATTTGAAGCTGCTGGATTAAGTTGTTGATTGTCGTGATTGTAAAGCTCTATGATCAGCAGCCCTATTCATAAAGCCACACTATCATGAATAGCATTTGATTATGGAGCGCAAATAATCATGATAATAACATCTATAAAAGTACCGCTGTTTCATCATTGGTCAAAATGGGTTCCTCTAACGCCCAATGGACGAGGTCCAAAATCGATACCGATGCGCCAGAGTTTATGAATCTACTATAGCGCTGTCATCATTATATAACAAGGTTTGTTCTGCAGTATCAGTGTAGGTGGATTTAAGTGGAAAGTGATAGGGGATGTTTGACTAGATTACAATTATCACCAATGAGTATGTTCACTAGTACAGAGCGGTAATTATCGCTTGTTATCAAACGAGGTTACGTCAATATTTATCACATATAATATTCCAGTTAATCATCCAGGGTTGTGTGTCAGGCATAGCTGGTGCATATCCTTGTTATGGGTGCTAATATCATGAGTCTCTGCTAGTTAATAGTAATCCATGCGGAAAATGAACAGATTAAAAAAATGACTTATGCTTTTTCTTTGGCCAAAATTTATCCTCCACATACCTGATAGAAGTAGCAATTTTGTCGTCAAAGAAAAGACAAACAGCTGTTTTCCCAGATTTCTTTTAGTATTATTATTGGAGTCACTTTAACCCTAACTCTACTACACCACACGGCAACTGTGCGGAAAAAATGTTTTTATAACCTGGCGTGCAGGATTTTGGGGTACAAAACGGACCCATGCTATATAACGAGGCGAATATACTCGCCGAGTGTCGACTGGCAGCGGTGGTGTAGTGGCTAGGATCTGGTTTGGGGTGCTGGAGGGCCATGGTTCAAATCCGGGGGAGGGGGGTCAGGTGACCTTTCTGGTGAATTTTGGGTGTCGGAAAAGAAATCTGTTGCCGTGTGGTGATCTTGAGTTAGGGTTATACAGCAATTTTTTTTAATTCATTCTAAAATTTTGTAATTAAAAATCATAGTTATGCAATATTATGTGATCTTTTTCAATTTTGTACACATATTTTTTCTCTTTTATAAAGAAACCATCATCACAGAACATTATTAAATCATTATGTAAATCTGCTTCCAATTTAGGTTTTTTTTAAACTTATTTGTTTCTATTTTCATCATAAAGTATTGCACACGATTCTGTTCATTTGTGTGCAGTTGCGATCGTAGTCGGAAACACTGTAAACGGTGTCAAGCCATGAAAAATAAGTTGTCAAAGTTTATTTTAAAGTATTCAAACCATGATTTTGAAGTAACTATGAATCATATCGCTCTGTGACTTGGAAGATCTGTATGATTAATAATTAAAAATGCAAATCTGCAAGAAAATCTGATTTCAAAGTAAAAATTATACAATGTCATGGTTTTTTTAATTTTAATTGATTTACTTCAGAATTCAAGATGAACATTAAAAATTGCCATTATTGTTGTTTATACTAAAAAAAAACCCAGCAAAACTTGATTAAAACAATGTTTTAAATATGTTGGAATACCATGTAAAATGCTGGTTGTGGCTCTACCAGCATTTTTGAATCAATGTTTTGTTGTACAAAAGAGGGCTGATATTTCTTAATCCTTATAGGTTAATTGCCATTATTGTTGTTTATACTAAAAAAAAAACCAGCAAAACTTGATTAAAACAATGTTTTAAATATGTTGGAATACCATGTAAAATGCTGGTTGTGGCTCTACCAGCATTTTTGAATCAATGTTTTGTTGTACAAAAGAGGGCTGATATTTCTTAATCCTTATAGGTGTAAGTTCATACATGTAAAACAATTGTAAAAATATACAAATCCCAGTTTTTATCATATATTTTTGTCATTGAGGGGCGCTGCGTCCACCACATCTCTTAATGCCCCTTTAAGGATAGAGGGCCACTTGGAAAAGATCGACTTTAAATAATGATGCACAAACAGCGTAGCCAGGGAGGCAAGGCATTCAAACACAGTGTAATAACTTACTAAAAGGACAAAAGTAAGTGCCTATGATTGACTGGGGTTTATCAACAAACTGCTTTGTAAAACCTTTTTCTTACATTTTACACTTTTTGTGGGTCTATGGGATGGCCACCGTCACACGCACACGGTTTTAGCCCCACACATGCGTCACACATACGATGCACAGTGCGATTATTGTCTTCATGTGCGCGCCTACACCCTTCTGTATTGATTCGCTGCTGTAATGAGGCTTTGCCAATTTGGAACTGATCAAACTATAGTCTCAAATGTCTCTTCCTAAAAAGTCTTGTACAATGACATGGTAATTTGAAGGGAAACACCCTGTGTTAGGGATGCACCATTTGATTTTCAGGGGGGGCATGGAAGTTGGGGTCGGGCGGATTGGGTTTTTTCGTCACCGAAGTAGGCGACATTTTTTTTGTTTCGCCGCCAAAGGCAGCAAGTTTTTTTTGTTTTATTTTGCATAAGTTGGCAAGGGTGGTTTTTTTTGTGTCACCGAAGTAGGGGACTTTTTTTTGTTCGCCGCCAAAGGCGGCAAGTTTTTTTTGGTTTTTTTTGCCAAAGGTGTCAAAGGTTTTTTTTTTTAGGTTTTACTGTTTTTCTGTACATTAAGTTGGGTGAGTCGGGTGAGTCATCTTTTTTTTAAAATTCAGCAGTTGGTCATCTTTTCTTTCTTTTTTCCTAGTTGGTGGGCAAAGTTTTTGGGGTTTTTCCTGGATAGTGGGCAAAGTTTTTGTTTATTTAAAACTTTCATGCCCCCTGAGTATCTAATGGTGCATCCCTTATTAGAATCTATTTGAGATTAGAAATTTGGGCTGGTTCCAAATGGAAGGCTATGTCCTGGGGGTCTCATGCAAAGGCGTTATAAATTGAAGGAAAGACACCTTTATTTAAATGTAATGATGTTTTAAGAATTAAAGAAAAAGAATATATATAGTGCCAAATGGACTTGGTTCCAATCAGGCCCGTCGGAAGGAATTTGAAAGTAGTACGGCACGAGCGGGGGTTTGGGGTTCGAAGGGGCAAAGCCCCTTGTGGGGGTCCAAGGGGGCGAAGTCCCCTTTAAGCTAGCGTTTTTTGGGAAATGAAATAAAACATTTCATGGTAAAGTTAATAGCACTTATAATAAATTATATGGAATAATGAACAACTGTTAAACATTGTGTCCAGTGCAGTAAAGTCATAGATTACAGTCTATGATATAAATAGTACAGTATACTATAGGTACGTGTTATGCCTTATTATGTTCTCTCGAATATTTTTAATTTTTTTAAGATTTTTTTAAAAATTTTTTAAATTTTTTTGTGTTAATTTTCTTTTTTCCCCCTCCCCGGAAAAGTGGTACGGCAGCTGCCGTACCTGCCGTAGCGGTTCCGACGGGCCTGGTTCCAATACCGAAGTTCTCATCCTGGGAGCCTCATGCAATGTGTTGTAATTTGATGAGGCGACACCCTAATTTCAATTTAACTGTGTTCTAAGAATCGCCGAGATAACACCAGATGGACTGGCGTCCCATAAAACACGTTTTCGTCCTGGAAGTCTCATACAATGGTTTATAAATTTCAAAGAGAGACATCCGTATTTCAATTTTAAAGAAAAAAAATTGAGATAATGAATTGTCATTCATCTCATTAATGGCAGCTGTTGTTTCAAATTCGTTTGATGTGTTAAAGGTAGATGTTCTGATTGCTGGCTGATTTTCAACTTGTTGCTTTCTATTTGAAAAGGTCATCCTTAAAATGTCAAATTCCAAAGTTTGAGTTGCATAACTTGAATGGTTCTTATTTTAGAAGCACAAGGTCACAAAAAAATTGCCCATTGAGTAGTACACAAACTAGCTGGTGGTTAACCACCGTTGGTAGTAATTCACCACATTTTAGCCTATAATTTCTAAATGGAACATTACTGGCCCCTAAGATTTTACAGACATAATGAGAAAAATATGGCGATTCTTCTGATATCAAAACATCTTGATGTGAAAAAAAAATCATAGCCAAACTAAAGTGATCGGAACATACACCTTATGAGGATATCTTTCACACATGATTCGAATTTGATGCTTGCAAATATTATTGAAATTTTAATTGTTGCAATAAAAAATGGCTAACTATTTTGGAGCCCTAAGGCCTTTAGCCCTTGCAATAAAAAAATATCCAACTATTTGATCCAACTATTGCTTCCAAAAGAGTTGCATTAGCTACTTCACTGCTTCAACAATGACAATCAGAATTTCAACTGTTTTGTGTGTTTTTAAATTCACGATTTGTAGCTTCATCACATTGACAAATATATTTGCAAGTTATTATTTTCGAGGTAGCTGGTTCGAAAAGCGCTAAAATAAATTTAGCACAAAAATGTCCACTTTTTGGGTCTAAGTGCGTACCCATGTTATATTCCATCAAGTCCAGTACCTGAGAACAATCCTCAATCCAATCGCAATCTTGAGGGTTAAAGGTAGGTGTTCCGATTGCTGGCCCAATTTTCAACTTGTTATTTTCTATTCTACATGAAGGGCCATCCTTAAAATAGTTGTATTCTAAAGTTTGAGTTGCATAACTCAAATGGTTCTTATTTTAGAAGCACAAGGAAACATGAAATTTGCCCATTGAGTAGTATACAAATTTGCTGGGTGGTTGGCAGTAATTCACTGCATGGTGGCCTATAACTTCTATGGAACATACACTAGCAACCAAAAGTCATGGGACACCTTGCATGCTTCAAATTTACAGAACACACTGAATCCAGTGAACTTCTGTAGTGTTAGCTTTTTGGTATTCTAGATTTACAATTTGATGAAAAGTTCTTATAAATTTGTTCAAATAAATTTGAGATATTTCTGAGACATTATTAGTTTATAGGGAAAACATTTATAACACTATTCATTGATAAAAATGTTTTCTTTGGTATATATTTACTTAATTGTAAAATTAGCTTTCGTTTCGCAAATCTACCGACAGTGGTTCGTTTTCACCGACAGGGTTATTTCAGGGCCTGGACCCCCTGGGTACGCCACTAACCATAACCCAAAGTGTCCTATCACTTTTGGTTGCTAGTGTATCTTTTGCCAAACATTTTACAGAAATAATGAGAAAGTATGGGGTTACTTCTGATATCAAAATATGTTGATGAGGGAAAAAAGCCTGAAATGATCGGAACATCCACCTTTAAAACAATTGTCAAATGGCAAGATCCAGTAGTAAAATAAGTTTAATAAAATATGTCATATTTTTTCTCCCCATATATATTTTCTTTTATGTTACACATTCAACAATGGTAAAGTTTTGCAGTGCTTTTCTTTCATTTTCTGTTTGCTTCTCTATAGTTTCTAACCAAATCAAATAAATAGCTATATAGTTGTTGATCTTCACAGAGTAACAAATTAATATAACTGACAGACATAATATACTTTCACTCTTGGAAGGAGTATTCACATACATGTATATGGGTATATTTTGGCATGTTTGTTTTGTATTAAAATTACTATCACTTAGACAATTCTATAGGTTTTAGGGCGTTTTAGTTTCATTTACACATTTGTATAGGTTTTAAAGTGTTTCAGTTTCATAGGTTTTAGGGTGTTTTATTTTCATTTATAATTCATTTTGAACTGCGGTGTCTACCCTTTGTATTAAAAAATATGTAAGTAATTTATATTTTCAAAGCTATTCATGAGCTTGATCAGGATTTCATCAGTGACCCCTTTCACATTCCACAAATGCAAATCTTAATTTGTCTAGTCGATCAAAAATCAGGGATATGCGCAAAACTGCATAAAACTGACCTGGGATGAGACAGGTTATTATCGGTGGCATAAAGTATGAAATAACCTACCATAAAATGTATTTATTTCTACAATTTAATAAAAATGTTATGCCTTTCTTAAAGCTTCTTTTTCTGCCCAACTTAACCCAAATGAAATCCATATAACATATGACTGATAAACCCGTTTAGAGAGATCCTCTGTCTGTCAGCAGAGGATTGAGTCAGTATATTTTTAAAGTCATTTGCCCTATCTTAAACTTAGTTTTGCCATCAAGATTTACCTATGATGTAACTTGTCACACGTACATTTCAAAGAATTCTATTTCAGTCAGCTTTCAAACTAAGATTGGGTCGTTTGATACTCTGGCATGTCAAAGTGTTTCCTACATAGAAACAAATATAATCTAATTGCTTTTTGGTACTTAGGGACACAAAACAACAAGCTGGGATTGTTTTTCAATAAAGCTTGTAAGAACTTGTCTCTTTCTAGTTCTGGGACAAGAATAAGGGCTGAAGGAAATTGAATCTTAAGTACCTCTAAAGTAATCATGTTTTTCTTGTTATGATCTGTCTCCCTTGTAACCCTTCATTCAGACTTTTGATATTTGGTTACTCTTATTTGTGTTCTATCTTTTTGATCATATTTTTTAAATAAAAAAGTGATTAAAATGGATGTGTTATTTTCTCTTTTTTTCCATTTCAATAATAAATCGACATAAGCAGAACTGTCTACTTGACATACATGTGTACTGTCAGCAAAAGGGTGCAGTTGAATCCCATGGGAAAAGTTTTTATTACCAGCTAAAGGAGCTTTTTAAAGGGGCTTTTTAAAGGGGCATTGAGAGATACGTATGGGAGTGCGCCCTCAATTATCCTGAAAATCAGGTTTTTTGCATCAAAATAATACTTAGGCCTATACTAACTACCAATCTGAAACAGTTTACCAACATTCGCCGTTATCATATAAAATTTCATGATTTTCTTAGTTTCGATATGATTATATCGAAACTAGGTGCTGAATTCGGAAGTTATGCTATCGTTTTACTCACGGCCTTTCGCGGCAAATATCAACCCGGAAGTGCCGTTATTTGCTTATTTGGCATGAAGGCGATGTCGGAATTGTATGACATTTTGGATTTGGGCTATGTTGATGATTATCTTTACGTTATTTGCTCATTTATTATATCAATACATCTCTCAATGCCCCTTTAAATGCTTCAAAATGACACCTTTGTAGTCAAGATTGGACAAATTCTTCTGATTTTATGAAGAAAAATTATTGTAAAATGTGCTCTATTTTCTTTGTAACTCCATCAAATGCATCTACCGACAACTGCAACCTTTTGCCGTGACAGTGATCATATTTGAAGTTGTACTGATTGTTTGTACTACAGTTGATTAGCTGTTGTCATGGAGGAATCGTTAATGAAACTGAAACCAATGCTAAATTTTCACAGAAAATTCAAATTCATCCTGTTTAATAAGTCATCAGATATGTCTGGTGACTTTTGTTAAGAGTGAACAACCTTTTCAGAAATGGAGGAAATACATAATACCAAAGAGTCATGAACTCATTTTAAGGGGTCACACATCAAAAAAGGTCATGAACCCTGAACAAAGGTCACCACCAGTCATCTTAAGATGAAAATCAAAGTATGTTGATTGAAATTTTCAGGCCTACGAAATAAATGTGTGTTGTGATTATTCAACCAACCCATATGAACTCTTATTCTCATATTTACTTTCAGTCCTCTATTCATAGTATGATCATGATTTATGCACTCCTTTGTATACACAATATTGAACCAATAAAATCCTGCTTAATCAAAACACAACTGAAACCAATACAATTCATTTTTTGAAAATAAACACTTTTTTCCTATTGTAGACCGAGTTTGGAAGATGTAAATTCTTGGTTTATTTCCTTTTATAATCATATTTAGATAGAACTAGCTAAACTAGAATATAAAATCAACTGGTGGAGGTATACTACACAATTAAAGTCATATTATGTGATCTTTTCCAGGAAGCGCCCTCTATGTATGATTTTTTTGCAGATTTACATTTCTGATCATAAATCATAAATACATTTACAGAGCGATACGATTCATAATTACTTGTCGCACAGACCTGAGTTGTCGCACAGACCTGACAGTTTATTTTTCACTCTAAATTCACTCTAAAACCATGATTTTGAGGTAAATAGGAATCGTATCGCTCTGTAACTTGGACTATATTCATGATTTATGATCAGAAATGTAAATCTGCAAGAAAATCTGCTTCCAATTTGTTTTTCGAGGATTGAGCGTCCTCTGAAAAATATCACATAATATACCTTTAACTACATATGCCATTGTTGTTACCTTGATGCGCGGAGATATAAAAACCACATATATCCTCTCCAATTTGGACCTGACTAAACTATAATGGGGTAGTAGGGTAGTTGTATGGTAGGACAAGAAATGTATTGACATTCATAAACAAGACTTACTTCAATTGAATTAAATTTATTGAGGCCAGGAGCTTTTGTTCACAATTCTATTGGATCAATCCTTTCTTGAATCGTAAATGATTTAACCGATTTAATTTGAGAGATTTCAGAGTTCATTTGAATTAAAGTACAATGCAGGTGATAGTAATGCATTACCAACATACAATGATTTGAAATCCAGTTCTTTCGTTATTATACTGACCCAATTCATCAATATGAAGACTAGTTTCAAAAATGGGGGGAAAAAGTTTTGTTCATCATTTCACATTAAAAAAGAAAAATTCTACGCAATCTAACACAAAATCATCATTTTTGGCAAGACTGATTTTTTTAAAATGAATAGAAAAATAGAACTTTGTTTCATTTGAAATTTACATGAAATATATCTTTTACTAGGCAATGTAACATCAAAAACGGATCATTTTTGGCAGTTACATATTAGATAAGCTTTACATTTAGCAAGTTTAAATATTAACTAAACTAAAAAATGCATAGGATATTTAAAAAATGCTGCATGTAGATACGTGTACTCAAAGGTGGCAACCATGCGCTGGCATGGAATCCCGGGGGGAGGGGGGCACTCATGTATAAAAGTTGTAATCATCCATGTGAATCCACTGTCAAAAACTACCCTTAACGCAGACTCTCAAAGGAAGTAAAAGGATTATAGTTTGACCAATCATACTCATAGCAACAGATACAGTCCTCAAGACAGAGTTTAGACTGAAAATGTAACCAGGATTCTGATTATGTCATATTACATCATAATTGGCTGGTTATGAAACAATGACAATTCCTAGAATTAAATGAACGATAATTGTTTTTATGGTTACAGCCCCTCACTTTAGCAGTAATTTATATACTTTTTTGTCAATAAGCAAACAGAACGTCTTCTGGTTCTTGTTGAAGATAAAATGGATAACCAGGATTCTGATTATGTCATTATTACATCATAATTGGCTGGTTATGAAACAATGACAATTCCTAGAATTAAATGAATGATAATTGTTTTTATGGTTTCAGGTTTACTTGTCGGTAAATCTAAACAAGGAAACAAAAAGATTCTGGTTCTCATTCCAAGAAAAATCTTGCCAACCTGAATGTTGTTGTTTATTAAAACTATAGAATTAAATGATAATAGGGATCGTTATGGTTTCATGCTTTACCTTAAACAAAGGATTCTGGTGGTATTTATGGAAACTAGTTCTCTTTCCAAGGAGAACCACACCTGTGTTATTGTTGAAAAGTTTTTCATTAATTTTCTATGATGATTCCCAGAATTAAATAAATATATAAGATTTTGTATGGCTGCTCTATCTTCAGCAAAATTGTATACAATTTGAGGGTAATTCAATGAAGTCCGCATCCAGTCTAATGTTAACCAGTTATATAAAAGTGTCCATAGATGTAGCTCTTACAGACCTTAGTGATTATTCATGTGTCATCATTGTAAAAATAGCCTAAAATGGTTAAGGCCTATAAGACAAATTAACTAACAAAACTGAATCATAAAATTATTTCATATGTTCATATCAGTCTAAACTCTGTCTTGAGGGCATATATCCTTTGCTAAGAGTATGCTTCGTCGAGCTAAATTCTTGTTGCGGGTCACTTTTTCCTTCTTTGAGAATCCATGTTAAGGGTAATTTTTGAGAGTGCATTCACACATATGAATACAACATGATCCCCTCCCCCCCCCCCCCCCCCCCCCCCCCCCCCGGGTTTAGGTTTCCATTTCCATCAACCCAAATTTCTATTTAGTTTGAATATCAAATAATCAGGTATCAATTATAACTTAGTATGAATGTGTAGCGATGTAGTTCTGATTATGAGCTAGTCATAGAAACGTTCATTTATTTAGCAAAATTACAAGGGATAGGGGAGGTAGAACTTATTGAATGACCCTCAAATGTGTCCTTAATGTAAGTAAGCAAACCAAACTATCCCTATTTAACAGATCTGTATTGCAATATGTATATGTCCAACCACTAGTTTTTGTCTATATTTTAATAATATATAAATTCATAAAGAAACAACGCCTAGTTTTCCCGAGAAAAATAAACATACAATAGACCAGTACTCTTCTCAATCTCTTTTCCTTTAAATAGTAAGCAATACCTGGTTTTCTGAGAAAAGATAAAAATGTACATCCTGTCTTTTGTGTATAATCGTATGCGGCTTTTGATAAAGCAAACAGTTTTACATAAAATTCAATAGATGAACTTTAAAATTCATAAAAGCAATACCTGGTTTTTCAAAGAAGGCATTAAAAATCAGTATATATTTTTTAATTGTGTGTAAAAACAGCCTCGATGTCTGCATTGGCTGCTATTAGTGAGGTTTTATTATCAGAGCATTATAGATAAACCGGAGATGTCATCAATGAAAAAACAACTTGAAAAAAGTGGGGGAACCTGAATAGGTGTATGAAATTAGCGTAAAAAGCCTTGGATAGTGCTGAAAATATTTGTTTAATGTTGTTATGTTAGGTACGAAAAAGCTTGAATTAAGCAAAAGTCTAAAAATTGGCATCTTTGATACTTTCCTCTGTATACTCTCATAAAGTACTACACCTGGCGGTGTGATGAATCAAAGGAATGGCTTAAATTCAACCTCTCTTCAGGCATGAGAATGGAGTTTTTGAAAATAGCAGGAAAGTGGTGAAAATTCCTGAAAGAGCGCATGAAATTGGGCAAAAAGTCCAAAAACAGGCTGAAATTATATAAAACTGTAAATTTTGACTACAAAAAAGCAGGAATTCCTGCTTTTTCCTGAAGATTCTCATGCCTGTCTCTTAAATTGACTCAACTGATTTGACTTCAGTTACTTTTTCAAAACATGACCTGACTTGACCTCAGATTAGAGCTGAAGTACTTCAAATTGTAAGTAATCTACTATTCCTATGTTTCTAATTGACAGATTATATTTGATTTGATTTGACTTGAATTGACATGATTTTACTTGATTTTACTTGATTTTATTTGATTTTAGTTGATTTGACTTGATTTGACTTGATTTAACCTGACATGACATGCCTTGACTTGACGATCCAGAAAGACTTTGCTTGATTCAAGTCACATTTTGTCTTTGACTTGATTTGAATTGACTTGCCACTTAAGCTTTTATAACTTGTTCTCAACACTGACTACACCAAGGAGCTATTGCAAATTATGCCTTTCTTAAATATTCCTCTTAACACTTTCCACGCGGCAGGCAGCTGCAGACGACATTCCAAAATTTCACAAAATGTTTCAAAAATGTCTAAATTACTGTAGTTCATTACCATATTTGGAATCACCATGAGAAATGCATTGAAATAAGTACAGACATGCCTAGTATTTGGTCAGTAATCTTTGAGATAGACTTTGAAAATTATAAAAGGTTTCTGAAAAATCTGTTTTGTGTATGGTAAAAATAATAGCCGCGTGGAAAGCGTTAATGGCTGCCCTTTGTGACTTACTTTCAGCAGTAAAAAATAATCTTATCTGTATACTCCAAGGTATTACACCCGGCAGCTATAGCAGCTTAAACCGCTCTACCTTTACTGCAGGCTTTGTCTCCTGAGGGTATTTGTATTCAAGAGTCCATATCATTCCTGTCTAAAAATTGCATACAAAAGTAGCTTTTCTCAGAAGGGTGATACGTGCTTACAGTGCTTTAAAGGTGCAACAAAGTAGGAAAACGATATATTGTTTTGTTGAATGCCCAATCAAGTCCTAACAGGTCCTTGCCGCACACGCTATTTTTTCGTAACCCAACGAGAGATTGTAACATGTGTTAGGGTTACGATTAGGGTTAAGGGGGCTGTGTATAGCCTTCGTATTGACCAAAAAGTGCCAAAAATGGGATTTTCATGATTTTAGAGGTTTTTAGCCACTTTTTGGTCGATAATTCAAATAATAAAGATTTTCAATAGCTGAAGATGCACTACCCCCTCAAGGTTAAAATCTCGCACATTTATGGGGGAAATCGCTTGCAACACATTCCCTGTAGTGCCAAAGTACCCACGTGATTAGACTACAGTTGAGAGCAGCATGTATCTTGATAGTGATAGTAATATATTAGTAAAGTTAAAATCATTAAAGGCATATTATGTGATTATTACGCAAGTAGCGCCCTCTATCATTGATTTTTACTATGAAAGCAGATTTTCTTGCAGATTTGCATTTTTGATCATAAATCATAAAGACCCTATAAGTTACAGATCGATAGGATTCCTAATTACTTCAAAATCATGGTTTGAAAATAGATTGTACAGAGCGGTACAATCAACATTTTCAAATTTTACTCTAAATTCACTCTAAAACCATGATTTTGAGGTTATTAGGAATCGTATTGCTCTGTAACTTGGAATGTATTTATGATTTATGATCAGAAATGCAAATCTGCAAGAAAATCTGCTTTCAATTTTTTTCAAGGATTGAGGGCGTCCTCTGGAAAAGATCGCATAATATACCTTTATTAAGATCAGTTTGCAGGTTTATCGGTCATCTCTCTTATGTTAACTGGGGTTTAACAAAATTGCCACCATGTGAATCAATTAACTTATCAATTAATTCATCAAATATTATCACATTTTTTAGTATTCAAGTGTACAATTTTAAAATGAATAAAAAATGCTTCCATTGCGCCCTCGCTTAGAATATATGACTCTGAAACTCTGTGAATATAGGTTTATAATAATACAAGTCCCACCCTGAACAAAATGATTCACAGATATCTGAATGTGTGTACGCTTCTAAAATTAAGGCTGTTACCTGGACCTATGTACCCACCCATTATTTCGGGTACTCAGATACCAAATTGGGTACCCGGATACCCACATGTTTTATTTTTAAAACTTTAAATTCACGTTTCTTCAGTTTCAAAGTCCAAAACAGGATCTTTACTTGACTCTAAATAACCTACATAAAAAACCTTGACCCACACCATAGAAATGGTAACTCATAACCCAAGATCCTATACTGAAAAGTATGATTTTTGAGGATGTTTTTCTAAGTAAAAATACAATTTATTTCGAAAGCAACAATATCTAAATTCAGTACATTGTGTACATTTGGTTAATTAAATATGGCAATAGAAGTGTCACTTGATATAATATAAGAAATATTTAAAAATATTTGTGTAGTTTATTTTAATTTTTTGAAATTATTTTTAAATTTGAGTGAAATAAAAAAATTACTGCTTCAGTTGGTATGCAGGTGACAAAAGATGGTTCATGTATGCATGATGGCTATAATAACACATAGGTTTTGGATGCATCCATGCATCTCAATAGCTTTAATGGACTGGTTTACCATTGTTCCTTACCAGATCACCTGCATGTGAACTAAAATAGTATTTTTTTCTGACTTGAATTTTCAAATCTATATATATTTTTAATTTTTGTCAACATCCTGGGATGTTGACATTTGAATTCAGATTTAGGTCTTGTGGTAGAGTCTATGAATTGCTTTCATGTATCTTTAATCAGTATTTGTACCCAGATGGCTTTAAAATGTATATTAGATCTGGATATGAAAATATGAACACATATGTTGTTACGATTGTGGAGAAATGGTTTAAATAATATAAAACAAATGATAGAGTTTTGTAAAATCTGCGACATTCGTCGTGTTTAACTGAATATAGTGGATTGCAAATAGAACGGCAACTTTATACAATTTTGCGAGCAGACGGTTACGC
This sequence comes from Ophiura sarsii, assembly GCA_035610835.1. NCBI lineage: Eukaryota > Metazoa > Echinodermata > Ophiuroidea > Amphilepidida > Ophiuridae > Ophiura > Ophiura sarsii. Next base: position 122,167,728 of record CM069441.1, on the reverse strand, counting down.
TGGTTCCCTGCGCTGATGGTCTTCCCACACACTGTCCGACACTAACTAATTACCGGGGTCCAAGAGTGATTATTATGGGATAACTACGTGGTGGAAAGAAAAGACGATGATTTCCACTCGATAGGAGGACGCTGGTTCTCAGTTTTAAATATGGCTCCCAATTTTAATACGATTCGTATTTAAAATTGGGAACCAGCAATTATAACGTCATTCTATCTAGTGGAAATTATCGTCTTCCGGTGGGAAGCCGCGATGGATGGATTTCTTGGAAGCTGCTATACCTGCACATGATACTATTTTCCGAAGCTTAATATTCATAACCTTAAAACATTCTTAGTGTTTTTAGTTGGGTTAATTTTCAACCATACCCCATCAAATTTTGGTACAGTTGTGATACACTGGTGGGGCCTCATGGGATAGAAGTTGGGGTGAACAAGCACAGAGGATGAGTCAGACCAGAAAAACTAAAGTGGGCCCAGCATAAAAACAAAGAGATTTTGTTGTTAAAATACATCTTTTTCCATATTTCCTTTGACGTCTGTTAATTTCATTTTAGGATGTTGACCAGTTTTTTGTAAATACCTTGTTTTAATTATTCTATTGTTATATCATGTAACTAACAGACAACACTTACCTTGCCATACTAAATGATAATTGAAAAGTGCTTAAATTTAGTAAATTATCATTCAAATATAATTTTAAATTCTTATGTTTTAAAAAGCATTCCAAAATGTATGTCTCTGTTGTTTAGAATAAATACAAATATTTCATAATTGTTTGAGACATCATAATAGAGGTTGCATGGTGTGGTATGGGGTCACATGAAGGGTTGTGTATGGGGTCAATCGAGGTCATTTGGGTGACAAATTTGTAATCCAAATTTTATTATTTTAAATATATTATTTGTATTAATTTTTTTGTGGGGTTTGGGGCAGGGGGGGGGGGGGGGGGGGGGGTGGTCGGGTATAGAACTACCCAAGCATTCACAATCCCATCTTAAATAGAGAAAATTACAATGGCATTGATTACGCCCTCTATCATCAAAGGATGTCACAAACTGACTACTTGCGGTCAGTTTCCTTGCAGAACAACAACAGCTGATCAGTAGCTTTGAAAAGCTGGTCATTGACCCGGAAAACTGTCAGTACAAACAATGAGGGGAAAAAACTCATCTTTACTAACAATAGCATTGGTTGGTATCACCGCAAGAGCAAAGGAAGAGTATACAACTAATGAATTCAGAGATGCCCTTTTCATTCCAAACTTCCAACAATTTGAAAATTCAGACAAAACAGACAACATTTGTTAAAGTTTGATATCATCATTTCTGCTCCACATAAAACACATAGAAGAATTTGTTTTCCCCTAATTTTCCCCCTTATTCTTTTATTTTTTAACTTGCATTTATACATAGTAACATAACATAGTAACAATATGAATATATTAATGATCAAGACATCACAAATAAACAAACAATATATTATCAATTTGATGAAGTTACAAATAAACAAGCATGACTCGACCAGAGAACCGCCCGTACCATCGATTATCTACAGCATTAAAGATAAATTGCTACATAGAGGAAAAATGCTTTACCCGGTTCTGATTTTTTCGGTATATGAGTATAGTATATCCAGGAAAAGCATAGGAAGTGGCTTTGTGCGTCATACAACTTATTAGTAGAACAGGATGCTTTCTAGTTGTACTTGTGTTTACTAATGGAAATAACAAACAGTTCCGTTCCATATTAACCATTTTTGGCAACTTTTGTAACATGATGAATGGCAAACACTAAGTTTTTACATTTTGATCTGTTTTGAGAGAGCAATTTAGATTAATCTATAAAACACAGCTTTCTTGAAAGATCAAATCACTTGTGTTTACTAATGGAAACAACAAACACTTCCGTTCCATATAAACATTTTTATGGAAACAACAAACATTTCCGTTCCATATAAACCATTGTTGGCAACTTCTGTAACAGAGATAGCACTGGATCAAAAATGTGAGAGGTCCCATAAAACATAAAAATTTTCAGGACCCCGTAGGACTTCAAAAAACAAATTTAAAGGGTCTTCGAAGAAATTGAGGGGTCTTGAAGTTTGGGTATTTGAACATTTTACTTTTTTACGCCAGTTTTAATGAATTTATATTGTGAGCAAAGGATGGATATGTAATTTACAGAATTTCTTAAGGTTTCTACATCGTTAAATTAAAGGGGTCCCTTCAATTTTGATGGGGACCGCAAGTCTTTCCAATTTGAAACCTGACGCGTAAAACAAGAATGTGAGAGGTCCAGGACGCTCAGACGCGTCAGAATGCGACCCCTGTTCTGTAACATGATGAATGTCAAACACTAAGTGTTTACATTTTGATCTGTTTTGAGAGAGCAATTTAGATTAATCTATAAAACACAGCTTTCTTGAAAGATCAAAGCACTTGTGTTTACTAATGGAAGTAACAAACAATTCTGTTCCATATTAACCATTTTTGGCAACTTCTGTAACATGATGAATGGCAAACACCAAGGCCCGTATTCTCGTACTACGTTAAACACGGTTGTAAGCTAAACACGCGTCTAACTTTGACTTAAGACACATCGTTTAACTAGACGTAATTCTCGAAAATTTATTTAACTTAAATATGTGTCTAACTCACTAAAATGTGTCTAACTTTAAACATGGGTATGGGGATAGTTTAAAGCAAGTTTAACTAAACTCATACACCAACTGTATGCCTTGAATAATCACTCAACCGTGCCTGCTGCAAGCTGATGTTCAGTTCCTGTAGTATACAAAATACATGTGCTTTGAGGTATTCGGTCGATATCTATTGTTATCCATTAGGGCCACAACAAAAATATACACCTGTATACAGTAACGCACGACCACTCTGGGACGAGATTCGCAGAGTTTAAAACCGTGTTTTGTTAAACATGCTGTTTAAAAGATAAACATGCGTTTAAGTTAGACACACATTTAGTTAGACACTGTTTTAAGCTAAAACCGTGTTTAGTACTAGAATACGGCCCAAAGTGTTTACATTTTGATCTGTTTTGAGAGAGCAATTTAGATTACCGTATTATCCCTATTAAGCGCCCAGGGCGGTTAGCAAAGTCATTATGGGTGGGCGCTTATTATGTTACCTTTTTAAACTCATTTATCGTACTAAAATAAAATGTACAAGTGGTCATTTGAAGATGCTGACCATTTGATGGTCATTTGAAGATGCTGACATTTGATGGTCATTTGAGGAGGCTGACCATTTCATGTACTAAATGAAATATATATACAAGTGGTCATTTGAGGATGCTGACCATTTGAAAAGGTGGGCGCTTATAAGGGATTGTTTGTTGGTAGTCATTGAGAAAAACAGGGGTGGGCGCTTATAAGGTCCTGGGCGCTTAATAGGGATAATACGGTAATCTATAATAAACAGCTTACTTGAAAGATCAAATAGGCATTTGTCTATTCCTAAGGGGTTTAAAACCTGTACTTATCACTCTTACTATTACTTCAGTTTAATTATTTATATATCAATCACAAGAGCAGTGGGTTGCTTTTTTAGAAGAAATCATAATTTTATCTGATTAAAAATATTTTGTACACTTTTTTTCTATTTGATAATAAATGCAGTTCCTGTTCCATATATGCAGATCTGCTGTTAAAGGGGTGACCCGCAAGCACAACATTGTGCATTATATTTGAGAAAGATAATTATCAAGCCCAATCGTGTAGTTATATAGAATACAACATCATACTTTTCACAAAAACGAATAAAAACTGCCATCTCTCAACATGCAATTTTTAAAATTCATGGCGATCGAAAGTCCCGGTGTCGATGACGTCATGGTTATTGGTGCTCAAATTTGCGCAAGTGTATTGTATAACTATGACTTGATCAACACCTGGTCTTTCGATTGCCGCGAATTTTAAAAATTGCATTTTGAGAGATGGCAGTTTTTATTCGTTTTTGTCATACACTGCCGACCAGAAGTTAAAACGCACCTACCGGTTGCCAATAAATCCTCTCATTTCTGACTGTTCGTGCATTGGGCCGGATATTTTACTATTCTACCATGTACTGCATTATATTCCTATCAGAAAATTCATCTTTCCTTTATTAAATGATGTTCCAGTTTCTTAAAAATCAACAAATTATCGAGCGAGTCCGATTTTACACGTAGTATTTCCATTGACAATTCATCTCATTACGTATTCATGAGCTGAATCACGCGACGTGCGCTATGGGGAAATCCCGATGTGAAAAAATGGACATTTTGAAACCACTGTATAAGAAAAAAGAAAAGAATTATCGGCGAAAACGAGGCTCTAAACGCTTCTAGACACCCTCAAATACCTAAAAACTGACGTCATCTGCTTCTAAGTGGTGCCAATATTTTTTTATCGATCATTTATTTCGCACGTGTTTTGAATACAAATAATGGTATGAATACAACGGGAGCCAGCCAAATACTTCGTCGTTTCGGGGAATTTCCACACTGCTACACACGCTGTTCAATGGGTCAAACTCATCAGCGTGCATCAGTATCAACATGCCGCGAGCGAAACAACTTACTGAATTTCAGAAAGGGCAAATCTTTGCTCTTTCTCAAGAAAATCACTCGAATAGAGGAATAGCACGTACCCTCGGTATTTCTGAGTCTGCAGTAAGAGCAAATTTAAAGAAATATCATGAAACTGGGACCATGGATGCCAAACCCCGGTGTGGTAGGCCTAAAGCAATGACATCGACACAGGAGAAAAATCTTGTTATCAGATGCAAGAGATCGCCTCATAAACCGGCCACACAGTTACGGCACGACATCGTTGCAGCCACGGGGAAAGCCCCCAGCATTTCGGTAGTCAAACGATGCCTCGCAAAAAATAATCTGAGTGCATATCGCGCGAGAAAAGTTCCTCTCCTGACACCACGACACATCAAGAACCGTAAGGCTTTTGGAAAGAGGCATCTTGATTGGGATGAGGAGAAATGGAGTAAGGTTTTGTGGTCCGATGAGAGCCGTTATTGTCTTTTTCGGACGGATGGAAAGGGCTATGTGAGACGACCAGAAAAAATGGCGATGCATCCACGTTACACTCGGCCTACTGTAAAACATGGTGGAGGCTCGATCATGGTTTGGGGCTGTTTCTCGCGAGCGGGAGTTGGCGATTTGGTTCTGGTGAAAGGTAACATGGATCAGAAATGTTATTTAAACATTCTTGAGGAACACATGTTACCATCAGCCCATCGTTTGATAGGAGATAAATTCATTTATCAACAAGATAATGCTCCCTGTCACAAGGCAAAATCAGTGATGAACTGGTTTGAAGATCCAACGCCGGAAAGTTTGAAAAGCGATGGTGTTGACTGGCGATTTGACACTCTTGAATGGCCAGCGCAATCTCCAGACTTGAGCCCTATTGAAAACTTGTGGTCAGAAGTTGAGGTTGATTTGAAGAAACGAGGCATCCAGCCAAAAAATAATGCTGAGTTATTCAAAGAAGTGAAGTTTTCATGGGAAAACATTAGCATTCGCGTCATCCACAACTTGATCGACAGTATGCAGAAACGTTGCCGCGATGTCATTGCTCAGAAAGGCTACCACATCGAATATTAAAATCACTCCCCCCAAAACAGCCCTTTTCAGGGCTAAACCAACAGTCTTTTTCAAGACTAACCCAAACAGTTCTTTTCAGAACTAAACTAATTAATACAAAGAAAGAATCATATTCCCCTTTCCCATAAATAAATGTTTATAAAGCCATATTAAATAAATAAAAACCCTAAAGTTATCACGCAATACACAGACAGTGCGCACGTAAAATACATGCATGTAAATAGGTCCCCAGCAATTTCTATGTAAACATGCAGACGCGGGGTGCGTTTTAACTTCTGGTCGGCAGTGTAAGTATGATGTCTTGTTCTATATAATTACGTGATTTGGGCTCGATAATTATTTTCCTAACATATAATGCACAATGTTGTACTTTAAACAATGACAACCAAATTTGGATTTCTCAGACAGTGCACAATGCTAGTGCAGTATTTTAATCCACTGAGTGGGTCTGAGTCCAAGTCAAGAAAGTGTAACTTTCAGTCCTGAAGGTTCAAGCCTGAGTCAAGTCCAAATCCTAAAAGTGAAGTCAGTTAACATTTTTTCCACCAATTTCTAATAAATGGGTTGGTCGGGCCCATAGAACAGGGTTGTTGGTTTTTCGTTGCCTTACTAAGAATTTTGAAACATCCTGTATTTCTAGCTGCTTTCTAAAAGTCAAACAAAATTTGCATCTAAAAGGTTCTCGGAAAATTGATTATGACAATTCTTTGAAATTCTGTCATCCGTCCACTTCGAAATACAAAATGACAGCCTTTTCCTTGTTTCCAAATAAAGCAAACACAAATAGCAATTTCAATAGCACATCTTTTTAAATTGATTCTTAGTGATTTAATGCATCTGGGAATGAGAGTGGCGTATTATTTATGGATGTTGAGAGGTTATTTCATGACAGGGCCAAAGGCTAATCAACTTTTAGTGTTGAGCGACCTTGGTCCTTAAGCACACATAGCTTCAAACAAAATACCCACTTATCTATCCCTGTCTTGATTATCTATGATAATACACAGGTTTCTTGAAAGATCAAATGTCAGGGGCCAAGGCTTACACAGACTATAACACGCAATGCAATGCGCAAGGCGGCAATACGTAGGCGTCGTGACGACGAAGTAACGCGGGAGACAGCAAAAACAAAACAAAGAGAAAGGCAGAAGGAAGATGCTGGAAAACGGGACGGAAGGGCGGATGACCTGAAGGCCAGGCCGGAAAACTTAATAGAAAGATACGGCACTGCGAGAAACTTCGGTGTCTATGGCAGGACTATAATAGCTAGCTCATCCCTGTTGAATGAGATCAGAGAACTTAATACTGAATAGAAAGATATGGCACTGCGAGAAACTTCTGTTGTCTATAGCAGGACTATTATAGCTCATCCCTGTTGAATGAGATCAGAGAATTTAATAGAAAGATATGGCACTGCGAGACTAACGTCTTTAGTCTATGGCAGACTTGTAAACCAGTCCAGGACGGAACTTCACTGCTGGAGAACTGATGACTTCTGTGTTTTGCCGACGATATTGAAGATCTTCAATAACACTCTCGAGCCCGCGACAACCGATCTACTGGCGGAACATGTTATACGATAAGTGCACTTAATCAACCAGATCAGTGATCACTGAGCGCGTGAAATGTGTTGCATTGTTTATTCATGATTTATGTTTTATTTATATTAAATTGTTGTTTACAAAGTCTGTGTATGGTGAATTGTTTAATTGTAAAGCCTGAGCTAACCCGGGTCACGACATAAAATAGGCGTTTGTCTATTCCTGTTTAAAAAGGGTTTAAAACCTGTACTTATCCCTCTTACTATTACTTTTATTTAATTATTTATATATCAATCACAAGAGCAGTGGGTTGCTTTTTTACAAGAAATCATAATTTTATCTGATTAAAAAGATTTATAGACTTTTTTCTATTTGATAATAAATGCAGTTCCCCTGTTCCATATACAGATCTGCTGTTAACAATGACAACCAAAATTTCCCAGACAGTGGACAATGCTAGTGCTGTATTTAAATCTGTATTTAAATCCACCGAATGGGTCTGAGTCCAAGCCAAGTTTCAGTCCTGAATGAAGTTTCAAGCCTGTGTCAAGTCTAAATCCTAAAAGTCAACAGGGTTGTGTTTTTTTCGTTGCTTTACTACGAATTTTGAAACATCCTGTATTTCTAGCCGCCCTTTAAAAGTTTGCATCTAAAAGGTTCTCGGAATATTGATTGTGACAATTCTTTGAAATTCTGTCATCCGTCCACTTTGATATTCAAAATGACAGCCTTTTCCTTGTTTCCAAATAAAGCAAACAAAAATAGTTATGGCAGCAGTAAAGCAACTGACCCAAAAATAGAACTGAGCCCACACATTTTACACATTTTTAACATGAACCATAAGGTACTTTGAGTCTCTCTGATTTGAAATTTGTGATTTAACGTGTGTTTTTTGTTGACCGTTTTTGGTTTTGAGATTTGTTAAATATGATATTTTCATATCACATTTGTTTAAATTGCCTGACTGACATATCCTGTCAATATCTCCAATTCAACAAGGTTTCAAAAATAATTTTCAGCCTTTTAAGCCTATAAAAGATTTCTTTTTTTGGGGGGTTGATAAAATTCCCTACATCTTGAAAAACCATGTATTTGCAAACAGGTCTTACGAAAAGTGTACGGGAATTTGTTGGATTTCTATAGTCACTTTCATAATACTATGGACGAAATTCACACATTGTTGGAATTATGTCCATAGCATTCTATATGAAACATGAATAGTCAGTCTCTCATTGTCTTCAAGAATACCATGTGCGACCCACTAGTCATACACATTATATCCCTAACCCTAATTAGCACTGTATAATATTTGACAGATGCGGCCAGTAGATCATTTTTCACCGCTGCATGTTTCTGATACAAGCCCTTAGATACACCTCATGAGGAGAGAAGAAAGAGTATAAGATGTGTAACTTACTTAAGTCCAATTTGTCCGAGGTATGCACCATATTCTCTTGATTGGTGAGTGGTAGTTTAGTCTCAGGCTCGTTGCGAAGAGCTAACGAGACAGCACGTAATAGGAAAAACACACGTATGGCCTGCAAAATATAATGGTTTAGGAGATGATTGACCCTCAAAGCTTACATCTTTGGATGATTAAATGATAAGTTTATAAAAAAATGAATGAAGGAATGGGAAAGGTATCCCATTCATGTCCTAGTCAGTTCCTGTCTCATTATCCTACAATTTTTACATTAATGCATTTCATAATATTTATATTTTGAATTTGAAATTTGTAACATTTTATCCCACACTGTTTGGCCTCCACTTTGCCTAATTTGTGATTTGTGGAAATCAGTAAACCATTTCATTGGCCAGTTTTCTCCAAACCCCTCCCCTGCATCCCCCATACCATCCATCCATTGGTTTGCTTCGAAGTGGGTCCTAACACCCCTACCCCTATTCAGACATGGAGAAGTTTGGTTTTGTTTTGTGACATTTTTGTTGTGCAAAATTGTTATTACAATATTTTATCTTCTTTCCGTTAATCTGCACCACCAAATAAATCCTAGCCTACGTAAAGCAAAACCTCTCCCTTATCATACTTAACATAACTCACCCTCCGAGTCCTTTCCATTTGACCCGATGGTAATCTTTTGATGAAATCTATTCCTGTTAACGGTGTGCCAGTAGGGGGTAGTAGAATAGATTCATCCATCATCAGGTATTCAACGTTAAGTGGCTTAATCTGAAATGAAAGAAAAAAAGTGCTTAAAGACAAGGGAGAAAACCTGTTCTATAAGTCTGGGCGACCCATCTGGAATGTGGATATTTCGATTTTTGTTTTTTCTTGGATTTTTTTGTTTTTTTGTTTTTTTAATTGAAACTAATTGAACAATTGTTGGAAAATGTTGACATTTCTTGAAAAGGTAAGAAACTATTTTTTTTTACATTTTGGATATTAAAAGATTTCTTTGTTGCCCTAGAAATGGGAATTGTTCATGATGAATATTATGCATGCTGAAAATAGCCACAGGCATGTTTATGTTTAGGAAATTACAGAACAATGGATCAACCAATAAAATTACATTTAAGGAAAGATTATCATATAGTACATCAACCTGTGGACGAAAACCACTGGAATAACCATGCTTTAATACCAAGTGATCCACTCAAGAGTATATACTTGATATGAAGTATCAAAGTTGTTATGAGTCCTGAGCCTTTCATCCATACAGGAACTTTATCAAAGGCAGAATATCTCTTTGATAAAGAACCTGCTATATATATGAAGGTTTCAAAGCTCAGTTGCCTGATCACCTTTATTGGATAGATTACGTTCATCAAACGGCAAGCGTCTGCAGACGACAGTTACAAAAGTTCACAAAATATTTCAAATATGTCACAATTATTGATTTTCAACACCATATGTGGAATCACCATGAAAAATGCATTGAAATAAGTACAAACATGCCTGGTATTGGGTCAGCAATTTTTTAGATAGACTTTGAAAGTTGGGAAAGGTTTCTGAAAAATCTGTTTTGAATATGGTAAAACTAATAGCCTCATGGAAAGTGTTAACATTTGGGAAAGATGGCGCTGGTGAAAAATCCTGAAGAGATAATACACCATCTTTTAGTCACATTTAAAACTGGCACCTTTTTTTAAATTGAAGCTAAAATGGTAAATTATGGTTCCAATTGGAACAGATTGATGTGCGAAAACGGAAACTTATTAGGCTAAAAGGTTGAATGCAACTTTGATTGGTTAAAATCACACAAAACATTAGGGAGGAAGGATATTTGAATCATCCTCTATATTATAATATTGAGCGAATGTATCCCCCTCTCTCCCTCCCTCCCAGGTTGTATTCATGTGTCTTTATACATGCCCAATGAGCAGTAGCATAACAAGGGTCTCAATTTTTTTTTGGTGGGATGAGACGGGACATGAGGGGTCAGGCCCGTGATCGTGATCGTGAGGGGGGGGGGGGGGGGGGGGGGGGGGGAGGAGGGGGGAGGGGGGGCATAACCAACTATTTTTTGTATATATACATAGAATTTGTCATTTCATTTGGGAGGCATCAGGTGGGGGCAAGCCTTCTAAAAGGGGGAAAATGCCCTGTGTCCCCCCCCCCCCTCTTGTTACGCTCCTGCCAATGAGGTTTTTACTCCTGACGCAGGTGCAAGTCTGGTTTGGTTAAATCATGTCAATTGTCAACAGCTTATAATGGTAGCTAAAGACTTATCCACTTACAGTCATGTTTTGAAATTCATCATCAAACATGTCCAGAAAGAGTTCATCTTCTCTATAGCAGTGCCTGAGTAGTAGCATGCTTTCTTCTTTAGATCCCTGAAAGAAAAACAAAAGCCGTTTAAAACAGTTTTTTGTATGCGCAAGGTTTGCTGATCCAATCTAAATTCCAGCCAATTGGATGTTGTGCACACAAAACCTGAATTGTTTTCGGGTATAGAAATAACGCAAGTTAGATGATGTTGAAACCAATGCATTTTGGTAGTTTTAACATCATATGTCTGGACTTGGACCTGGACTCACTTAGGACTCAACATTACACTAAGTTCTCTCCTCAAAATCATTGATTGTATTTTTTTACGTACATTTTTTGTGCATGCTGAATTTGTTGTTTAGGTTCTCATTATTTCTATGACCTCCAGATATTTATTTTTTCTTTTATTTATATTTTGATGTTGTTCACTTTCATTGGCATTTTTTTTAACCAATTGATTGGCCCATCAGAGCTCTTTGTAGAGAGTTACCAGTTTGATTTCTAATCACTCAGTTCATTAACCTTGTTAATGTCTGTCGGGCTATTGTTCACATTTGCTTGTATATACAAAAAAAAGTCATCAATTAGGGAAACTGGATAAATAGTCTGTCACAGCAATCACAACATCTTTGTATCGACCTTACCTCTATAGCAGCCAGATGCAAGTCTTCCAGGAAGCATGTGGCAGACTCCGCACTCCACACTAGCTGTTTGAGCAGCAAGCAAGCCATCTCCAAGGTGACTGGACGGATACGACTGTTGTACTGGCAACTCTGACCCATAATGCTGAGCAGGTAGTTGACCAACGTAAAACTATACATTGATTTTTTCTGTAAAATTGAAAGTAAAATGCCACACATTTAGTTCGATCTCCTAACTTCCCGTGTTTGATTCTCCCATTGAGACACATAACTGCAAGCTGATAAGTTTGGCATCGTTTTCATTCAAAGAGGATTTAAATTTATTATTGAGTCAAAACCGGGCAGCATTACCTAAATGTTTGGTGCGAATACAGACATTGTTTATCCTTTCCAATTATGTTGACATTGCATGCAACATCATTTATTTCCATGTTTTTGATAAATGGTCTGTGCCATAAGTTCCGATTCAATGTTTATATGTGTGATGCCCACGTTGTTTAAGGAGTAAAGATGGAAACATTTTTCATTCCTATTTTGATTTTCTGGTTTTAGACTGCCTAGACATATTTTCTCCTCAAACATGGATCCTTGTTAAGCATTTTCCTGGGAATAGTTGATCCACATGGCACATCTCTGCATGGTTTAATAAGGAATACTCCCTTACACCTCCCCTGAGAGATAGACTTGGCATGTTAGGACTTAAAACTCACCTCAGATCTATTGGTCAAGTATGCACTCTCTAGCAGTTCTTTTTTGATACCTGAAATAAGCAGAAGCAAATGAGAAAAAAATGTATTACTTTATTTATTACTTATATAATTTGATACTAAATTTCCGGAATGTGAATGGCAGTAAGATCAAAATAATAAAAATGGTTTGGTCCATATATTAAAAGAAAAAGTTATTAAGCAAAATAAGCGGAAGTAAATCAGACAACTTTGTGATTGTATGGTATTATTATATATCAGGGATGTGAGAGACCGGAAAGATCAATATAACTAAAATTGTTTGGACAATAAATCAAGTGGAAAGGTGAATTCAGCAATAACACTTTAAACTATGTGTAGTTATTGGAAAAGTATATTAGAATTTTGACAAATAATGTATTAAAATCTTTCTTTTATTGAATTGGGTAATAAATAAAAAATAACTGATTGATTTTGAAGAATTTTATATTTATATTTATCATTATAAAAGGGCTATAAATAAGTATTTGTAACATACAGAAAGTATCTGAAAAAAGGCAATCCACAGATCACGAGTGCCACCTGTTTTCGCGGTCACTTTATCGCCTTTTTTCCCAATTGGACTTGGATATACCGTAAATCATCTAAGGCTGTGATAGACACGCCATATGTCGACATCTATGTCGACACAAAGTATATTCTGACATGACGCTATAATATTAAATATATCGACAGATTTAAATTCCCTCACAAGACCTTCAAAATACCCAAGAGCCTGATTTTGAAAGAAAACAAGTTTTCATTTTGACACTATTATAACTTTGTGCATATAAAAACCACTTATTGGACATACTGAAAAGTAATTACCCCTATGATGACCCTAATAGAAGTTCGAAGTCCAACAGTTTGGGATTGCAGGTACTGAAAAGACGCAATCTGGGTCAGTCAAAGTGGGCAGGCAGGTGAATGGCCATAATTTTTAATGTTTCATATGTTCACTGATATTTGCTAGTTTGTCAATATTAATATTTTAAAGTGTTACTAGGATATTATTGTGGGTTAATTGTAAGTTTTCAGGGCTTTGAAATTTAGATTTAAGCTTACCCACACATCGTGTATGGTACAGATATTGTTGGAAAGCATGTTCAAAAATTGTCATCACGATAAAATAATAATATGATTGTGGTAACATATTACCCATGATTATGTCGACACAGATGTCGACGTCGAGATCAAATTAATATTGACATGTCGACATGAAAATATCGTTCTGACCACAGCCTTAAAATCATCGCTTCAAGAAGTAATTGTAAAAACTGCAAACAGTTTGATTTTTGCTTACAAAGTCATTATGTTTGGACCAAAAATCAAAAGTTTTTGTTATAACAACATTGGAGTAATTAATGACAATGTTGTTATTAATCAGTTATTCAAACAATATTGATGGTGTCATAAATCATGAATAAACTAAAATGATGCATGAATATGTATTAACCCTAATCCCCCAAGGCGTGTTTTTGGGAATAAAACTTTCAGGGGAGAAAAACGGGTCACAAGAGGTGGAAAGACCGGCTCTGTCGGCGCTAGGAAGGGAACTTGGGTCGCCTGCGTAGGAGTCCTACCTAAACAAGCCAAGGAGTAAGCTTGGAAAATCATAAGATTTTCATCCACATATGATAGCCTGTCTGATTGTGCCACAAGATGTGGAAGTGTGTGCTACCAACGCCTATAGTATATTTGGCCATCACAGGATAGTGACGTAACTGCGTATTTTACTTATTGCAGTACATGACGCGCGCGCCTACTCGAGGCGCGGGCACATACACATGAGCGTTGAAAGACGGAAGATACATACAGTGAGCGTAAAAGCTGCGCCAGTTAAGTTACGTCACCGTCCAGAGGAAGCCAAACAGAGTATAGTAGTGTAGTACTCAACAATAGCGTTAGGATTAAGATAATAATCATTATGCCTGAATTGGACACTTAACGGTTTTTGAGAAACAATATTAAGATTTTTTTCCAAATTTTAAATAATAAAATATATGAGCTGACATTAATCAAATTTCAATCAAGAGTTTGTTGGAAAAATACAAAATCTTAAGAATTTCATATTGAAACCATTATAATTGGACCATAAATACACATTTAAGTAATTAATGGGAAAAAGGTTGTATGATTTCCTATCATAATATATCAACTCAATTAGGCAAGGACCATAAATCATGTTTAAGTACTTAATGGGGAAAACGTAATGATGATTTTCCAAGGAATTCAATGGAACGCTCTCTAACTCAATTTAGGTAGGTGATTATTGCTAATAAAAACCTCTTATTAATAGGTTCTCTGAATTAGCCTGAATTACGCTATTTTACTTCTAGTATGTTGTTGTCTACCAGCACGGAGGGAAAATGGGAAATCTAGAAACACCTTTCCAGGATATACAGGGTGAGTAAAAAAAGTGTTCTCAAAGTAAAGAAATTATTAAAAACATTTGCTATCAAAATATGATGGAAACCAATGTATACGGCAATAGATGCATTTATTCACTATCATCAGCAAAAAGAATCATGACATTTCATAATACCGTTTACCAGATATGACTATTTTAGTAAAGTTACTGCATTTTGAAACCGAACACAATATTGAATATATTACTCAATAATGCTTGATATTAATGAACAAGTGGATTCATGTATGGTACACAATAGCTAACTAATAAAGACAAATCAAACATTCTCAGTTATTTTTTCAAACATTAAATGCGAAATAATGACAAAGCAATGTCATTATTACAAAATTTTAGCAGCAACAAAAACAATTTTTGACTTTTGTGATAGTCGGACTCAGCTCGGACTAGAGTGTGGACCGTTTTCAATAGTGGAATTCAAAAGATCTTATAAGAGAAAATATCGCAAATCTAGTTCGGTTTATAAAATGTTCACTTTTACACAAATGAGCATAAAATATGTTTACCACAACCAATTTAAACCAACTAAAATTCTTGAGAAAGCTAATGAGATAACCCATCTGCTTCAATAAAAATTATGTGCAATTTTTGCACAGATTTTAGGATATAAAATCCCAAAGTTTAGTACACTTTTTTTTACTCACCCTGTATGTCATCTGGAGTCACATTTATGGTATCTGGAAGGACATTTTGGCAATTGAGAGGATTGTGCAGCTTTGTAAAAAATTGTGTGACATTTTACTAGCTACCCAGGAAAATTTGTCTGCCTACCAACAAGGAAAGGTCCTGCTTTCAAATTGGAAAATCTCCTATGGAGGTGGTGCATGATTTGATTAGAATTTGTGATGTACCTGGGATATTGTAATCATAGATATATCATTACTATGAGAGCATGTATGGTCCAGTGGATAGGATGCAGGGCTCACTATACAAAGGTTCGGGCCCGGTACGGCCAACATGTTTGTATCCTTGGGCAAGGTACTTAGTCACAATTGCTTCGTGGTTCGGAAGTCACATAGAAATGGTGGTCCCGTGCTTCGGACGAGCAAAACCCGAGCACGTTAAAATGTCACAGACTCCTTCATAAGAGTAGGGGATCATCCCGGTCTGTGTACAAAACTCATGTCCCTAGGTTTCAGGGGCACTGTACCGTTAATGCCCAGTAGAGCGCTGTGTACAGTGTAACAGTATGTTATGAATTCTGTGAACTCTATACACTACTCCTCATACCAAATGGATGTTGAAATCATATTTTATTCTGTACTTATCTGGGATATGGATTAGTTACCATAGCGATGTGTGAACAGAACGTGAGGTTCTTGATAGTGTTTGGATTTCCTGACCATCTGTTACACTCATCACAACGCACAGTCAATTATGATGTTGTTCGTTTATATGGTTGTTAATTCAAGTTACTCAATGGGGCAATGGGACAGGAGTAAAGCCAACGTTATGTCTAGTGCAGGGTGGTAATTCCAAATCGGCATTAGTTTTGTGCAAATCGTTTGAACACCTCGCTATGGTTACATCGCAACTTGGGGTAACAGCAAATACTCATACACAGCTTTATGCAAGGCTTTTATGGGGGCTTGTGGAATATACATACTAATATTATCTCCTACAGCATACAGCAGGCATAGAGCAAACAGTGCCTTATAGTCCCCATACTGAGTGTCCAAGGTGTTGAAAATAACAGCCATGTACGGCCTGAAAACAAAAC
The DNA here is from genome assembly GCA_035610835.1 of Ophiura sarsii. Lineage (NCBI taxonomy): Eukaryota > Metazoa > Echinodermata > Ophiuroidea > Amphilepidida > Ophiuridae > Ophiura > Ophiura sarsii. The sequence goes on along the minus strand of CM069441.1, from coordinate 122,151,326 downwards.
ATAATAAACATTAACCAAATCAGTGTCCATGTCTTGATACAAAATGTATGCTATGATAAAATGCAAACACCACTTCAAATTTGAGACTGAAAAAGTTTAGAAGATTGGGGTTATGAGGCTTGTGCCTAATACAGGGCGAGTCAGAAAGAATGGGAACTTTTTTTTTGCAAAAGCGCCACAGACATGTCAGACCTGCATATTCAAAATCAATGATAGTGCTCAAAAGACCACATAGAATATTTGAATTCAAACATTGCGTCATAATGTTACAACAATTTTAGTGAACCCGGTATTTTAAAGCCAATCCATGGTATGGCAATAATAGCACATAGTATTGTTGGCTGGCTGATTCAAAGATGCTTATCAATGAACATGTGAAATAACTGTGAAATTATGAGTAATGAAAAGCCTGAATTCAAGAAAGAAAAGTGAAAGGGGCATATCTGCTGATTCAGAAAGCAAACCTCATTAGAATACATTAATACTTCTGTTTTCAAAAATAAGGTATCAATGGAAAGCTTGCTTATATCTCTGTAAGATGTTGTCTAAATCTCATATTACTCAAAAGTTGACGAGGTGTATCTTATGATGTGATGGGTCACATATCTATATGATCTTCGTTTGATATGTCTACTTAACTAAGAAACCATTGACTGTTGGAAATCACTCTTGAATTGCATAAGAGAGAAAGTAAATTGAGCCAAAAGAAATCTTATCAACTGATAAATTCATTGATTGTGCTCCTTTGCAATTACACTTATTAAAGGTAGGTATTCCGATTGCTGGCCAGATTTTCAACTTGATGTTTTCTATTCTACATAAAGGGTCATCCTTCAAATAGTCGTATTCCAAAGTTTGAGTTGCATAACTCCAATGGTTCTTATTTTAGAAGCACAAGGTGACATGAAATTTGCCCATTGAGTAGTACACAAACTGGCTGGGTGGTTAACCACCTTTGGCAGTAATTCACTGCATTTTGGCCTATTATGTACCAAAGGTTTTACAGAAATAATGAGAAAAATATGGGGTTTCTTCTGATATCAAAATATGATGGTGGGCAAAATTGGCATACGTTTGGTTATGTAGGTGGAAGCATTACTGCTGTGCAAAAGTCTCCCTGTTAATTATTAAAGCATTTTTTCATGAAAGTACCCCTCTTACCTTTGAGCATAGTTGATTTCAGATCTGTGCGTGGACGATGACAATGATCCTGCTATGGTCTTCTCCTCGTCTGTTGAGTTGTCGTATAATGGAGTTGTTGGTGATTTGTTGACAGGGGTTAGAGGACTTAAATCGTCATCTGGTTCAACTGGGGGTTAAAAAATACAGATATACTATGAAATATGTGACCCGTCACATCAAAATGAACATGTTGGAGGCCTGAGTCAAATTTAATTATTGGTATGACTTGAAAGAGCACATTTTAAGCTTTGAAATCATTCCATGTTGAAGGTAATCAGACTTTGTAATCACCAGATATGATTTGAAGCAGCATATTTTTCTCTTTTATTTTCTTTATACTTTAAAGACAACATATCCAATTTTGACGCGACTGGTCACATATACTCAATATATTTGTGCATGGGTATTTCTTTATGCAATTTGTCTCGACTTGTGGATTGAAGCATTCATTGCGCAGGACAACACAATTTTGGGAATGGCTTTAACACTCTGTGCACTAATTTACTGTTGTGATTAATGTTCAACATCAGTGAATGCTCATATCATCCTTACTGGTTTACACTTAGAATCTTCACATTTCAGCACTTCCTTGAATTAGCATGGCAATCATTTGAATTGTGACTCAGGACAAAAATAGCACAAATGGATAAACCATCAAGAATCAAATTTGATGTCATTTTTTTTTGACAGACAATACATTTAAATGGGCAAATTTGAACTTTTTATAAATGACCTAAATCACATCTATTGGTAAGATATCACAACAGTTTATTTCATACGTGACTTGATAAATTCCTTTCCTAAATGTTGTTACTACAACACATTTTAATAAGCCTTATCGCTAATCGGAAAAAAAATCTATTGATTATCCTTTCTGATGCATTGTGGGATACGAAGGGGGCAAATGTTGTCCCTTTTCAATCCCACAATGCAACAGAAAAGGATAATCAATGGATTTTTACCTATTTGCGATAAACCTTATGAATCAAACATTCGGGAGCGCAGTAATGTGACGTCACAATTGCTGGCTCCCAATTTTTAATCTTTCATCTTTCTGCTCCCGAATGTAAGATTCAAACCTTATTACCTCTCTCATTAGGTGTTCGGGGTCTCTCTGCTCTATCAGATGCCTCCATTTCTCCTTCAACCCTGTCGTCTGCTCCCCTGTCGTCTGCTCCCCTGTCGTCTGCTTCCTCTCCCCCTTCTGACTCATCTGTTTGGCTCTGCAGATCCTCTTCCTCTGTTGGTGAGTCTGCATTCCTGTAATTAGGCCTTCTCCTCCTCGGAGCATCTCTGGGCCTCTCATGGTAACTTTCTAATGACCTCTCTAGACTCTCGTCTGGTTTCACAAATGCCCTGAATTGTACCTGATGGGAAGAATAAAAAAATTATGCTCACCTATCGAATTTCAGTCTATACCTTAGAAGTGGAAAATTGTATCTCACTTTTTCAAGTTGGGTACAAATTCCTTTTATGGGGTGCAATTTGAATTCAGCGGCTCCTACAATAACTTGTATAGCAATTTCGCATCGGACTTTTAAAATTCTATAGCATATTTTGGGGTGAAAATTGTGATGTGATACAGGAAATTTGGAGTTAAATGGAGGTCAATATTATATTTTAAATTAGGGCATCCCTAACTTTGTCTATCTGTTCAATATTAAATTAAGCAAATAATCAGATGCTTCAAGAAGTATTCCAGTCAGCCTGATTCTCACAATTTTGTTTAGGAGAATCTTTGGAGGAATGGATTCTCGGGTTCTTGTAGAAAATCTTGCCCTTTACATCAATACAAACGAATAATGTAAACCCCTTAATTTTGAGAGGGATTTAAGTTCACGAATTTCGCGAGGGATGTGGATTCACGAAATTAAATACCTGTGAAAATAACAATTTTGCATTGAAAGTACAGTAAAATGTCCAGATTCACAAATTTAAATGCCCACTAAAATAGCAGTCATTTTAAATTCGCGAAATAAAGTATCTGCGAAATTATAGTGTTCTACAGTACTTTGCACTTACTTTGCTAATGCCGCTTATATCTGTCGGCTGCTGTAATAATGTGTTCTCATTTCCATTGAATATTATATCTGCTAGATTACACACTAAAGGAGGATGGTTTATGATAAGAAATACCTGTATTGAGAGAGACATACGTTTAGAAATGATCAAGGTGTGTTTACTGCTTAAAACATTATGAAAAGGAATATTTGAATCATGTAAAGATATAGGGATCATAATAAATCCATACCGGTGGTTCAGAGGCTCTGCTATGCTCAAGATAGGGTCATAGCGGATCAGATGCTCTAAATGTACATAGGCTAAACAGAAAATGTTGAGCTATATGAGGCCCAGATGTTACATGGCTTTTGTTTGCTATTAACACCAGTAGTGAAAACCTAACAATGTATTGACACCATTTATCCATGATAAAGTACTTATACAGGTCATGAACAAAATACAACATTTCAATCAGAAACCACACTTGCAGGCGGAAGAGACAGATATAATTTTGCCACATATTGCCAGAACCCAAGTGAAAAGGCACAGATGAATCAGGTAAAAAAATCAATGGACTCTTACCATAATTTTCTCAAATTTGAGAGAAAGGCTCTTGAATCCTATTCTTAACCATGGTACAAATAAATTCTAAAGCTTATTTATTTGGTTTATGAATATCCAAACATTTACTTACGTGAGATAATAAAAATAATGCTACGACAGAGCTGATGTGTGGTATATTCTCCTTTATGACAAATGGAAAAAGAGTAAGCAAACAATAAGTCAAAAGTATACAAACTATCGATAAGGAATGGCAAACTTTAAGCAAATCAACTTATTAAGGTTGGTGTCAACCCTGTTTGGCGCCAAATTTATCAAGCACTGTAACTTTTAAATTATAAATGTGATGTACATAAAAGTATACATTTTTTGTAATGAAATGAGTCAGAGAATCCATTTTTGGTATCAAATTTTACTAAAATTAGTGATTTTTACATTTTTGCCCAAAAATCACCTTTTTGGCGCCAAAATTTTTCAGACAACCTAACAATATCAGTTTTTGATTACAAATTCCAAAATTTCACCAAAATCATCTAAAATCAATTATCTAGGAGCGATTTTTTTTTTTTGGCTTAAAATTTGTTTGTTTTGAAAATATTGACCAAAAAGTGCCAAAAAAATGTGACTTTGAAGTACCTTGTGAAATGCACACTACCAATCGGCATTACATTAACAAAAAGTACCATTTTATGCAACAAAGGTTTTGAAATACATTTGAAGATAAATATCATGTATATTGAAATACATAGCTGATAAAATCGTACACAATTTATTGTTTGTATTTGTATCATATATATAATTACCAATTCCATTTGTTTTTCCTCATTCAAACTACATGGTCTCTTGGTATACTAACAGGCATAAGTTCTCTATCTATATTTTATCTAACAACAAGTATAACATGCTGTCAGTGCTTACTCTAGTGAAATCAGCTGTTTCTTAGGCATGTGATTCTAATGTACCGATCAAAGAACAAATCCAGGATTGACACGCAAATGTATCTATCACTGGGATACACACTAACATCGTATTTGTATTCAGGCGGATATGTCAAATCAAGTTTGAACTGAGTCAAGCTATTCAGGTTGAGTTATTACACGTCTGGATGAGTGAATGAGTCAAAATAACCGGGTATTAGCAGCCTGTTTACCGTAGATTCCCCATCGCTGCTATAGTACATTATAGCATATTATTATTATCATACTCACTGCCTGACCATATGCTCTCTGTCTAGTCAATGAGTCCACATACAGGGGTACTAGTAGCCTGTTTAGTAGATTATCTGTCAGCACGGCATTGAGAGGTGCTATCTTGAGATTCAGTATATCGTTGAGGTAGTGCAAGTGATCCAAGTGCTCAGCTACTAGTGGTGATAAAAGACCCCTGCTTTGATGGCTGTAACAAATGAACAAGTAAAATTGTGAATATTGAATATCACGGTAGAATTTGTTTTGGTTTTTAAGGCTCATGACTCCCAACTGTTGAAATTTAAGAATTTGGATTAAAAAATTGTGCTGGTCGAGAAAACTGGCCTATAGAAGAACTCATAGGGTTTATCTCCAATTTTATCCAGTATGCATGGCTAAAGCAGTGTTGCCAACACAATAACATATAATAGGGTGTTTTAGAGCATAATTTGACTAGCCCAAAATTGGGCAACTTTTGGGTTGTTTGCCACAAATTTAATAACTGCTGAGAAGATTATAATGTGTACATTTAATCCTAATCTACAAGTGTAGTGCCATATGGCACGATTTGGCCTAAAAATGAATAAAATGTTAATTTAGGTATATAAAAGTGACTATCATCATCTCATTTTTTTGTAAAAGTACTATAAAATTGTATAATTTTATTGCTAAAATAGGCCAAATTTGACCGAAAATTAAACCTTAAAATGCATCAAAAATCATCAAAATATTTAAAATATTTTTCGAATTATTTTTGTATTAAGTAGGAACCTAGTTATTATACGCTAATTTGAGTAAAAGTCACACAATTAATGTTATTGACGATGAAAAATCTTGCAATATTCATCAAAAATATAATATTTTGGTCAATTTTTAATCAAACTTCATTAATTATTCATGAGCTAATGAACATATCATTTGCATAGTTAATTGTTTGCTCTATTTATCTGGAAGCTTGAAGTCTGTTTTATCAATTGATATGCTACTTGCTTGGTTTTATCTATACTGCATTGAATTAATACACTGATCAAGAGAGGGCATCTGTTAACTTCTGAAAAAAACATTTTCCTGTTTGGTTCTTAAAAAGAAAGAATGGAACTCAATACATGTTTTTCTCTAATATATTTATGCTTGAAAAAGAAGTTTCAAATATTTACATTTTGATCAAAAGATTTATGCATACTATTGCTACTGGTGAAATCATTTGGTTAATTTTATGTTTGTGGTACTGTGTTAATTTTGAACAATGTTTGCAGGTATAACAATTGTGACCAGTCACATCAAGGAAGCAAAGCACACACAAAATGAAAAGAAATAAAAAGGAATTTCTACCTAATGTTTCACATAAAATCTGAATGCATTGGCCAAATAAATAGTGAGGTATCACTTTAAAGCTTAAAAAATACATTTTTGTGTGAAAGTAAAATCTCGATTGAAGAACAGAAAAGCCATCTTTGATGTGACTGGTCACAATTGATTATTCAAACCTAGAATAACAGGTTAATACTTATGAATAAGGTTGGATGCTCTTATTACAAATCCAATCTATACTCACATCATTGATGTTTCACAACCGACTTATCTGGTTGTTTCTTCAGGAATGATGTTTTAGATCCATTGTCACTTTAAGTGTTTCTAGAAGGTTTCTGGATCAGTTGATCGTATACATAAGGCCAAAAAAAAAAAAATGTTATATTGGCGTAACCCGCCCGACCCTAAAAATACGCCCGACCCTACACTTTTTCTTTTTTTTTCAGTGAAAAAAAAAAAAAAAACCCAACCGACCGACCCTAAAAAATAAAAAAATAAAAAAAATAAATGTTTTTTCTCGAACGAAATACGACGGTGCTCCTCGAATAAACGGAAATTCCTTCCGAAAATATGGTTTATTGTGTTTTATTTGTATATAGACTTGTACTGAGGGGTACTTCTAACAAACAATAGGGAATGTTTAAACTCGGTTAACATTGTTCAAAAACAGCTGCTAAAAAAAAAAAAAAAAAAAAAAAAAAAAAATCCCTACCTACCTACCCTATTTTTGTTCAGCCCGTTACGCCAATATAACAATTTTTTTTTTTTGCCTAAACTATCTTGATTAGCCCTGTCCTGTAATTGTTCATAGCTGTTTCTTCTGATCCACATGGATTCCTTTATCTATCTAGTGTATTTCTCGTATTTCAGACAAGGCGCTTGTGAAACGAGTTCAAATCGGATTTGTAAAAAGAGCATTCAACCTTATTCATCTTCATATCAAATTCCTCTTCATATCAATCCTGAATAACTATTCAAACAGGTATGTAATAATACTTACTCTATATCATTCCTCACACAGCTGTCTAGTCTTAGTACATGATTGCCTATAAACCACACCAGATTGGAGAAATATGGAACCGCTGTCTTATTCCTGATATACATTAACATGGCGTTATCGTTGACTGTATGGACACAAAAAGAACAACAATGGAAGTTACCATGACATAATGATGATAAAGAATTTGGGTGTATCCTTGGTGTAATTCATTTATGATTTAGACTGGTGTTAAACCGCTATTACTGAATAAAGCTGTATAATCCTTTAATCCTTTAACACAGTTTAGCACAGATTTTGTGCTAGGCTAATTCTGTGCAGAATTACATGAAGGATAAACCAGAATTTGGGTCGTATTCTCGTAAACTTCAGGTTAAATCGTGACTAACTAAACTCGTGTCTATATTAAACACATGTTTATCTTTTAAACGATGTGTAACAAAACCCACTTTTTAAACTCTGCAAATCTTGTCCCCAGAGTGGTCGTGTGTTCACTGTATACAGGTATTCAATTTATTGTGGCCCAAATGGGTTACAACAGATATTGACCAAATTTCTTAAATTCGGGCACGGTTGAGTAATCATTCAGGCATACAGTTGGTGTATGAGTTTTTAGTTAAACGCATGTTAACCTAGCCCCATACCCATGTTTAATGTTAGACACTTTACAGTCGTCGAGGTAGACACGCTTTTTAGTCGACAAATTTTTGATAATTGCGTTTGGTTAAACGATGTGCTTATAGTCAAAGTTAAATGTGTGTTTAGCTTAAAATTGTGTTTAAAATATGTAACAGAATACGGGCCTTTATGTTTAAAATGTGTTTTTTCTTGTTTGTACTCTGTGTTATACTATATGGGCTTACCTTTGTAGACATTGAGTGTGAGTGTTCGTACTGCTATCCTAACCATACTCTCTGGATGGTTGAAGAATTTGATGGCTTCTGTGTACAATGCAAAGTCATTGGTGTGCTGAATGAAGAAGAAACACAATATTGGGTAAAGTAAAATCAATATAAAATCATGGCTCTTATTTTGTTTCTTGAGGCTAATAATGGACAATATCTAACACATTAGGCTTTATGTAATATAACCCTAATAGCACTACGTCATACAAAATAATCCGACCAGCAGCACCTGTGTGCGCATGCACATGAGGTCTATCCCATGCCACACGCAATACCCCCGGTGTAGATAGTCACCGAACATTTAGCCTGGCCAGGCCAGCACCCGTGGTGTGGTGGTGGATTGACTCGCCTACCAGTCATGCGACCCGGGTTCAATTCTCTGTGGCCCCGGATCAAAAATTGTAGTCCTCCCTGTTGACCCCCTGCCCCAGTTCTGTGATCCATTGCCAATGCAAGACCGTAGGAGTTAGGGATAATATATCATCCTGATGACTTCCGCTTATTCCACCGTTATAGTGCAAGCGATATTTAACACTAACAATGTTATGTTTTTATTTTGTTAAGCGCTGTGGTACCATTGTGTAATGTGTAAACGAGCGCTTGTTCATTGTTATATTATGTTTTAAGAAATTGAAGAACAACTTCAAACTCAATACCTATAGATTATAATCTTGCCCTCCTCTGCCATTTGCCTCTGTAACTCAATTGGTAAGAGCTTTGTATATAACCTAGAAGGTCATTTTAGCATGTATCAGCTAAGTGGTAAGGAAAGGGCAAAGAGGCAACTAACTTGTAAACCTTATCATGTTGTACTCACCTCATTATAGAAGAAATGGATGGTGTGCACATTGAGCTTGAAGGACAACGTCTTCAGAAACGAGATGTAGTAGGCAAGTACCTTATGGACAAGATATGGAAATAATAAATAATGTTACCGGGGTTAAGCACCATGGTCATATCAGTTCTGACAGCACTGATGCCATTTTGACTAATGATTCTCCAGTTCTTCTCTATTGATTATTCCTAATCCCCTTGATCTATACCTCCTCTCATCTCCAACTGTACAAGTGAGAATGGCATTTTGGAATTTCGCAAATGGAAATTTATCTTACGCAAACAAATAACTTACAAAGTGTTATTCTATACAGTGTCTATGGCAAAGAAACTACATCAGTACAAAATCAATATATCCCATACTTTCCCTCTTGCTAAAATGTGTGAACACTTTTTTTAAGACATTTGTTTTAAGTACACAAAAACTCAATTGCATCCTAATCATAAACATTTTACCCTGGTTATATCATAGTTTATTAACTTCCAAATTGGCTAGAAATATTCGGGTTTTTATCTCTCCACGCGCAAAAGTAATCCAACATATCCGCACGATTATGGCCTAATGCACACGATTTTGGTGGCACGCATATGAATGCACAGTGCGCTTGTTGACTTCATGCGCCCCCACATCCTTCTGTATTCATTCGTTGCTGTAATGAGGCTTTGCCAATTTGGAACTGATCAAACTATAGTCCCAGTGTACCCAAAACTGCTATTCCACTTATCAGAGTCCACTGAACCATAAAGCACAGTGAATGCAATCTAGGCTGCAGCCTACAGTCAAAAGTAGCCCAATTATCGAATAGTTGATAGACATACATTAGTAGCCCAATTCTGTGGTTGGTAACACTGCCAGGGGTGTGCGACTCAAATTGCCACTCAAATCTTAAGTGCGACTCAAAGTGTGACTCAAATTTTAGGTGATGCTGTTTGTCGTCTGCTTTTGGTATAGACTTAATTGAAGTTTACATGGAATTGTTGGAGAAATTCCACAAAAATTGTGCGGTTTTGAAAGTATGATAAAATGTATGTGCTGGACGTTTTTACAAGCCTAAAGAATCCAGGCCACTAATATTCTTACCTCTTCATCTGAGAAGTCATACTTGTGCACTATAATGGAGTTGACATGATTATTGGACAGCAGATAATCTGTTGATAAATAAAATCACAGGTAAAATGGGTTAATACTCATTCAATCAAGGGTCAAAGGTAATATACAATCAAAGAAGGGTTCAAGTTTGAGCAGAACAAAATAGGTAAATCTAATTACTTTGGAAAATTGATTTAAAATGGCAGTGCCCTGCACAATGGGCATCTGCCTATGATATGTGTAACACAAGCTTATGCTGATTACATACTTAACACGCTAAATGATCCAAAAATTGAGTTACGGCCTTTTGTGACTGCTGACAGTTAACTTCAATCCAATTTGCGCTACCAGTCGTTCGATTTGACAGTAGCTGTGAGTGATTTGTGTTTCATAGTCCACTCAACTCAAACGATTCCATATTGCCACGACTTGTGAATGCCTAGTATGAAATCAGCATTACAAAGATGCCCCAGGAACTAATAATTAACCTCTATTTGGTGCTGAACAGTACATCAATCTGAAATCAACGTAATGCATGGTGGTTCAGGGTAGATTTAAATGATTACACATATAACGCTATTTTTCATTGTGTGTCCTACAATTAAAGGAAATCCGTGCCATGGAACTTTAGCGTTCAGATATGTAGCATTATTATTATTCAGACCACCTCTGTAGGTTAAAGTTTTTAAAAGTACCGCGTAAAGACAAAATCGGCTTTAGAAAGAAAAACAGACACATGTATATTGACGTCACCATATTGATCAACACTATGACTAAACAGTTATGAGATGTCCACATCTCTGTTTCATGTATTAATATTATCAATTTATGCATTGAACTCCTGCGTGATACCGTCCAGCGACCTGTTGCTGATGAGGCGGTTTTAGTGACGATATTGTGATGTCATCTTCACAGACAACCGGGCGCGAATTTCAAATAATCACAGGTTGGGGATGTGCAGTTTAAATTCGTTTACTTGAACATTATAGTTCTGTGTTCAATAAAAATGGTCAATACACACTAGATAATTATTTTCCTACCATATAGTGCATGGTTTAATGAATAGAACGGTATTCCTTTAATATTAAGTATGGTCCTCTTATACAATACAAACAACAACAAAAACTCTTACACAGAGATGTTTCATTCAATATGTCGCTACGATACAAACAACAACAAAAACTCTTACACAGAGATGTTTCATTCAATATGTCTCTACAATACAAACAACAACAAAAACTCTTACATAGAGATGTTTCATTCAATATGTCTACAATACAAACAACAACAAAAACTCTTACACAGAGATGTTTCATTCAATATGTCTCTACAATACAAACAACAAAAACTCTTACACAGAGATGTTTCATTCAATATGCCTCTACAATATAAACAACAACAAAAACTCGTACACAGATGTTTCATTCAATATGTCTCTACAATACAAACAACAACAAAAACTCTTACACAGAGATGTTTCATTCAATATGTCTCTACAATACAAACAACAAAAACTCTTACACAGAGATGTTTCATTCAATAAGTCTCTACAATACAAACAACAAAAACTCTTACACAGAGATGTTTCATTCAATTTGTCTATGATACAAACGACAACAAAAACTCTCACACAGAGATGTTTCATTCAATATGTCTCTACAATACAAACAACAAGAAAACTCTTACACAGAGATGTTTCATTCAATATGTCTCTACAATACAAACAACAACAAAATCTCTTACACAGAGATGTTTCATTCAATATGTCTCTACAATACAAACAACAACAAAAACTCTTACACAGAGATGTTTCATTCAATATGCCTCTACAATTACAAACAACAAAAACTCTTACGCAGAGATGTTTCATTCAATATGTCTCTACAATACAAACAACAACAAAAACTCTTACACAGAGATGTTTCATTGCGTATGTTTTCAAACAGGATGTTGAGGGTCTGTAGGAGTTGCACACACACATAACGACCCGTCTTCTGACGCAGAATCTTGAGGAAGAAGAGCAGCATGTTTTTCTCTAGAAAGAAACTGTTGGTGAAGGAAGAAGAAAACAAGAAAATTATGTTATACCATTAGCTGTGCCATGACATTATATCATCCGCTGTACCAAGGGGAAATTGGCACACAATTTTCAGTAATGAGCACAAAAAAAGGAGAATTTGTCTTTTTTAAATGTTGCTGTCTAATTTTCATGAATTCTGTCGCCTACTATCAGGGGGAGGGTGAAAAATAAAAGAGTTTTAACAAGCAAATGGTAATTTTTTTGAACAAGTTGACATTTATTTTGAAATTTAAGTTACACAAATTACTATTTCATTTTCATCGCCCTATTCCATTTTTCTTAAATCCCCTGCTCCAAACAAAACGCTACATTTAAACAATACTACAATACTTACTCAAAAACTGAGCTGTCATTTTGATCTCCCCATATAAGGATTTCTGATATGAATCTTAATGTTTCCACCAACAGACTCCGATTTTGTTCGGTGATCACCACATTTTTCATCAGAACACTGTGTAGATACCTGAATACGAAGTGAAAGGAGAAAAGAGTTAGTGTAAGTATTTTGGTTGTCATTTTTTTCATACTCTCATCAACATTTTGCTAAATTAAATTCCTGATGTCAATAATTTGTTTTTCTAGGAACATAAAATTGTTGATAGTCAGTCAGCCACAAATATCTAAGCATTAGTCACATCACCATATCAAATATGGAAGGCACATATTGCTAAATATAAAGCCTTCAGCTCTCTTACGATTATTCAGATACCCATACCGGGTACATCAAGCTGAAGGCATACCAAGAGTGTATCTGCCCCTTTGCAACCCCTGTCAGCCAGCTCCTTCAACCACCGGATACTCGCGCTTCACGCTTACAATATTACTCAACATTGCAACATTTTTGGCCTCCTCCCCTCAAAACGTGATCACAATATTTTTTATTTTATATCTTTTATTCGCCGTTACCCAGCAACCCAGGGGTAAATAGGGAACCTGTTTTTCCACATAACAATTTTGGGAACCTGTTTTTCAACGCATCCCCCCTAACACTCCCCTGTCTGCGCTTTTCAACCATCTATACTTAAATCAAGGAAAATATCAGTATATAATGCTAAAAGTTCTTCTTGCAATGATAAAAACCAAAATATTGATTGGAAATGAAGAGGTTGCTTTTCAATAAAATATTGGTCAAAAGTATACACCAGATCGCACCAAATGGGTTCAACAATTGAAGAAAAAAAATCCAATTGTGAGGGGCACATCCACCCTCATACTCCCCCCTGTCCGCGCTAGCCCGGAGCGCGGTGCTGCGCACCGTTGGAGGTAACAATTTCGCCAGAATATTCAAATATTTGGCCCCCACCAAAAATCCCTGGATCTGCACCTGGAAGGGGTCCTTTATTTTGTAGGCCTATTCAATATTCATAGTATGTACCACCCACCCCCCGGGCCAGACGTCCAACATCTAGTGTCGAACACTGTACACGGAGTCCAGATTGGCTATGTGTACATATTAACTTTATTTTAGCGATGATTTCTACCTTTGTAATTACATAGATTTTTAATTATTTTGCAACTGTGGGCTTGGTGTATTTCCTATGCAGTCTTTCATGATTAATGCACAGACATCTGCGATTTGTTTCTATTAAAAATATAGAAATTTAAAAGAGATGCGCCATTGTTCAAACTCAAGAAAATAGTGGTAAACACCAAATGATCATGTGCACGGTGTATTGATAAGGCTCAATGCAGATTTGTTACACAAAACACTGAAACGCTGTCCAATGTGTAAAGTTTTGTCTAGTGTAAACATTTTTACGATTAATTACGGAAGAAAACGCAGGGTTTGTTTTATCTACAATTTGAAAAGATAAAGTTGGCTCTGCCCCCGGCCCCGGGCCCAGGATGGATGAGCCGCATCATTAATATTTCTGCCCCGGGCCAGGATTGATGAGCCGCAACATTAATATTTAATGAGACTGGTTATGATCAATCGAGAGTCAATGGCGGTCCTTGTTTACATCTTCATGTACAATTGATCACTGAGTGATTGAAAACGCACTCATGCACGGAAAACAGTAGCTCGTAAGAAACAATAGCCTAAATAGGTGATTGACAGAGGCAGTGGACGACCAAATGGCTGCATACAGCCGTCGATTATATCATTGATACTGGCCGTCATTCAATTAGTATTTATAAGCAAATCAATTGGCAATTTCTAGAAATCCAATTTCCCCTATGTTGGTGGGTGAACATATAAAAATGCCCAAAAAACCATATGGATTTCCTGTATAGTCAGCGTCACAATACTATGGACATAATTCCAACAATGCGTGTGTATGTGCGTGCGTGCGTACATGCGTAAACCTGGAAGTGCGTACTGGGCGCTCTCTAAAATAAATGCATGTCTGACTCCTGATTGGTCAATCGTGAAATCGTCATGCGCATGCATGGATAGTGCGCACGTTTCATGCATCTGTAAACAGCTCCGCGAACAACAACAAAACATGCTTGCATGAAATAGCTTGAATTATGTCCATTCATAGTATTACTACTACGTTGTCGTTACGACAGTCACTGTCACGAGTCAGTGAATGAATCTATCTAGACTATATTATTATTATACTATTACTAATTATAGCTTGCCAGTTGAATACCGCTCGGCGCTGTTATAAAATAAGCATTTTACTCATTTTATACATGATCATGATGATTTGTAAACTTAGTTTCGTTTTTAGCATTTTATTTTTATATTCTTTATATTTGATACGAGATGAGATAAGCTTACTTTTGTTTTCATTGTTTTGGTTTTTTATTTATTATTTTTAAATTACCTCAGATGCTCTAACGAATGAACGTGTTTCGGCCTCCCTGCCGCCGAACTAAACCAATTTTTCGTTTTGCTCATCATTTCTCTTGTCTTGCTCCTTTCCTCTTGTCCGAACATTAAAAATCTTACAAAATATGTCCCCCGAAACGTTAAAACAAGTTGGTCTAAAAATCAATGCAACTTGTATCGACGTGATCCCAGATCCGTGTCAAAATAGTACAAATGACGTCATTGGCTGAGGAGGATTTTACTACCGGTTCATTATCCACCTGTCACAACAAGGTCAAGTCTATCAATTAAGTTTCTAAAATATAAAAAAATAGATTATTAAATTATGACTGTTTGCATAAATAGGGATTGTGTCTCTCACTTAAACTTTTACTCATTCTTTGAGTTGTTATTTCCAATTAATTTTTGTTAGACATTTTTATTTTAGATAAGCAAAATAGTGATTTTGAAATTGTTATGGTACTTTTCCAGTTTCTACATATTATCAGAAAAACCGGTCGTACATGTCCCACACACATGTCCGTTATCAGTTATCAGCTGTTCACTCCGTTTGTTTGGTGGACTGGACCTGCAAGCGTGATCCCTGGCGTAGATGATTAATTCAGGTAGGAAATCATAATACCGTACGAAAGTATGTTGGTCACATTTTTCATTCGAGGGTCTTTACAAAATCTACTCAAGATTTCTGCAACTTAGCCTAAGGGGGCACACCACTAAATAACTCCTCCATTGAAATACACGCGTTTCGGCCCTTTTTCAAGACCGTATTTTTACCCCACGTAACAATGATGGAAGTTTTTATTTTGCATGAATGTATTAGATATGTGTTGAATTTTATTTTAAACTTGATTTTTCTTGACCCATCTAGATCAACTTTTTCGCTACGGGCACCTAAACAGCGCCCTCACCATTTTAAACCGGTATTTTCGCTTCCTCACTGATTCTGGCAACGATATCCTTCCGCCGCCTGGGCTCCCGTGCGCATTCGATTCCGAAGATTTTTGACCACATTAGCAATGCTGAGGTTCTATTCTATCTTTTTCATAAAAAATAAGCCAGATTTACTTCTATTTTTTGCTTCCCCTGGGACGATGATCAAATTGATATAGGTACTATTTCTCCGAACCCTACACCAAACGCGCAAGGATTTAGTGTAGTGCCCCCCTAAGCTTTAGCTAGTTAGTAGAGTGTGTATCCTAACCGTTAGCCGAGATTCTAGAAATGACGTCATTTCAAGTAGGCATTGATTTGACGTCACTGTTTGTGATTGAATGATTGATTGATTGATTGGCTGATTGATTGATTGATTGATTGATTGATTGATTTATGTATTTATTTATTGATTGATTGATCGTTTGATCGATTCATTTATTTACTTAATTGATTGATTGATTAATCAATTGATTGATTGATTGATTGATTAATTGGTTGATTGATTGATTAATTGGTTGATTGATTGATTGTCAATTTAAAGAGCGCCTTCGAACTGTAAGAACATGTTTTTTTAATGAAGTCATCAATCAATCAATCAATCAATCAATCACAAACAGTTACGTCAAATCAATGCCTACTTGAAATGACGTCATTTCGAGAATCTCGGCTAACGGTTGGGATACACGCTCTACCCTTTAGCTATAGTCTATGTCATAATACCTTGGACATAATTCCACTAATACGTGCGTGGGTGCGTAAATGCATATTAGCGTACGTGCGTAAACCCGGTAGTGCGTACAGGCGCTTTCAAAATGATCGCGCGTCCTCATTGGTCAATCGTGAAATCGACACGCGCATGCATGCATACTTGTTCGCGCATTTTATGCATTTGGATGCGGCTCCGCGAACAACAACAAAATACGCTCGCGTGAAATAGCTTTAATTATGTCCAAGGAATTATGACAGGGACTATAGGCATGATGATTATAAAATTTTGAAAATAAAAGTATCTCTATGAAAATGGAATGGAAATACTTAAAGGGGCACTAAGAGATGTGTTGGAGGCTGCGCCCTCAATTATGATAAAAACTGGGATTAGTATATTTTTATAATTGTATTACATGTATGAACTTACACCTATTAAGGATTAAGAAAAATCAGCCCTCTTTGTACAAGAAAACATCGATTCAAAAATGCTCGTACAGCCGGGACGAGCATTTTACGTCCGACAATATCCCCCTAGTACGCGTGATACATAACGCGAACCATATTTGCATAGAGGGCGTTTTTCAATAAATAGCGATGATATTGTTTTAATAAAGTTTTGCTGTGTTTTTGTTAGTAGAAACAACAATAATGGCAATTTTTAATGTTCATCTTGAATTCTGAAGTAAATTTTTAAACATTTAAAATTTTCAACACCACTTAAAGCTATTCGTACAACTATAGGTTGGGGCGGACCTACGTCATGGCGGTGAAAATAATCAAATGCCGGTGAAAACAACTTGCGCAGATCAATCAATTAAGGCAACCGCACAGTGTGCCTACTGCGTATTAAGTGCGTAACGCTCAGCGTTGAGTGAGGGCATGGAATGTTTTGCTTTTGAACCTCTTGTTGCCAAGCAAATGTGCTAAAAATAACTCAAAGTGCCCATATGTCCGCGCCGTCCTATTGTACGAATAGACCCTATTCACGCGGCAGCCATTTTCTAAAATTTGCTACCCAAGCCTTGTTCTCGTTATGTTTACCTGCACCTGCGTGTCTTCTATCGCATTGCGCGAGGATCAGGGCTGTCACCACGCTGGTCGGCGCCGGTCGGGTGTAGCCGGCACTCACGCTGGCCGACCGGCACTAATTTTTTTTTTAAAAAGGCACTAATTTTTTTTTTTTTTAAATCTTTTTTTTTTTTTCTTTTCTTTTTTCTCATCTCCTATTCTACATGGATAAAACATTAAACTGCCTCATAAAATAAGAAATTATGTGGCAGGAACCACCAAATAGGCCAAATTGCATTACAAAAAACCTAGAAAAAACCTAAGCAGGCCCCTGGACCCCGCGCCGTGATCCGCTGTGCTCTGTTCGCTACACTCACTCCGCTCACCATCAGTAAATTTAGCCGGCACTCAAATTGCCCTGGTGACAGCCCTGGCGAGGATCAGTACGCCACACGCGCTGGTACCACGCTTCCCTCACGGTTCTATCGAGTGCGCCGAGGCGCAGATAGACCAAACGGGAACGAGGCTTGGGTGGCAAATTTTGGAAAATGGCTGCCGCGTGAATGAGTCTATTAGCGGAGTATCACTGTTATTCGTACAATTGCTCTGGTTCCTAATCGTGTAGGGTTCCCATTGAATTACCATTACACAATAGAAAGTAACACTCATCCAAATCACATGAGCTCTAAAACTATAAAGTTTTTAAACTGAGACGATTAATATTTATACTTATAATACTTAGCCACAATGAGTAATATGAAAGATTTTATACTCAAACCTACTCCTCCACAAGGATCAGATATGGTGACACAAGAGACTGATATAATATAAGTTATAATTATAGTCTCAGATAATAGTGCTTCCAACCGGTATCAGATAGGTTTTGTAGCCTAATTAAATACTATTATTCAAACATTATACAGTTTCAGCTACTGAAAATTGAAAACAGCATTTGAAAGATCTACAATCAGCTAGATTTCCAGCCTAATCATATGCTCTGATCTTACACAATGACAGACCACAAGGAGAAATACAGTCTTGGTGTCAAGGTCAGTGTTTATTACTAATAAGAAACAACATTGTTTTGTTGCAGTTAGGGTAGGCAAAAAACAAGATTGTATTTTTTCCTACCCCTAGTTACACTTTTATCTATCATGTTTAATAAAGTCTAGTACAAATGTTTTTTGTACTTCACATTTAACAGTTGCCCCAGTGTATTTTGGATACGGTACCCCATTGAACTTGTATGACTTGTTTATTTATTATATCCAAAAACAAATCCTTCAGAGTCCGTTGTCTAGACTCTAGGCTCTCTCGATGTCAATGACCTCCAGATATTTATTTTTTTCTCTTATTTATATTTTTGATGTTGTTCTCTATATGTTTGGGCTTTTATCTTATTCCTGTGTCACGCCACTTTCTTTGGCATGTTTAACCCTGCCCATTTGTGTTTACTTGTATTATGAATATTTTCTGAGTTGCAGTGAACCAATTGATTGCCCATCAGAGCTCTCTGTAGAGAGTTCCCAGTTTGATTTGTAATCACTCAGTTCATAAACTTTGTAATATCTGTTGGACTATTAAAAATCGGGCCAACAATCAGAACATCTACCTTTAACCCATTGTTATTCCTGTAGTAGAAGAAGTATTATAAATATCTTGTGAACAACACTAAAATATGTTTGGATGACAGCTTTATACCATACCTTTAACCACACCTCCTATACCATACCTTTAACCACATCACATTTAGTCAACTATTTACTTTGCCAATTAACTAATTCTGACTATTTTTCTTTTCAGGATATTTGAATTCACACCCAATTTTTATTCATCTGCAACATTTTGCAAAAAACAATCCCTGCTCGTGAACGATGGCTTCACAATTCGCAAAACTACCTAAGACCATTCAGCGACCATTACTAGCATGCATGACTAGTCATACATGTAGATATCATCAGCTGAACTCATCAGCATGTTTCCATCACACTGCATCATGGGATAGGTTACAGAGAACATCGCGTGTTCTCTGTATTCCAAGTGTTCATGGGTGTGCGAGTAAAACACTGTTTGGGGCAAAAAGAGCATTCTCCGCTGACCCCGGGGCAGTACATGTAGTAAGCATTTACAATATATTTGAAATTTTTCATTTTTGTTTGGATTTTGATTAATTTTTGACTTTCAAAATATTTATATTTGAATTGTGTTTAGTATTCAATCATAATATATTAAATGAGTTTTGAATAAACAATTATCATTAGGCGAAGGGGGAAACCAGTTCTACAGGCCTGACCAACCAGGTTTTTTAATTTTTTTAATATTTTGGATTCATTTTTTGTTGTTGAAAATATCAAAAAATATTCACTGTTTAAATAAATTAAATTAAAATACTACCAATTGACTTCAATGGTTTGTCAGCCTGTAAACAGGTTGTGTGTTGGCCCCTAATCTAATAATTTATCACTTCATGACATGTTATCAGTTATCATGTGATGCAAAACAGATGTCCTATACAGGTTGTCCCAGAATTATTAATATCATGTTTAATAAAAATTCCATTAAAATGGAAAGGTGGCGTTCAAAAGGAAATGGCGATATGAGGCAAATAGAAAGAGCCAAAATAGCAGCATTGGTAAATATGGCTTGTAGTTGCTAACGTTATGTGTGACAGATGAAAACAAAATAACAAATATTGTCTGAGAAACAAGATTTGCTTATTATGGTCCCAAAAAATATTTAATACAAAAAAATTCCGAGAAGTAAGATTTTGTAATTTGCAACCTTTCTTGCTCCGCGATCCACCCCTAAAATAGAGACAAAAGAGAAACACATTTTTATTGTGACAAAACAAATAAACACAACGGTTTTTTTTTATTATGGCCCAAAATTTTGAGAAAAAAAACAAACAACTATTTTCCGAGAAACAAGATTTCATTTTATCCGCGAAACAAGATTTTTTAAATTATGGCCCAAAACAAATTGAAAAAATTAACAAATATTTTCCGAGAAACAAGATTAAATTATGGACAATATATACTAATAAATATCCCATAATAATCGCACACCTAAAACATGGCCTATATCAAATTTTGCCAATACAGGGTGTCCCAAAAAAATGTTAACACTCCGGGCACATAAGATATCTTAAAAGGACAGGAACACACTGGTCTAATCTTGATGTATTATGAAAGCTGAGTAAATAAGCTTTCATTTGCATTTTATTGCGTTCCAATTGGTTATTAAGAACGGGAGATATGCTTCAGCAAACATGAGGAAGCAAAATGGGCTTGGTCCAATCCTCTGCAAGAAGCGACACGATTAAGTCACACACACACACATCAGTTAATCTCTTCTTTGTTCTTTTCAACTCATTCTTTCGATTCTTTTCAAGCTTAAAATACATAAATAAATATATTCCACATAAATTATATAGGTATTTTGATTTATGGTTAATTTCAGTGCAATACTGGTTTTATTTCAGTGCAATATTAGTTAATTTATTTAATTGGATGGACCATTTCAACAAAGAACATGAAATGTTTCAATTTCAATTTTAAAGACTGCTTTACTGACAGCTACCCATTGCACATGGAAAAAGAGTATAGAACTTGAACTCATGACAAAATACCTATATAATTTATGTGGAATATATTTATTTATGTCTTTTAAGCTTGAAAAGAATCGAAAGAATGAGTTGAAAAGAACAAAGAAGAGATTAACTGATGTGTGTGTGTGACTTAATCATGTTGCTTCTTGCTTCGTGCATTTTAAAAGCTTTGCTTTCATACTGAGAGGATTGGACCAAGCCGAATTTGCTTCCTCGTGTTTGCTGAAGCATATCTCCCGTTCTAAATAACCAATTGAAACGCATTAAAATGCAAATGAAAGCTTATTTACTCAGCTTTCATAATACAACAAGATTATCCCCGTCTGTTCCTGTCCTTTTAAGATATCTTATGTGCCCGGAGTGTTAACATTTTTTTGGGACACCCTGTATTGCCGTTTTATTTTAATTATCATAACTTCCGAAATACTGCACCGTTTTTCCTCATTCGACCTGTTTTCTGATGTAACATAACCATATTTCTCCCATATTTGGCACTTAAATAATGACTACCCAACAAAAATAATAATATTAAATTATGGACAAAATACTAAAAACATCGCGGCCTTGTGTCTAGAAAGACCTAAATGTGTAACTTTTCCCAAACCCATGCTAATAGAGTGACGGCTGCGCTGCGCTACGCCGCCACCCAAAAAGTATTAGAAATATTAAAACAACCATGTTTTTAAATCTTATACCTACTTGTACAGGGTGAGTCAAAATAATTCAGGTCCTGTTTTCAAAAAATCAGGAAACATACTCTCTGTCAAGAATTGGTCAATTTCTTCATTGATTATAAGAGTAGAAACACTTCTTCATACTTAGTGAAGTTATCCAGACAATACCTAATATAATTACATGTCATAATTACAACATATTTACCAAAAAATGCAAAATCCAAAGTGTTCCAAGTATACAGGAATGAAGCCAAGTTGGTGGATGTTACCAGTACTATTAGTTATTCACACAACACAACAAACTTGTTACCTGTTGACATTTTATAAATAAAACAACATTTGATAAATGGAGTTAATTTACACATTTTCTTGAATCTCTGATAATTAAAACGACATTGCATGCAAATTATTGAGATGTTATGACATAACAGTATTGCACAAACATATTTATTTTTACGTACTTGTTAAGTTATTTAACGCAAGAACTGTTCAAATAGATGATATTTGTTCTTCTCTCAAATCAAGTTAATTTCCAGATATTTTGGTTAGCATTTGTTAGCATTATCTCAAAAGCTTGTTACGTTTCTTAATGCCCTAGAATGGTTAAAATATAACATAGCATTGTCATGATTGTACATACGAATTCATAGCAATCAAGCAATGTGAATGATAAGTTGTGTGTAAATACAGGAACTCTTTACAAAAATGAAGATTGTCTTTTTCTCTTATCTTGATTTTCATGTCTTTTTGATTGCACTAATCCCAATAAATGGAAGATATTTTGTCACATGTGTCATGTGTGCTGCGGTCTGGAACCGGATTCAATATGTCCAGCCTCTTCCTTCAACATGTTCAACTGGCGCCACATTCAGCAAAAATTGTCATAGTGGTCCCAGATTGAATTTCACAGACTTTGGAAAAAAATACATATCTCTCATTTGGAATAACCAATTTGAATGAAATCAAATTTAGGTTATAGCTAATAATGGGTTCTTAATTTACATTTCATTACATGTATTCATTTCTGTATAAATTTGCACTGGTTTAGAAAATCAGTGAAATCGGGACCTGAATATTTTGACTCGCCCTGTACAATATAATGGTAAACATGTTTCCTACTTACCGGTATTCTGTTAATTACTATCTGTGCATCAATATACCTTTCTTTGTTCTGATGTGGCATGATATTATTGACAATTGATGTGGACCTGTTTTTCATTTTTAGTTAATTCCAAATGATTATAACCTCTCACCACTGATCAGAACTGTGGCCAAAGAAAAAATCTTAAATTAAGTCACTCCAGCTGATCAAATTTCTAGACCATACAAATATTACTTCATGGGCATCACAAACAGGTGATAATTAAAACAAGACAATGCACATTACAAATTAAATGCTTGAGA
Organism: Ophiura sarsii; assembly: GCA_035610835.1. Classification (NCBI taxonomy): domain Eukaryota; kingdom Metazoa; phylum Echinodermata; class Ophiuroidea; order Amphilepidida; family Ophiuridae; genus Ophiura; species Ophiura sarsii. Next base: position 122,128,065 of record CM069441.1, on the reverse strand, counting down.
TAAGGCCAACAACAACAAAAAGAGTTGACTTGCCCTTTCCGACCGACCCGAATTTTCGGAAATCTAGGGTCGCTATTTTTTTTCTTTCTTTTTTTCAAAAAAAACAAACAAAAAATATTGAAGAAAAAAAAAGAAGAAAAAATTGAAAGAAGCACATAACAATAAAAAAAAGATGAAAACGTGTTTTTGAGTAGTATCTGCTTGTTTAAAAATTAAAAATTAAAATTAAAAATTTTTTTTTTTTTTTTTTTTTTAAATCTTTAAAACGTGTTTTTGTGCAGTAAATTTTCAATTTTTTTTTTTAAAAATCCGACCATCCGACCCTGACTTTGACCCTGAAAGGGCAAGTCAACTTTCTTTCTTTTTTGGCCTAATGTATAGGCTAGAGCGACGAAAAAAAGAAACCCTGTTCTACGGGCCCGACCGACCCTTTTTTTTGAAAATCGGTGAAAAAAATGTTCACATGCAAATGAATACCGACCCAAATAAAATAAAATTGGCATGTCAAATTACGGCGACATTTTTCGAGGTTTTATTAATCTATTACGTTCATTTTGAAGGGGGAAAGGAGGGGGAAAAGCTCGACCGACCAACCAACGGACCCGTTTGCCTGTAGAACTGGGTTTATTTATTTTGTGGCCTAAGCAAAATTTAAGTGTCAAAAAGAATATTATTAATATTGCTCCTATATATTGCATCTGAACTTGGCTTGATTTCCTGGAAAAACGGTCTTCGTCAGCCCCCCGTAAATTTTAATCCTGGATCCTCCACTGATATCAGTATTGCATAGTTTCATGTTCACTATGACAGTTTGCCAGACAGAACAATTGAGAAATACTTGACTTAACTCAACTTGACTTGTAATTTGAGGTGTGGTGACTTGGCCACAGTTCTGCAATAACAAATGACATTCATGAGACACATGCACAGTACTAACAAAATCATTATAGTATAACCAGTTCTCAACTTTCCTTGTCTAGTATTCATTGCATGAAACAGGAAAGGATTGCATAACATCTGTCTTGCCTTTGTTGTAATTGTTTAAGGGTGTTGTAACATTTCAATTGTTGTTTGCATTTTATCTATTTCTTTCTTTCTTTGTTTCCATGTTCATTCTCTCATCACTCCTTGATGTAGACTAAGTCAGGATACTCTATAGATTTCCGTAGTGACACGGTCACCAAACCAACGCCTCAAATGTATACAGCAATGATGAATGCTGATCTCGGAGACGATGTGTATGATGGTGATCCTACCATTGCAAGTAAGGCCATCAGCTACGATAGGCCATAAAGTCCTCAGTTTCAACACATACTTTTCTATGTTCCACAACCCAATAAGGGGTATTAACCCCACCAAAAAAAATATATAAAAATTATCAAGTGCTGTAACTTTTAAAATATCAATGTGATGCATATAAGAGTATACATTTTTGGAAAGGAAATTAGTCAGAGAATCCATTTTTGGTATCAAATTTCAATAAAATTATGGATTTTAAAAAAAATGACCCCAAAAATCACTTAAATCATCTAAAGACATTTATTTTATTTTTTCATAAATTGTTTTTGTTTTTAAATATTTGACCAAAAAAAGTCAAAAATTGTCCAAAAATGATTGAGTCAAAATTTTAAAAATCTGCAGTTTTAGTGAAATGGATTCTCTGAATAATTTCCTTTACAAAAATGTATACTTTTATATACATCACATAGATATTTCAAAAGTTACAGCGCTTGATAAATTTCATCTTTTTTTGGTTACACCCCTGGCACAGTTCACCACACTATCAGTGTTCATAGGAAAATCACTTGTTAACATCTTTTTGTTTTCCTGGAGTGTTTTTTTTCTTCATGACTAATATCAAAATCATAATTCATTTTAAACATCAAAATCATAGTACCTGAGATTTTCTTAGTACTCATGTCATGTTACAAAAAAAAATTGTGTTTGAACAAAAGAGCCATGTGTCGAGCAGAGTAGTGGATTTTAGGAGTGACACATTTACTAAACCCACCCCGGAAATGAGAGAAGCAATGGGATCGGCCGAAGTAGGGGATGATGTATTCAAAGAAGACCCAACTATAAATAGTAAGATCCTTTCTGGGAATGTGACCTGTAAACAAATCCCATTATATATTCGTGCTTAACAGCCAAATAGACCAGGGAAAGATCAATTATCAGGTTGATGGCGCTTATCATTGACTCTTTCATTCCAAAATTTTGTAAATTTCATCACTATAACCCTAACCCTACTACACCACACGGCAACAACATGGCCAGCCTGTTTTTGTAACCCCGCGTGCACGTTTTTGGGCTCCAAAATGGACCCAGACTATATAACGAGGCGAATATACTGAGCCGAGGTGTAGTGGAGCCGTGGTGTAGTGGATTGGCAGTTGGTGCAGGAGGTCTGGGGTTCAAATCCCGGGGCGGGGTACATTTCTGGTGAATTGTTGGGGTCGGAAAAAGAATCTGTTGCCGTGTGGTGTAGTAGGGTTAGGGTTAAGTTTATATAGAGATCCCAAGGTGGTGGTATTAACTGTTGTGTCTATATATAACGTTACAAGAATAAGTCACAAAATCAGGTTGCATTTTCAGTTTATAGTCTTTTGAAAATAGATGACCCGGGCCCATTTACAAACCAACTTTGGTAGATTAGTGAGTATTTTTCAAACATTTTAAAGATGTTCTTATGATTTGGCCAGATTTATTTTGAAAAAATGTTGGGATATTTGTATTACTTGTACGCTCTAGCTCATGGTTTGAGCACTACAGACACTTTGTTTATAGTGGAATCTAAGGCCATGTTTCCATCCATGTAGACTGTTGCTAACAAGCAAGAACTACTTTGTATACCCTACCACTTGCAAAACAATCCATACAATAACACAATGAGGAATTTACCAGGGGAATTCAATGATAGGGTATTCTAATCTTAGCCAATGCCAAATAGAGATCTGTTTTATATCAAGTAGCATGTATCAAACAAGTTAATGACAGATATGTTTGGACTGTCCTCTATTTATATTATGGTTTGTAATTTAACACTTTCCATGCGGCAGGTGTCTGCAGACGACATTCCAAAATTCACAAAAATGTTTCAAAAATGTCAACATTATTAAATTTCATTACCATATTTTGGAATCACAATGAGAAATGCATTAAAATAAGTACAAACATGCCTAGTATTGATTCAGTAATTCTTGAGATAAGACTTTGAAAGTTGGGAATGGTTTCTGTCGAATCTGTTTTGTAATGGTAAAACAAATAGCCTCATGGAAAGCCTGTTTTGATGGCGCAATGCCAGTCTGTTGGTATAATCATAACAGCGTGGTTGACAGAGTGGAGACTAAAGCCATGTATGGAGATTAAAGCCATGTATGGAGATTAAAGCCATGTATCATTTTGGGCTCGCGTACAAGTAAAATGTTCCATTCGTGCTCTACGAGCACTCAGGAACAACTATTACTTGTTGGATATATTAGATTGATGTAGCATTTCTATGTGCTTAAATTCTTATCATCTCGTACTACAGAATTACAAGAACAGGTTGCCGATATGATGAAGAAAGATGCCTCTCTGTTTGTTCCGAGTGGCACCATGGCCAATCTGATTGCAAGTAAGTTTAAAAAAATGTATTCATGTGTGTGTAAAGGGCTGGAACTTCAGATTTTTTCAACCAGTTTAGTCGGGCAGGTATCTCACAAAAATACCTGGCTGACAGAAATTCCACCAGCCAGTGTAACTCTAATACACTGTGAGTGTGAAATCTTTTACCCGCCAGTCGGTAGGGTATTTTACTATTTTTGCATCTTCACCTGCCCGATACAAAAATGATACGCTATTGGCAGGTGTACAGGTGCTATTACAGGCCTGTGTGTACAAGCACCATTCGTTGAAGGTTGCAATTGAAAACATGTAGTGAGGGGTTTTATATTGCTTCATTGGAATAGATTTATAAGTTACACAAATTTTAAGCCCATTTTCTTAAAATTGAAACAAAACGGAATATACTTTCAATGAACAGATTAAATTTGATAAAATATGGTATTTACACAAACACATACATGTACAAGTGTTGCTCAATTGCTTGGTTCAAAAATATATTAGTGGCATGTTGTGTTGTAACTTGTAAAAGAATGAGGGTTTGGGGGGTAGGTGGGATGGGGTAGTCTGGGATCAGGTTACCCCATAGGGCTCTAATAACAACCATTACACTAAATGTAATACTTGCATCATACTTGCACATGAATACGAGTTAAATTATATATGCCTACTATGTGTTACTAAAAGTAAACATTTCGTTTTCATTATGTATAGTTATGGCGCATTGTGAAGGCAGAGGGGAGGAAATGTTAGTAGGAGATGAAGCTCATATTGTAATATGGGAACAGGCTGGTGTATCACAGGTAAGACCTAAAAGGTTAAGTGTGTATTTCTCAAATATGTACGATTGATGTTTTGGTACCTTGTTTTATATGGCAGGGCTTATAATAGAATCAATTTCTTTTTAAAAAGTCAGGGAAAACATCAATGATGGTCTCAAATTCTTTGTATTCTTATTTCTTGGTTTTTTTTAAAGTTGTGTCTAGGGCCAAGCTGACACTTCATCAAACTATTTGACATCTGTGTCTGTCCTCACTGTCTTTTTGTAGTGATTACCGCCGGATGTAGATGGCGTTATCACTACCAAACTTTACACCATGGATTTATCAGAATATATCATCCTTCCTACTATTTCTATGAACAATCCTGTTAAAGGGGGTCTCAGATATTATTTGAATGTAGCCTAGTAATTTTCATGTGCCTACTTTCTTTACATTGTGAAAAAATAGCAATACATGACTGTTAAGTGTGCTACACCGATTGTGAGCTCTGTTCTTGTTGTTGACATGATAAAACCAATCAAATATACATAAACAACCAGATTGATTCCTCTTGCAGATTGCAGGTGTGGGCCCCAGAACAGTGAAGACTCTACCAGATGGTACTCTATGTCTCAAAGATATGGAATCCAAGATCCGTCCTTTCTACGATCCTCACTGGCCTGTCACAAGGCTTATTTGTCTAGAGAATACACATAATGGTACCGGGGGAAGAGTGTTGCCTCTGGAGTACCTTAAAAAGGTAAAGTTTATGCATTTATCATAAGAGGCTGATCGGTTAAAGGTTAACATGGTTATGAAAAAATAAATTTCTGATTTTGATATTGATAGGTACCTCACAATGTTGGACAATATCTAGGCTATCTGAAACTGCATTTAAAAAAATTCAAAATGCGGTACGTTCGCGGAACAGTCCATTATTGTCCAAGGGGTGAAAACAAGATGCGTCACGGACGGACATTTTAGTTCAAGTTCATCATGCTATATTTTTATGTTTATGTAACATTTTCAGAGTTTTGGGATGTAATATTGATAGCTGACGCACTTTTCCATCAAATAAGATAAATATTTGGGAAAAAAGTTGTGGGGAAGTTATATCGCTAGACTTGCGTTAACATTTTGATGTTTTGCTGTCCGTCCGTGACACAAAAAAAGTTTAAAAGTTTTTTAACTAATTTCAAGGACAAAGTAAAAAAATAAAAACATTGTGAAGTATCTCCCTTATATGTATTCTATCCCATGCAGGAGTATTAATTAATTAGGGCAGGCATAAATTAGTTAAATCTTTAATTAAAAGTTGTCACGGACGGACACAAATTTTGTCACGGACGGACACTGTTAGCTACTGTTCAGTTCTGAGCACACAAGCAAAGCTGAATACCACCCCTCTTACCATTAAATGAACTAGTCCATACAGGTATGCCCTTTATGCAAATGATTAGGTTTGCTACAGCAGTGAGCACATGTTATGATGCTCACCAGGTGCACTGTAAAATTACTTGAAGTCAAATGAAGTAATTTGCTTATATTTGCGCATTTGTGAACCCTCAGCAGATCTTCTTTGGTGAATCTGTAGTATAGCTTGCGCTTGTTAACCTTACTGCCTGTACATGCTGACATAATGCTTGCAAATAAAAGGGTAGCATGAGATCAGTTAAAAGACACTGTTTAAAATTGCCCCATTTAATAAGTGTATGTAAAATAAAAGCAAGTAACGGCATTGAGATCAGAAAGTATCATTGGAGATGTTAGCATAAATTTAATTTTAAGCATAATTGCACTATCAAAAGTTGCAGGCTTTTTCTTCATGAAACTTTGAAAAACTCAAAACACGGTTGGATGCCTACATGTATCCATTATCACTAACCTTTAATTACACAATTAATTGAACAAAAACTTATCAAAGAAGGGTCAAAATTGTTTTAAAAAGTTGTATCACAGCATACAGTCTTTTACACAATTAATCAAACAAAATTTATCAAAGAAGGGTCAAAATTGTTTTACAAAGTTGTGTCACAGCATACAGTCTATTTATATGATGCAGCAGGTCTATCTCTTGCCATTTATGGTAAGAGGGGCAGGATTCAGTTTGGCATTTGTACTCAGAACTGAATAATGTCCGTCCGTGACAACTTTTAATCACTGATTTAACTTATTTATTGATGCCATTGTTAAGTTTCATTTCTACATGAGAAAGGGGTATATAGGGGAGATAGCTCACTATGTTTTATTTTTTCTCTCTTTCCTTGAAAAAAGTTGTAAAACTTTAAAACTTTTTTGCGTCACGGACGGACAGCTCTGCATCAAAAAGTTATCACAAGGGCAGGGTAATTACTTCCCAGAACTTTTTTTCTAAAATATATTTCTTATTTAATGGATAAATGTGCCATCTATCAATTTTTAACTTAAAAAATGAAAATGTTTCATTAACATAAAATATGGCAAGGTCAACTTCTACTAAGAATGTCCATCCATGACGCATCTTGTTTCTACCCCTTTGGCAATAATGGACTGTTCCGAAAACTTTTCCGCATTTTTTCTTCTTTTCAAATGCAGTTTCAGTTAGCCAAGATGTTGTCCAATATTGTGAGGTACATTTCAATATCAATATCAAAAAGTAATTTTTTCACACCAATGTGAACCTTGAACCGATCACCCTCTGCTATCAAAGTGCCAAAAAAGACTAATATCTTGACTGCTTTTTATTACTAAGACTGAAAATTCATGACTTAACATTTTTCTTACTATTTTGTAAGTATTTGATACCATTTTTTCATACTAAAGTGTAAATAAGTGGCAATTTCAAAGTTTGTTATATAGTTAACATTTGCGTCCGTCCGTGACGCTCAAAAATGTCCGTCCGTGACAAAGTTTGTTACCCTACCCCTGTGAAAAATAAGAAATATTTTCAAATGCTGTGTATCAGATATTCAAACCATGTATCTTACTTGCTATTTGACCTGGAAAGCATTGGGGAATATGGAGTTGACTAGATACAAATTAAAAAGAAGCACTAAAAGGTAGAGAACCCTATTTCTATCTAGTCCGTCCGTGACACAAACATTTCCGCCGTTCAATTTTTAGTAACAAACCACACCTTAATTTTTATTTTGTATTTCAATAAAGTTGATGATTCTCTATAACATTAAACATAAAACGTTGAATAAATGTCAGTAGTTACTTTTTACAAACTGTTTTTCGCTCATGTTTTGCACAAACGTCCGTCCGTGACAAACCGATCAGCCTCATAATTCCTGATCGGTTTATTTTATATTATTATTTTATAGGCCTTGTATGTTGGTATACTATTACTTTGTTCATCATACTCTCTGCAGTTAGGTCAGAGCGTATTCCAAATAACCGCATCCTATTATCCTGCGCATGACTGTAGTACCCTGGAGTTAGGACCTGGGCAATCAATGAGGAATCCCTGTACTTGCACACAAATGCTGTGTCAATCACTAGTATACCCTCTGACATCACTGCGCAAAGTTAGAAGAACAAAGTATTCCGTAACCTGATTTATATGTTTACAGATCTCAAGTTCTTAACACATTAGAGGTTTCTTTGTTAAGATTCTTTCTTTTTTTACATATCTTTATATAGTTTTGATGAGCGTTTGATAATCTCATAATGGAAATTAAATAGTTAACCAGATTTCTGCCATCATTGGTGTTATCTGCAGCATCTTAACACTTTCCACGCGGCAGTCGTCTGCAGACGACAGTTCCAAAATGTCACAATATGTTTCAAAAATATCATAATTAGTGAGTTTCATCACCATATTTTGAATCACCATGACAAATGCATTAACATAAGTACAAACATGCCTAGTATTGGTTCAGTAATTCTTGAGATAGACTTTGAAAGTTGGGATAGATTTCGGAAAAATCTGTTTTCTATACAGGGTGTATCATAAAAAATAGGACACTTTTTTATGACGGTGTAATACTTGCTATAATCATTGGACCATAACCAATCTAGTCTCAATGTAAAGCCCAATTAATTATTATGATATCCTGAAAATATGAGATCAATCCGATGAAAAATAAGAAAACTAGCATAATTTGCGTAAACCATGTCATTTACTGGTCTGTACAATGGGATTTACATGTATAGACCAGTAAATAACATGGTTTACGTTTCAATACGTTACAATAATTATAAACATAGAAAATAATCTATCAGTCAATAGCAAAGATTAGTTTGGTAATCCATTTAATTCTGGCACAAATTAATACTGGCTAAATAATCTACAAATCAGATGCATGCATATTCTGTGCAAATTAAAAAAATCTTGAACCCACTGTAGATGGTTCATTAGCATGATAAGAAATAGAATTGGCATAGTGTGCGCGTTCATGTTACTCTACTGTTACTGTGTGAATGACCATTGTACATACCATAAAATAGATTGCCTTGCCTAATAGGTCACAATTTCCTTAATGATTGATGGATTTTTCTCATCTTTTCAGGGTTTTATCTTTATCGGTTAAACTTTACATGACATAAAAAATGGTCATGCTTCAGTGATTTAACAAGGATTTAAACCATCATCAAAAAGTGTCCTAATTTTTTTTGATACACCCTGTATGGTAAAACTCATAGCCGCATGGAAAGTGTTATATCGCGTACCCTCCTTGGCTGAGCCTAAACACATTTGGTTACCATTGATGGTATTAACAACCATCACTTAAAAAGTATGATCTATGCATCGGTGATGAATTTAGGCATAAAACAATCACAATCACAATGGATTGGCACATTATTTTGAAGACCATCATTCATTGTTTGATCTCACAGATTTCTGGGGCTGTTTTTTCCGAGAGTTGCATGCCATGAGGAAATAAATAAAGTAACTACACTGTGTAGTATAGCTGGTTCTCTTCTGTATTTCTATAGATAACCTATTGATCTATAATAAACAAAAAATTAGTATTTTAATATGGGTCTGTATATTTTTCTAGGTGCGAGAGTTAGCCGACAAGCACAATCTCAAAATTCACATCGACGGCGCACGCGTCATGAACGCTGCGGTGGCCTTGGGAGTATCAATTGATAAGATAACTCAGTACTGTGACTCGGTGTCCATGTGTTTTTCAAAGGTAAGAAACTAAGTACAGGATCAGAAACTTCCACTCGTAATATATTTGTGAAAATGGGATTTGCTGCACAGGTCTATGTGATTTACCATTAGTGTGTTATGTTTTGTTTTATTATTTTAGGTGTCAGGAAAAAGATGAAGAAAAATGTTGGTCGCAAAGCGGAATAAAACCGGGAAATTCAATTTTAAAATAAAAAGGAAATTCCATGTAGCCCTTTTTCAACTAAATAAACAGACTCAACTGCATCGCACATAGGTTTTTATCAACTATTTCTGAGACACACTTTCTATTATTTTTGGCCTTTAATGGTGAAACTCCATAGATGTCCAAACACTTTAACATAAAATGAAAATATACCACAAAATATCTGCCCATGCCAACAGACAAAATTATGTCTGTATTCCCTATTCAATCAAAAACTACTCAAATCTCGTTAAATAGCTTGGCTGAATATCAAAATGTGATTTATTTATTTTAATTCTAGGGTCTTGGATGTCCAGTTGGATCTGTGATTGTTGGAGACAAAGACTTTATAACAAGGTATGTTACATTGTTTGTGATATTTCATTTGCTTTCCTATGTTCATTGATGTCGGAACATATTTTATTTCCCATTACACCGTTGTTATGCTATATTAAAACTAGAGCGGTTCTCGGCTTTCGCGGTTCTCGGGTTTGGCGGTTAGTAGATTTGAATGGTAAAATGATTTTGGACAAAACCTAGCTGGGTCGTGTGGGTTTAGTGTAGTGTATAGTTGTATACAGTCATCAAAAAAGTAACTATACAGGTAATAAATGGGCTTCTAACTCTTAAAATATATATCCTACCTAAAAATATTAAACTATAAAGTTGTTGAGAAATTTGTCTTCTTTAATATGAGATATTGCACGCTAGGATAGGTTGATTATTGAGGAAGTGGCACTCAAAAATGTAAGGAGAAGTCCGATTTTCATTTTCACATTTTTATTTTCTACACGCGGACCAAATCTACGGGTATCTTATTGATTACCGGTAGTGCAATTGGGGGATACATACGCAGGTTGGACAGTCGGCCGCATTGTTCCGATGGATCAATACGCCACACACACGCTACCTGTCATTCTCTCCCCCGTGTTGAAATGTAAAATGTGAATTTGAAATTGTGACTTTACCTTACATTTTGGATTGTCTCTTCTTAAATATTCAACCGATCCTAGCGCGCAATATCTCATATTGAAGAAGATAAATTTCTCAACAACTTTATGATTTAATATATCTAGGTAGGATATATATTTTTAGTGTTAATAGTACATTTATTACCTGTATAGTTAGTTTTTGATGACTGTATGTTGAAGTCAACCTGCCTGTTGACATATTTTTTGGAAGATATACGAATATATGCGGCACTATAAGTAGGCTTCATATATGTGAAAGAGCTATATGTATAGGATAAATGTCTTTGAGTATTTGTATTTGAAGAATGGAAGTACCTGAATATTTCATATCAATAGTATTATATTAAGGCCTCTTAATGAATGGCTGACTGAAGATAGTGATGTTACATTTTAAAAAGGATGGTATATTTACCTGTTATGTGGACGATTTTTTCATCTCCTAAGCTGGCGGCGTACACAATTGTGTGATGGTTGGTGTTGATGATGGACAGATTTTTTCATCTTCTAAGCTGGCGGCGTACACAATTGTGTGATGGTTGGTATTGATGATGGGCATTTGGAATAACACAACGTCTGTGGTAAACCCTGATTGACACCACGGACGAAGTGTTACTCCAGTGGACCGTCATTGTGGTATAGTCCACTCTTCTACTCCTATTTACAGATGACAGTTGACCCAGTAGAGTTCTGGACACTGGCGTATTTGTCTTTTCCGGCATTTACATCACCATCTACATCACTGCCATCGTTGCCATCGTTGCCATCGTTGTATGCCACTGAAACGATATGTTCCACGCACATTCTGGTCACCCAGTAGAAGTCTGGACACTGGCGTATTTGTCTTATCTGCCATTTACATCACCATCTATACAGTAGTCTGAATAGTCTTGAATGTCACTGCCATCGGTGTATGTCACTCCTGTTGACTATTGGTAGATGTCACTGATGCAATGTGTTCCATGTACACCCTGCTTACTCAGTAGAAGTCTGGACACTGGCATATTTGTCTTGTTTGCCATTGACATCACCATCTATACCGTACTCTGATTGAATAGTCTTGTATGTGACTGCCATCGTTGTATGCCACTCCTGTTGACTATTGGTAGATGTCACTTATGTGGTGTGTTCCATGCACATCCTGCTCACCCAGTAGAAGTGTGGACACTGGCATATTTGTCTTGTCCACCATATACATCACCATCTATACCGTTGTATTGTATGTCACTGCCATCGTTGTATGCCACTCCTGTTGACTATTGGTAGATGCCACTTATGTGATGTGTTCCATGCACACCCTGCTCACGCAGTACAAGTCTGGACACTGGCATATTTGTCTTGTCCGCCATTTACATCACCATCTATACAGTTGTATTGTATGTCACTGCCATCGTTGTATGCCACTCCTGTTGACTATTGGTAGATGCCACTTATGTCATGTGTTCCATGCACACCCTGCTAACCCAGTAGAAGTATGGACACTGGTATATTTGTCTTGTCCGCCATTTACATCACCATCTATACAGTTTTGTATTGTATGTCACTGCCATCGTTGTTTGCCACTCCTGTTGACTATTGGTAGATGCCACTTATGTCATGTGTTCCATGCACACCCTGCTTACTCAGTAGAAGTCTGGACACTGGCATATTTGTCTTGTTTGCCATTGACATCACCATCTATACCGTACTCTGATTGAATAGTCTTGTATGTGACTGCCATCGTTGTATGCCACTCCTGTTGACTATTGGTAGATGTCACTTATGTGGTGTGTTCCATGCACATCCTGCTCACCCAGTAGAAGTGTGGACACTGGCATATTTGTCTTGTCCACCATATACATCACCATCTATACCGTTGTATTGTATGTCACTGCCATAGTTGTATGCCACTCCTGTTGACTATTGGTAGATGCCACTTATGTGATGTGTTCCATGCACACCCTGCTCACGCAGTACAAGTCTGGACACTGGCATATTTGTCTTGTCCGCCATTTACATCACCATCTATACAGTTGTATTGTATGTCACTGCCATCGTTGTATGCCACTCCTGTTGACTATTGGTAGATGCCACTTATGTCATGTGTTCCATGCACACCCTGCTAACACAGTAGAAGTCTGGACACTGGCATATTTGTCTTGTCCGCCATTTACATCACCATCTATACAGTTGTATTGTATGTCACCGTCGTCGTTGTACGCCACTCCTGTTGACTATTGGTAGATGCCACTTATGCGATGGGTTCCATGCACACCCTGCTAACCCAGTAGAAGTCTGGACACTGGCATATTTGTCTTGTCCGCCAGTTACATCACCATTTATACAGTAGTCTGAATAGTCTTGTATGTCACTGCCATCGTTTATACCACTCCTGTTGACTATTGGTAGATGCCACTTATGCGATGTGTTCCATGCACACCCTGCTCACCCAGTAGAAGTCTGGACACTGGCATATTTGTCTTGTCCGCCATTTACATCACCATCTATACAGTTGTATTGTATGTCACTGCCATCGTTTATACCACTCGTGTTGACTATTGGTAGATGCCACTTATGTGATGTGTTCCATGCACATCCTGCTCACCCAGTAGAAGTCTAGACACTGGCATTTTTGTCTTGTTTGCCATTTACATCACCATCTATATAGTTGTATTGTATGTCACTGCCATCGTTGTATGCCACTCCTGTTGGTAGATGCCACTTATGCGATGTGGTCCCTGCACACCCTGCTCACCCAGTAGAAGTCTGGACACTGGCATATTTGTCTTGTCCGCCCCTTACATCACCATTTATACAGTAGTCTGAATAGTCTTGTATGCCACTGCCATCGTTTATACCACTCCTGTTGACTATTGGTAGATGCCACTTACGCGATGTGTTCCATGCACACCCTGCTCACCCAGTAGAAGTCTGGACACTGACATATTTGTCTTGTCCGCCATTTACATCACCATCTATACAGTTGTTTTGTATGTCCAGCAGGGTGTGTATTATATAAGGAATATTTAATAAATGGACGCATTCGACAAGAGTGGCGGATACCACTGTTATAAAAATGTGTGTCCGAATAAATAAATATGCCCATGCAACTTTCAAGTGCCCCTCCCCCTCTCCTCGGCTCGATTTCATGAGAAAGTATACAGGCGTCACATCTTTGATCTGACTATACCCACATACGGCAATTAAGCCCCCCCCCCCCCCCCCCCCCCCCGGCCAGAATTCGTGGTCTAGCAGTGTGTATTATAAGTATCAAGTTTAATCAATAGTCTTTTATATTTACTACAAATTTTACAATCTATACCGATAAGGAACAATCTGGCCGCCGTCAATCGATGAGACCGATTCGCTCTTGAACCGAGTTGATCGATATTCTCACGGAATTCGTTAGATAACAAGCCGCTAATTTGTCTTCAAGAGTATTGCCTATGATTTTAAACCATCTCAACATTCCATTGAACAAATGCAATCTCTAACGAACATTCACCTTTTATCTATTTGAATTTACCCGTCTACATGGTTGCTCATATTCAAATTCGCACTTGAACTATTATAATAACCGAGTTGATAAATATTCTCACAGATATTTTAACAAGCCGCTAATTGTCTTCAAGAGTATTACTATAGAATGGCTTTTTTAAGCAATCGCTACAAATCATTCATAAAGCAATCGCTACAAATCATTCATATTTATTTATTTATTTATTTGAACTACCCGACGACGTTGCGTTCATATGGTTCCCATTCGGGCTAGGCCACAATCAATTCTATTCTTATTTATAGTCATCATGCTCATGGGAAATGGTCAACTTTTTATTTTATTTTACAATTTTCCAAATAGAACTAGGGACTAACCCTTGTAAACTTTAACATAAAAAATGAATTCGTCTTTCAGCAGCTCCAAAGTTACCCCCTGCATTGCACTGGTTTCTAATTTTGAATACAATTTATTCCGTCAACATAAACAATCGGGTTCCAAAGCGTCGGCAATAACTATTTTCCTTTCATCTTCGAGCTCCCGAAAGTGAGATTCATAAAAAATGGCCCCACCATTTTCCGGATGCTGCTGAAAGATGCTGACAATATATATTGCGCATGAAAACGGCCGTGTTTACGAGTCAATTTCGTAAAAAATGAAAATAAAAACCGCCTTACCTCACTTTTAATCACACGAAAATTACAACATTTATTTGTTGAAATCCTGCGAAAATGTAATCACACGAAAATAACATTTATTTGTTGAAGTACATGTATTATTTAACCCCCCCCCCCCCCCACCCCATAAATGAAAGTCTGAAAATTTACAATTTGTTGATGAAAATGTAATTGCCCGCAAATTTAATCCTGCGAAAAACTATAATCACACGAAAATTACAACATTTATTTGTTGAAATCCTGCGAAAATGTAATCACACGAAAATGTAATCACACGAAAATGTAATCACACGAAAATGTAATCACACGAAAATAACATTTATTTGTTGAAGTACATGTATTATTTAACCCCCCCCCCCCCCACCCCATAAATGAAAGTCTGAAAATTTACAATTTGTTGATGAGAGGAGCAATCGCTACAAATCATTCATATTTATTTATTTGAACTACCCGACGACGTTGCGTTCATATGGTTCCCATTCGGGCTAGGCCACAATCAATTCTATTCTCGTATAACCCTCCCTCATAGTCATCATGCTCATGGGAAATGGTCAACTTTTTATTTTATTTTACAATTTTCCAAATAGAACTAGGGACTAACCCTTGTAAACTTTAACATAAAAAATGGCCCCACCATTTTCCGGATGCTGCTGAAAGCTGCTGACAATATATATTGCGCATGAAAACGGCCGTATTTACGAGTCAATTTCGTAAAAAATGAAAATAAAAACCGCCTTACCTCACTTTTAATCACACGAAAATTACAACATTTATTTGTTGAAATCCTGCGAAAATGTAATCACACGAAAATGTAATCACACGAAAATAACATTTATTTGTTGAAGTACATGTATTATTTAACCCCCCCCCCCCCCCCACCCCATAAATGAAAGTCTGAAAATTTACAATTTGTTGATGAAAATGTAATTGCCCGCAAATTTAATCCTGCGAAAAACTATAATCACACGAAAATTACAATACATATTTGTTGAAATCCTGCGAAAGTTTAATCACACGAAAACTACAACATTTTATTTGTTGAAGTACATGAATTAGATAACCCGGTATCATGTTCCCTTTTAGGAGCAATTCTTGTACAGTCAAAGTCGGAGCCAGAGTCACGTGTTATTGTTTAGTCACGTGTCATTGTTTAGTCACGTGTTATTTCTAACAATGGCATTTCGGCACTATCGCGACAATCTCCATTTTGCGTGATTTTCTGAAATTAGTAGGTGAATATAAGCCGTAACTTTGACTGCTAGCCACAGATTTATTACAAATTAACATAGTTTTAAACAACTTTAATACTATAGGAAGAATTCTTGTGCACAAAGTTTTTGCTACGACGAATTGAAATATGTAAAATTACGATTTTTCGAGCGCATTGAAAATGCATCTTTATTGCCTCAAATAATGGGGATTTTTATTTATTTTTATTGAAACGGAAACTATATCCTCAAAGGAATAGGACCTCCCCTTCAAAATGAGCCTAAGTTTATTAAGATTGGTGCAGGCAATCAACCACAATGGCGAATTGCAAATTACTATATTTTTATTTATTTTCTTACAATTTCGGTCTACGGCGTGTGGGCCAACAGTGCACAACAAACACGTTGCAGGCATCTGACTGCATTGATCCAATCTCGAATTAACCGGATTCAAAGTTCATAGGTGTATACATTAGCCCTGAGCCATTGCATTCGTAAAACACCGGGCGGATTCTTGGCAAAATTCTTGTCAAAATGAGCGCTGCTGAAACTATACTGTGTCTCGACCCAGCAAAAATGTTTGTCTCAAAGCTCCCATGCGCGTTAGTTAATTGGTGCGCGTTAGAAGAAGGTGTTTTTTTGTTGTTGTTTTTTTTTTTCCCCAAAAAAAAAAAAAAATCCCAAAGTTTCACTGATTTTTCAGATTTTCATTGATCACATCATTTTAATACAAAAGGTCACTTTTACAAGGATTTCAATATTTTATATTTATAAAAAAAAAACTTAAAAAAACGCATTCCGCATTAGGTTTTGAAAAACTGAAGAGCTTTGAGACAAAAGATTTTTTTAATATAGCCTTATCAAGTAATGATAACAGTTATCAGATGTCATATGAACTTTAGTGGAAAATGGTGTTGGTTGTGAAAATAGTGTGTAGGGTGTGGGGGGGGGGTGAGAAATAGTTGTTTATTTTGTGATCTAAAGTGTTTTAGTTTTTGAAAATATTGTTTCATTTAAAATAATAATGAAAGTGAAAAGTGAGTTTTTCGGGTGAAAACACTGGATTTTAGGTAAACATGGTTTTGGCATACAATAGGAGGGGATGTTTAAAAGAGATTGTATATACGAGGGTCAGTCAGCAAGTAATGAAAGTGATCATGGTATGGGATGCATGAGTGATTCTATTGAGAAATAGTGTGATCAATACTTAGTATGAACCTTTGTCTTTCAAACAATACACTTTTGGATTTCTAAGTATGAACTATGACGTCATAGCATTAGGCCTAAAAAAAAAAAAGTTTGTTTGCCCAAACACGACCGACCCATAAAATCTCAAAACCCCATGCCTTTTTTTTTTTTTTTTTTTTTGAGATTTAATTTGTTTTTAAATAATGTTTTATGTTGAAAAATATATGTATTAAATAATATTTTCATCTTAATTTGCCAAACTAATCAACTACACTGCCCTGTTATTTACTTATTCCCACATATCCACCCTTTAAAACACTAAGGAGATGCAAATCCAAGATCCTACCACTATCTGAAGGTTTGTACTACAGGCTGCCAGCTGCCCTATTAAAAACAAAATACATGTATTAGCCCTAACCAGCCAGGCTATGTTCGTACGGTGTGGAAACTGGGGGAAGGGGACAAAGTATGATTTTAAACCAAATAATCGCTGTGAAACCCCTTGGAATTGACCCCCAGAACCTCTGATCACCGCGCCGCGTCCCTAATCACTCGGCTAACCTGGTAATGCTCACCTGGGCAGTGATTTTGTACACACATATCAGCTTGGTTGATGACGTCATCGAATCATATGCTATAGAATGCGCGTGGACATTGTTTTTTGCTTTAGTGAATCGGAGTGTAGGAAGGTTAGGGTTTTAAAGAACATTCAAGTGTATTAACATCAACTTGTATAGTCTTTTTCTTCTCTAAAAGTGTCCATAGCCAAAAAAAAAAAAAAAAAAAAAAAAAAAGGTAATCGACCTACCGACCCACTTTTTTCAACTCTTGTTTGGGCAAACAAACTTCTTTTTTTTTTAGGCCTTAGCTTAAAGTAAGAACACTTGGGACACTGCTAAATCAGTTATTTCGCGGGCAGGGATAGCACTGGATCAAATATGTGAGAGGTCCCATGACATTTTTCGGGACCCCGTAGGACTTCAAAAAACAAATTTAAGGGGTCCCTCAAGAAAATGAGAGGTCCCGAAGTATGGGTAGGCCTATTTGAATATGGACGAAACTGTTTTAGGAAAATTAGAGGCCACACTATGAGGTCGATGACTTATGGTTTGGTTAGTTAGGGGTCGACGGGTATGATCGATGATGAGGACAGTTTTATTGAATTTATATTGTGAGCAAAGGATGGATATGTAATTTACAGAATTTCTTAAGGTTTCCATTTTCATACATCGTCAAATGTGAGGGGTCCCTTCAATTTTGATCGGGACCCGCAAGGCTTTCCAATTTGAAATCTGACGCGTCACTATTCGAAAGTGAGAGGTCTAGGACGCGCAGACGCGTCATAATGCGACCCTTGTTCGCGGGAAATTTAAATTGTTTGTATGAAACATGTGGTAAGAAGATTGCATAACATGACACCAGAAGCAGGTAAATCCCAATTTCTGCATAATTATGATACAAAAGAAAATAACTTTAATCCCTGTGTAATTTGAATATGTAGTATAAGAGGAAAAAGTAAGGAGAAGCAATTGAATATAAAAGTATACAAATATCAGTATTTCAAATAGCCCATTTTCATTGATAAATGCCCAGTCAGTGAATCACTAATATTGTGGAAAATCAAACAATTTGGGGCAAATCCAAGCAATTAACCAGTTTGGGAAATTCCATAGGATAGTAAACTAATTATCTGAAATTATTCGCATGAAACCTGCAGAAAATATGTGCATGCGCAGATGGCAGATCATTTTGAACTGGGCCAATAATGGCTAAAATCATGAAAGTTACCAGATAAAAGTTTACTGTGCCTTTAAATTCTAATCAAAAATATTGGAAAATGCTTAAATCAATGTGTATAATTATTGTGATAGTCAAAATGAAGATACATGAATGTATCAATCAAAGATGGCTGCCACAACCTCTCTTATTACTGCTATCTTTAGAGCTACTAGATATGTATAGTTAAAGTAATCATCCCATAATTTCAATGGTTTGAGGACATTTTATGATCAGCTCCTTTTGAAATCCCCACTATTATTGCTTTACATCCCACAACAATTTACTCAAATATAATCCCTCCATTGTTATTTATCCTTTGTTGTTTTCTAAGGTTTATTGTGGCAGATTTTGCTTAATAAAAGCGTATTTGAGATAGTCTCTTCTTGTTTGCATTAAGGAATTCAGATCTAAAAAAGAGTGTCAGAGAGAGATTATTATGTGTTCTAACTACACACCAAGTGTTATCTGTTTCTATGCTGCGCATTGCCGAGATACACGCAAATGTTGCAATCAACCCATATTTCAACCTATTACATATCCAGCCAAATATTGACCGATTTCAGGCAGTGTCCGCCGAAGTGTACTTACTTTACGCTAATGCTATGACGTCATAGATCATACTTAAACACCCAAAAGTGTATTGTTTGAAAGATAAAGGTTCATACTTTGTATTGATCACACTATCTCTCAATAGAATCACTCATGCATCCCATCACAGCGCATAGATACCACTTGTTTAATGCGCTTTATAAATGATGATTATTAATGATTATTATTATACCATGATCACTTTCATTACTTACTGACCGACCCTCATACTTTGTTTGTCTTACTCTTTGTAGTGACATCAGAGCGTATACTAGTGATTGACACAGCCTTAATGTGCGAGTGCCATGATTCATCTTTGATTGAGTGGGTAATGTACTCATGCATACTCGCACATTTCAATCATGTGCCTGATAATGAGGTCCAATCATTAGAATAATGCTCTGATGTCACTGCTCAGAGTAAGATGAATGATGTATAAATAACTACTGAGCACTTCAATTGTTTTTAATTTGGCTCACTCTATTTCTTATCTGTTTTACTTTTAGATCGATGAGACATCGCAAAGTTCTTGGTGGTGGTATGAGACAGTCTGGAATCTTGGCTGCTGCAGGTTTGGTGGCGCTAGATAAAAGCCTTGCGAGGCTCCACCTAGATCATGAAAACGCACAGACATTTGCCAAAGGTAAGTAACAATATAGATATCACTTATTATGAAGAAAATAGGCTATACTCGGTCAACGGTGGCCAGAATTTTTCAATCATGCGTCTGATTCGAAAAAATCTTTGCTACAGAATTAGTGGCAGTAAGTAAAAGAGTTGTTGGGTTACACCTAGATCACGAAAACACCCAGATAATTCAAATGTGAAAATAAAACTGACAATCAGCCTATATTTATTTATTTATTCAAATTTAACCTAAATATGGCATGTGATTTTTGTACTGGTTTGGATATATATTCTTGCAGGATTTACATACAAGAAACCTTAAATCACAACCTATCCATATATTCCTAGTAACTCATTGATTGGGACCAATATGCACAATCAACATATCAGACTATATTGGATAATTTATTCGCAGGCATTGTAGATATGAAGAGCACCGTGTTCACAGCTTATCCAGACATCACAGAGACTAACATGATTCTTATACACATCATAAACGGTACCACCAGCGCAATGGATGCATGTAAACTCTTGGCAGACGCCCTCGACGGTGAAGAAGCAGCGTATGGCGAGCCAATCCAAGTAAAATCATTCCCCGTGACTCCTACGGCCATAAGAGCGGTGATGCATCAGGATGTATCAGCTGAAGATGTGCAGCTGGCATTGAAGAAATGCAAATTTGTGTCTGATTTGTTGTCTAAGGAAAAGTAAGGAATGGCATTTGTGTTTGAATTTTAATAAATCAAGCCTTGGGTGACGGGGGGAAACCCTTGTATAATTTAGTTCTTTTCCAGTATTTAGAATTGCATATTTTGACCACCATGTATAAATATATTTCCTAATAAGCTGACCAATTAAAATTGTATATGGCTGGATGGGTAATTTCCTCAAGTACAACAAAATCATGTCTAGCCTTCATATATGTCCTGCATTTAGATCAAGCATGTGCAACCTTTTCTACCAACCCGGCCTCATTTTGATTTTGAGATCCATTCACAGGCCGCAGTGATTGTCAAACATTTAAAAACACGTTTGGAGGAGGGGTAATAGGGGTAATACCCGCTTCTTTTCATGTAATTTCCTCTTTTTACTCGCTGTTGCTGCTGCAAGCGCCATTTTAACCTGGGAATTTTACGCCTCAAGTTATATTGACTAAATGCAGCGCGTCACCCTACTAATTATAAGGAAGCACACCACTAAATCAATCCGCCATTTGTGTAACCTATGGAGTTCCGGTTAAAACGGGACGCATCAATGGGAATTTTGGGATTGCTTTGCCACAGATTAAAGCCCGGCGGGCCGCAGGTTGCACATACTTGATTTAGATCATAGAATAAAAAAAGTAAATCATCATTTTGTTTAAAATTGTAATCGTTTCACCCTGTATAATGTTTAGGTCACCCTGTATATTTGATACATAGTAACCATATTTACAACCCTTGGATTATAAGCTTTCCAAATATATTGGTTTTATACCCTCTAGACGTAAACATTTCGATATATTCTACTGAAACTGCAAAAGGAGGTATATTTCTTGAAATAGACCCATGTAACACAATGTAGCCCAGGTTAAAAAATGTGACCACATGTGTAAGAAAAAGTAAAGAAGGATGTTTGTGTCTGAATTACTCAGGGATGCAAGTGGGTGATTGATTGATTTGCTGAACTTTTTACGCGAGCTTGGCCAGACGGCCCAAGCGTTTGCGTGTGGCATCGAACATTTATGGGGGCTCGTCTGGAGAATAGCCCCCTTCCCTGCCAAAAAAAAACATGTTTGCCTCTTTTTATGCTGAAATATCATCATCCAATTTCAGAAATGAAAAAAAAATGGGGGGGGGGTTCCGTTTCCGGATGATTATCTTTTATGGCCTTATGAATTTGTAAGATTTTAAACTTACTATGATTTATAGGAAATGGGTAAAATTTGTTGAATTTACAACATTGCATCTTTAATAAGGTATTTAATCATTTGTAAATATAAATTTGCCATTAAAGTTAATTGTAGCTCCTATGATCGGCGTCAGAGAAGTTTGGCACTTTTTTCTGTGACAACTGCGTACAGCGTAAACACGGAAGTGCGTTGTAGAACAGCGCCACATCAGCGTTATCTTTGAGCAGTTCGACGCGACGAGGTATCTGTAATCCGATTGGCCGCGATCGTATCTATGGGTCATGAATGTCCCCACCCACACACTCATTAACAAGATCGCGGGCATTGGTGGTTTTAGAAAGTGCCGTAGTTCTCTGACGACGACTATAGTCGAACTAGCAAAACTATATACCAATACTCAGTATTACTTCAAGTTGGCGTCAGCATGCAATCAATAAGAAGCACAGTATTTTCGTGAAAGGGCCGACATTCCTCTTTGATTTGCGTGGGTGCAAACGCCTTCGTATTGGAGTTAGGCACAAGAAAAAAAATTGTTGTGTTGCCCTCCAGTGCCAAAAATTTGATGTCGGGTCGGTCTGTCGTTTTTTATTTGTTTTATTTTTTAATTGCTGAAATATATTACTGCCAGACCATGGGTCTGGTGGTTCATGTCAAGTCAAAATTGGTAAATGTCAATTTTACTAATGTGATAATAGTTAATTAGTAATATTTTGACCATTTGGGTAAAATTTAAATTGTAAATATAGATGTGACCTTAACTTTTGAGATTTTAGGGTTGGTTGCTGAGGGTAACACAACAATTTTTTGGCCTAATGTGACCGTCATTTTGAGGTGACACAGGGTAGTGATAGGTTTTACAGTATGTTTTTAAAATTCACATTTTACTGCATAACTTTTTTCCCATTTTTTTCTTGAACCTTTGAAAATAATGGTGTGAGCCAAGTTGTGACCATATGAATTGTTTTTTCCAATATTAAAACAGTATTTAAACTCAAGAAAAACAAATGAATCCAATGATCTATTGGACTATGCTTCTTCAGATTTTAATTTCACATTGTGAAGTACCATATCAGCTTTATTTTCTTGCTTCACAGAGCCTGTCTCATGTAACAAAATTTAAAAAAATACTGCATTTTGCATAGCATTTTTTATTTTAAAAAGAAATTGCATTTCGCATAGCATTTGTTCAGGTTTCTTCGGAGACAAACTTGTTTTTTCTTGGTCTTGAATATCTAAATGAGGAAAATTAAAATATAGAGGGGGTAACACTAACAGGATAATTTGTCACAGAAGGAAAAGTCCCAGTTTAGGGCATTTTCCCAGTCGGAGGGTTAACAGAGTGCAGTGACAGCACCAGCATCAAAATTTGGGAGAGAGGAACATGGCGGGCGGAGAGAAAAGTGCAAAATGCACACTTTTGGCTTTTGATGTCAGAATTGCCTGAAATGAGGGGGAAAGGTCATGACTGGGGGATTTACCATTTGCTTTTGATTTCTTCCTCCTAATAAAAGCATCCCTACAGGTGATATGCCAATAAATACTTTGATAAGGCAAAAACAAAAAGTTTGTCTCAAAGCTTGCGAAGGCTGTCGCCCGTTTTTTTGTCTTCCATTTATTTATTTTTACTTTTTTTTATTATTTGTGTGTCCATTTTTACTCTTACTATTTGCAACCGTTGACACTTTCTGATATTTTTTTCTTTTTCTATTTGAAATGAATATTGTGATGTAGTTGTGTAAAGGACAATTGTGTAGAGTTTTTCGAAGAACTGAGTCATGTAAAAGTTTGAGAAAAGGAAAATCTGCCCATATTTTTAATAAAAACTTTAACAAAAATTGTAGGGAAAAAAAATTGATTTCACAATTTCCTGCATTTCAGACGCGGTATTTTTGGCATTTCAAAACCAATGTGTGCGCAAGCTTTGAGACAAACCTATTTTTTTGTTTGGCCTAATGATCAATACAATCAGAGCCTATGGAGAAGACTAATACTTTTCACGCTGACAGCGATTGATCATATTTCTATCGATCATCAGCTGTTTCAAAATGTGCAAATATTCAATTCATCTCATTTTATCCATGGATATGTCCATTTTTTGTGAACGATCATTTTAGCGACTATTATCACACACACAAAATGATGATCGATCGAAATATGATCAATCGTCGGGTTAGCGTGAAAAGGCTTAATATTATGTTTAGAATTATGCTATGAAATTATTTAGTAACATGCCAAAGGAAAGTAGTACTAGTGTAGTTAGTCATTATCATTAGGGAAATTATGTTGCAAAAAGACATTTTTAATAAAATAATGTTCAAAGAGAAAATATATTGCATGTGATGTTATCGTTCTGTTTAACTGAATATTATTTAATCACTAAGGTTGGTTGTATAAAAGATTTACACCAAAAATAAAAATCCTTCTCAAGATTGTTTGTTATTAGTGTTTCCACTTTCCAGGAAATTATGGTGGTTTTTTTTGGGTAATGTTCGGGAAATGAAATACTAAATTGAGATAATTTATATCTTAAAAAAAGAGAAAACACATCTTTCCCCCTTTTATCATTCATGTTTGGTGCCCCGTAATAATATTAAACATTTGCCAACCTTAGTCAACAAATACCCCTTGTCCATTTTATTTTCAAACAATTTACCCTACTCAACTGTCCTACATTTCGATGCCGATTCCGGAGTTTCTCACATGCATTAAATCCTTGCCATCATTAGTACCTCCATAAAACTTGTTAAACAACCAAAAATAGCATGGATATAGCCATTTTGAAGATTTCAGGAAATTCAGGAAAAAACACTTTGAGGTGTGGAAGCACTGTCCTAAATGTCAAAATGATAATATATTTGGGTGAACACGTTTGTTGAAGAGAAATCCATTGTGTTACTCGCATTTAGATGGTTTCGTCTTCCCGGTCGGAAGACTTCTTCGGTAGAAATCACAAGTAACACAATGGATTTGTTCAACATAAAAAATGTTCACCCAAATTTCAATTAACAATCCTGATTAACTTACTCAGATATCGTCAGCCTGCTTCGATAATTGCCTAACTCTTTTTTTCTAGTTTTTAGAAAACAAAAATATGAAAAGTGAGTTAGGCAATTATCGAAGCAGGCTGACGATATGTTGAATAGCACCATGAATAGTGCAGGTGAATTCCAACATGAGCAGTTTTGGGTAGAATTAGGTTGAAGATATACCTTTAAGTGAAATGTGGCTTGTTATAAAACTAATACGAGTTAATATGACCCATTTTACATCATTATTACAATTTGCCTAACTCACAAGGTTGACTTAGGCAGAATTGAAATTGTGCATTTATCAAAACTTTTAATTGGTCAATGACTTGGGTATTATTACAGCATGTGCATAATGTAATGAAGTCATGATTTATGCAAAAAGCTCAATTTCGCTGAAAAGTGAGTTAGGCAATTAGGCCAAACAAAGAAGAAGGTCCGTCTCAGAAGCCCGCCCGCATTGGTATGTGACATGAGCTACGGCGCTGAGGGCTAAAGTTGTTGTTTTTTTGAGATTTTTTTTTGTTGTTGATTTTTTGTGTGGATTTTTTTGGATTTTTAAAAAAAAAGTTAAAAAAAGTTCTCCGTAACCTTGGATAAGCAACAACAAAAAAAATCGCAATAAAAAAATAGCACTAAGCTTACTTGCACAATGTTTCTGAGACAGACCTTCTTTGTTTGGCCTTATCGAAGCAGGCTGACAATGTAGTACAATTGTCCTATTAAGCGCCCAGGGCCCCTGGCAAAGCAATCGCTCCCTTATATGTTACATGTTTCCTGAATTATTATTTTTGAAAATATTAGAGAATTTAACTGTTTGATATCGAGGGCTCAGAAACACAAGGCCTTATTTCCATTTTGACCATTTTGAGAAAAAGACTATTGAAGATTTTTAAACACATTGATGAGATGTGGCCTTGATACTGGCTATAACTTTGAAAGGGGTTGTGTTATGGAGATAAGGCTATAACTGGAAAGAGAATTTCTTTCTGAAAATTTTGATACCAAAATCTCATTTAAAAAAAATGGAGAGGAGGCCTTGTGTTTCTGAGCCTCGAAATGGAAACATTTGATAATACTGTAACTCCTTTTCAAAAGTGGATTTACTGCTTAGAATCAGGGCTCAAATTACATCGCGGCCATTGCCGCGATGCCCTCGCATCTGGCCGCGATGCCCTCGGATCAGTAAAAAAATCACGGCCATAATGGCCGTGCCCTATTTTTAACAGTGGCCGTGTGCCCTTTTGGCTTGCGGTTGGGGGTTCCGATAAACTTAACTTTGATCAAATTATTCCAAGTTCAATCCGATTTTGAAAGGTGCAATGTGCTTTAAAATTTAACAAAAATGAATATGTGACAGTCCATTCGAGGTGTAAAGTTTTCATCTATCTAATGGTTGTTTTTAAACATGTATCCACCTTGTCTCTAGCTACGCAATTGCTCACTGCTCTGCTTTCCAACAGCAACGTACATATATAACATCACAAATTCACAACATGACAATGATACAGTATTAAAATATGTTGATTGACAAAATAAACAGACGGTCTCGTTTCATGCTGTTAAGTATTTAATAAAAGTCCTAGTGAAGTTTATATGTAAAATTATGGTATAAATAATGTAATATAAAATGGCCTTGGTGCCCTTTCATTCCAATATTGGTTTGGCCTTGGTGCCGCAGAACATGGCCTCGATGCCCTTCGAAATGTGTTATTTTTAAGGCCAAAGTGGCCGTGCCCCTAAATTGACGAAATTTGAGGCCTGCTTAGGATACCAAAATTTTGAAACATTACTATACAGAATGAGATAGGAAATAGTACAAAAGTTAACAAAACACCAGTTATTTTTATTATAAAACTTTATTGACAGCTTTAAATTCTTCATACAAAGTGTACGTACAACAGTACAATAATGGAAGACAATAAAGTTTTGCTCAGAGATATCTACATATCTAGCTACATCTAGAACATTTATATACAAATTATACAGTTTAAAAATATTATTTACACAATTTTATCAGATTCTGACATAGCATGGGTCAGTCGCTCATAAAATCATAAACATGTTATTTATTATTCTTGAAAGTGTACACCTCTTCCTAGTTTTAGAGATGCCAATATAATATGTATTTCATTGATCAGTACACTTTTTTTGATTAAGAGCTGGGATTCCACTTTAATCGTGCACATTACACCCCTACATACAATCACCTCCAAACGTCTAGAACTATCCCAACTGAGAACAGTGTGTATCAAATTGACACACCAAAGACATTCAGGGGTGTACTTTCGGCGCGAATCGATTTTTTTTTTTTTTATTTTTTAAATTTTGTTCTTCTTTTTAAGTCCAAAACAGGACCTTAGATGACTGGTATTTGACCCTTAGGCCAAAAAAAAAAATTGTTATATTGGCGTAACGGGCTGAACAAAAATAGGGTAGGTAGGTAGGGATTTTTTTTTTTTTTTTTTTTTTTTTTAGCAGCTGTTTTTGAACAATGTTAATCGAGTTTAAACATTCCCTATTGTTTGTTAGAAGTACCCCTCAGTACAAGTCTATATACAAATAAAACACAATAAACCATATTTTCGGAAGGAATTTCCGTTTATTCGAGGAGCACCGTCGTATTTCGTTCGAGAAAAAACATTTATTTTTTTCATTTTTTTATTTTTTAGGGTCGGTCGGTTGTTTTTTGTGTGTTTTTTTCACTGAAAAAAAAAAAAAGTGTAGGGTCGGGCGGGTTACGCCAATATAACAAAACAAAAAAAATTGGCCTTAGTCAACAAACATGCCAAAATTTGGAAGTTATGCAAGCTTATAGCCTTATTCTTGATATTATTTTAATTAATTTTAAGAAGTGTTTGATTCAATTTGTGTACTATTATTTTCTAAGTATACAATAGTACAATAAATGTTTATAATGCGGAATTTAAATCCAGTAAAAAGGATTCTCGCAAAAATATTCTGCAAGAATCCATTTATTCTCGCAAAATTCCTCTGCGAGAATCCATTTGGATTCTCGCAGGATGTCGCGAAAGTACACCCCTGACATTTTTATGTATACGTTGCATAGATGCACAAATTTACAAAATTGTATCTACTAACTGTTACGGTATTGGTACCTGTGATCGAGGAACCTTTTTAAAAATGCTTTAAAATGCATTTTTGGGTATATTGCAGCCCATAGCACCAATTCTTAAACGGCATGGTCCCCCATTGGTAAGAAGGTGCTCCTTCCACTAGGGTCTTCAATTAGTAAATGACGTAGCGCCATTACGTGACAGATAAGCGCCAAAGGTACTTGATATGTCATTTTAATGCCGATCAAAATTGAGGTGAGTGGTTCTCTTAATGCATGGGGCTATACATTGACCACTGCCGTACACAGATGACCAGGTCTTAATTTCATGACTGAAGCACCATCAAGGACGGTTGACGGATTTACTTACAGAGAATGCAAGTTGTTAATACTCTATACGAAAGTGCAGCATTATCATCAATAGAGCTAACATTACTTGTCCAAAACAACTTACCTAAAACATTTATATCAGTACTGTTTTTATAAAAGAATACATAAGTAATCACTGGAAATTGGATTAAAATATAAATAAGTATAACATCAGTGTCACTGTAATATAATAAATTCAAGGCATTTTGAAGACATGTTTTTGCAACTGATTAAGTATCAAAAGTATATAAGTATAAAAAGATTATCACATTTGTTTCCCTGAGTCAAGAATTAATTAAAATTTTAAAATGGTCTGTTTGAAAATACAGAGAAACTTACTTATATACAAACAATCATGAAATACGTTAGTCAAAAATGACGTTGTGAAGCTGTTGGCAAACAGTCTAAGACAGAGCCCAATAATAGTATTGAATTATAAAGAAATTAATATAGGAAAATTAAAAACACACTTCTTAAAATCTTCTTTGATCAATCATTGGCCCAATTATCTGCAAAAAAAACCCATAATTTAAGGTTGGCAGTGAGATCTTAACATCATTATGTGATGCAATCAAGCAAAATGAATGAATTCTAAAATGTCCCATTCTTGTATTGGCCATTGGCGCTAAATTTGGCAGACAACCCCATTCAGAATAGACAATTAATTCCAAAGATATCAGAAAACGAAGGGATTTCAATTCAAAACAATAGAAAAATAAATAAATTTGATCCAAAATCCATATTTGCAGCTTCCGACTCATTTTGCTTGATCACATCATATATTCATAATAGATACAGAAAGTTGATTACAGAATATAAAATACAAATACTTGCCACCCCCTCCATACATACAGGAAGTATCAATAAAAACGCAGTCGTACTACAGATCCATATACCCAATCAATGATATTATGTATTGTCAAATATTGTTTACGATTTGTAAAACCAAATATTTATTGGCATTTTGTAATTGACAGGTTAAAGGGGCATTGAGACTTTGCTGAGAAAAATTAAATTTGGAAAAAAATTGTTTCTGGAGAAGGTATGTAAAAACTCTGAAATGTAATAATTTATGGGGAAATGGTTGCATGATGGCGTTAAGATTCAGTTGAAGCTATTTATGTGGCGAGTGGTGCTGATAATTTTGTGATCTTTTTGTGATCAAAATGACTAAATCGTGACATTTTACACGATAGACAGTGAATTAAGGTAAACTGTTTCAGATGGTAGTTAGTATGCGCATTGCGCAAGTATTACTTAGTCATAGGTGAAAAAAACACACCCTGATTTCCAGGTAAATTGCAGGCGCACTCTTGTACGCATCTCTCAATGTCCCTTTACATGATGAAAGGTCTGTTCATAACATTACCTCTCTGAATTTGATAATAATTGTGCCTTACCACCTGGTATTAGGTCACAATGTTTTGTGTAAATAGACAACATTATTTAAAGTTGGATTG
Source organism: Ophiura sarsii (assembly GCA_035610835.1). Lineage (NCBI taxonomy): Eukaryota > Metazoa > Echinodermata > Ophiuroidea > Amphilepidida > Ophiuridae > Ophiura > Ophiura sarsii. The sequence goes on along the minus strand of CM069441.1, from coordinate 122,098,063 downwards.
TTAACAACTCATGAATGGATTTTTTATACAATTTACAGTTTTTCATACATCAGTCATATTTTGTTCATCTAACTCTGTGTAATAGTGATGTCAGAGCTTATTTACTTGCGAGTACCAGGACTTGTCTCTGATTGTGTGGGTACTTCGGCTATATTAAAAAAATCTTTTGTCTCAAAGCTTTTTCAAAACCTAATGCGGAATCCGTTTTTTTAAAGTTTTTTGGGTTTTTTTTAAATATAAAGTATTGAAATCCTTGTAAAAGTGACCTTTTGTATTAAAAATCGGTGAAATTTTGGGATTTTTTTCTTCTTTTTCTAACGCGCATCAATTAACTAACGCGTGCGGGAGCTTTGAGACAAATGATTTTTTTAATATAGCCTTACACCAGTGTATTAAAATCATGCGTGCATTTATTGGAATACGCTCTGTCATTGCATAAGAGTTAGCTGATTGGAGTATTCAGTGAAAATCCATGGATTCTGGCAAAATTCCATTGGTGTGGATTCATTTTCTTTAAAATCTCACATGTGGCAAAATTCTACCCTTGAGCCTCGAGGCATGTTACTTTTTTGGGACATGACACAAATTAGACAGTATTATCACTTGGTGGATTTCTGGAGAACAAAATAACAAAAACAATTGTATTACATGTTACAAACATTGCCAGTTCACTCTTTGAAATTTTTAAAGGTGAAAATCAAAATATATTTACCCTGTGTATAAAGTGAGTGAACTTGTTGCTAGGGTTATATACACCTACATTTGAATATACTTCATTCATTGTAACTCTGTGCAGTTACATCAGAGCATATTCCAATGAGCTCGCTCGCCTCTTTATCACATGTGTGATTGTAATGCTCTCTCTCGCAAAATTATGCACGCAACCAAACACGACTACATTGATCACCAGAATACGACTTGACATCCCTACACAGATTGAGAAGCACAAAGCATAGCTCATATATTGAAGTTCATTTTGGTCCAAATGTTTGTGGGAATGCATACGCAGTAGTACAACTATTACAGTATAAAATTGTCTAAAAATATATTTACAATTAAAATTCCTGTGAATTTTGGGAGTCACTGTCAGTGTTCTCCAGTAGATAATATCTTTGTGTTTTCAATCGGGAATAGAACACGACCGCGGCTTTTTGCCGATGCGGCAACATCTTCGGAGGTCGGTGTATGTTGGTCATCTGATGCTGATTGGTCACATGGTGAATCAAGTTTTAATGAAGTGAGGTTGTTGCTGGGTAAATTGTAGCAGTCACGACATACCGCCATGTACTTGTCGGCGCCACCTATGACTTCAAGCTGTGAAGGAATAAAAATGTTTGAAATTAAGTTTTGAGAATATTGTCTTGTTCCTATCAACGTGTGGATTCTTGTGAACAGTGACCACACTTAACCAACATTTCTTTTAACACATGTAAAAAAAGTGTTTTCCAATTCACAATATTATATTTTACAATACACAAATTCCTATCAAACTCAAATTTGAGTAACTGTGTTAGCAACAAGGTTCAACTGTAACTCAATATGACCCCATTAAGTTTCAACATATCTGTAGCTATTGTACCTTGTTATTCAAATCAAATGTTATAATTATGCTTAGGCTAAATAATTATGTATTTGATTTCTGTAAGCCATGCGTAATTCGTTTAGCAATTTTATTCTTTTTAATTTTGAGAATGAGAACCTTGTATATTTTAAGCAATGTCCTGTTGTATTTTTAAAGATTTTCTGTGGTTTTTAAGATTTTTCTGTGCAGTGCCTTGAGGCTGTTTCATCGTAAGGCGCTTATTTTTATTATACCAAAAGCGAGATGGTACAATATTAGGAGATCTTTAAAGAAGTTAACAAATAGGTTGTTAGTTGTCTATGACTTGATAATTATTGTAAAAGCATACTTTGCAGTTGATTTCGCCATCAATATAAATAATTTTGTAATTGTTTGATCATATCACTCACAATCCTAATACTCTAACAGGGTTGCAGAGTATGAGGAAATTCCAGGCTCAATAAGAAACTAATCAATGAATATATTTTAAGTCAAGTAAACTTGTGTTTCTCAGGATATAACTTTGTCCAGCCCTGTCTCTTGCAGTGTTACCAATCTCCCACTACACCGCCATTGGGCTACTTTTGACCTGTGCACAGCGGCCTGCATAAACTTGGGCTACCAATGTATTTTCAATGGATATTGGGCTTTTGTCATGGGCTGCGACCTAGACACTTGCGCGGTAGTTTGGGACAAATTGGCAACACTGTTCTTTTGGTGTATAGATTATTGTACTTACATCTGTTTCCATTCCTATCCTCTTTGTGTAGGATGCTTCTCTGTAGCACTGCATGCAGACAGCGTTTAATTTGATGACGCTCTCAGCCAATGGCACCAAGTTGAGAATATCTCCAAAACCCTGTACAATATGGTGTTGAAAGTTGATGTTTAGTATGTGAACATGGCTAACCTTTGGAAAAAAGTAGTCTGGAAAAAGTGTACTTTATGTCCCAGGTATGCTACACTTACACAAGAGAAGTGGCCCAAATCAGTCACATGGTGTTTTATTCTGTAAAAAGCCTGCAACATATGTCTGGTTCCTAAAGTAAACTATTTCCCATATTCTTACAGAATTTGCCAATATCAATTAACATTGACATGTTATAAGATTGAGCTATGCATTGTATCTTGATTTCAATCACTAATTGGATCCTACCATTTTTCAAAGAACTTGCCCAACTGAATTATGCACACAAGTTGTATTTAATAAACCAAACCTTTTAAAAACTAAGTTGGTGATTTATAAAAAGGTACACTTTTGTTTCCCGCCTTTTCACCAGGGTTGTCACTAAGGCAGTTGGTGCTGGCCGGGCGGAGCCGGCACTCATGATTGCCGACCGGCACTCTTAAAAAAAGGGTTTTTTTTTTTATTTTTACAATTTGTGGATAAAATCATTAAACTGCCTCATAAAACAAGAAATTATGTGGCAGGAACCCTCAAAGTGCATTAAAAAACCCTAAAACAACATTAAGAAGGCCTCTATACCCCATGCCATGATCCACTGCACTTCGTTCGCAACACTTATTCTGTTCGCCGTCAGTAATTTAAAATTAATTAATCTAAATGTTGGCTAGTGACAACACTGCTTTTCACACTATATTTTACCATTTCCATGCAACCCCCTTCAACAAATTTGAGATCTGGCAACACCTACCTGTCTTTGGAATGTGCCATCAAGTGCTGCCACGATGACTATTTTACCCTTGTTTGCCATCTCCTCAGCAAATTGAACACAATCTGGAAACTAAAAAATAAGAGTTAAAGATGTGTTTACATTAATTGGATGTAAATAAACTACATGTCTAATGGTGCGCCCATATGATGCCCTTTATTCTATCATTATGACTCATTTTCTACTCCTTATTATCCAATTAATCCAATGTTGAGGAACCTAACCTTGTTAATGCAAAGTTTCCCAGGCCTTGCCTTGGTATAACAGGAATTTTGATTTGATAACAGGTCATATGACAATGTAAAATACATGTTTGGGACTTTCAGAGCCATCACTTTGGGTTCAATGTTGTGTGATTTTTACCAATTGAAATTGCTGGTCCTAAATTAATACTATTATTGTTACTAGAAAGGAAATGTGGGGTTTCAATTTAGAGTATTATACTCAAAGCCTAGATGACTTACAAATTGTCCTTCATCTATGCCTATCACATGGCATTTCTCTGCTTCCTTTGCTAGTGCATACAACTTCTCTGCTGGTGTGGCTTTACTCACTTGCCTGTGATATAAGAAACATGTCGAGAATATAACTTAGCTTAGTCAAATTTAATGGGGATATAATTTGAATCAAACGCCAACATCTTTATAATCCAGCCAATTGTCATTTATTCTAACTGTTGCCCTGTTTTTTATTTGTACATATACTAATTACTTCCAGTCTTCCAAAGAGCTAGAATTTGTCAATTGTCCCCCTACAAACCCAAGCAGGCCTTTGATTTTTAAAAACAATTAAGAGCGGAAGGTATGATTGGGCTAAATGAGTGAGTACTTAATGATGTATCAAGACGCCCTTGTGCAATATCATTCATGGTCCTGTGATACGCCTTAGATCTTACCTTTTAATGCCTATAACGTTCAGGCCTGGAAATAACACATTTTCTGAACTCAATGGCAAGTGGAATTTCTTTTAGGCAGGTACTTTTTGTGAGTTACCTGCCCAACTGTCTGGTTAAAAAACCTGAAGTTCCAGTCCTGATAATGTTGATGGCTAAAATAAAGACTAAATGCCAACTGGTGCCAACCAAGTGTGAGACCTAGAGATTTTGTATTGTCTGTAGCCTGTAGGGTTTAATTATTGGTATGTATTTATCCAATGATTTACCTGTCATGTGTTGCTACACCTGTCTGGTCATATCGTACATCCTTGGCATATTTCACTAATAAACAAGTGTAGTTTGCAATCTGGAAACGTTTTATTCTTCTCAGCAGCTCTGTCCTGAAATGGTTATGTGTAAGAACATTTACTTACAGGATACATACATTTTAACCAACAGTCTCCTTGAAAAACGACAAATCAGTCTATGAGATTGAAACTGAGCCCACGTCTATAATCAGTCAATTTGTTCAAGAACAGACAAGAACAGAATTCAGAATAAAGCAGTGAATTATTTATATATACATTGTCAATAATAGCCTAAGTAAAATATGAAAGAGACAAGGTTGATTTTAACCCACTGTACTGGTTTACCATTCTATCTCAAGTTGAGGTCATCAAACTGGTACCAACCGCAGTGGCGTAGCCAGAGAGAGGGGGGGGGGGTGATTGACCCCCAATTCCCCCCCCCCCATATTGACTGTCGTGTCGGTTGAGATTGGCACTGTCGGTACATTTGACAAGAGGAATCATGTAATTATGATGGTCAAAAGTACACAGATGGAAATTTTTGTGTACCTCAATCATAGCAAAAATAAGTGTAAATCGAAAATGTTTGCACAATATGCGCGCATTTATTTAGTCCGACAATCTTGCCGAATCACTTTCATTCCCCCCCCCCCCAATATCAAAAACCTAGCTACGCCACTGACCAACAGTATTTCCAATTTACCATGAACATATGAATAAAACCAATTTAAAAACAAATACATTTCTTATTGGCACATAAAACAATGTAAATACCATACTAAAAAGAGTAGCAAAGAAAACCTATTAGGCTTAATTAGTACTAATTAGGCTATAATCTTTCAAAGATCAGTAAAATAAAACAATAGATCAATCAATAAATATAATAATTCATAGGCCTAATTGCTTTTTAAAGTAGTTAGTCTAGACTTACGATTTTCCCGAAAACATTGGCCCAAAGATCACCTGAAAATAAAAGAAAAAGAAAAGCATATTTTCATGAATATGACTTTGAGAAAGAAATGTAATGTTATAATACATGTAAGTTAAATTGACTTGAGCCTTAGCCCTATATCAACAATGATCAAGTTAGACCTAGATAGAATATAATAAAGTTGCAATGTATTTAATCATGCTCGATACATAGCTTCATGCTCGATATACATGAATGATTGTTGATTGATGATGTTGATCATCAAATTATCAAATTCTCGTCATGTTTGTTCTCTTGTTGTTCTGAAATAGAAAATTCGGACCTAAAATATGATTGACTTTGGACCTACAATACATAGCACATAATAATACGTATAGTATTAATATAATACCTGTCCTATGTATGTATGTAGGTCAAAAGATTATTATACTTTTTTGGGGGGACGAGTTAACTCGGACCCCTTAGTTTTCAAATGAAAGGTCACGTGGTCATTAATTCATTATTATTGTTTCAATTAGCTAGTGGTGACGTCAAACGTTACAATTATTGTATTTACTTAATCAGGCCTTCTCAATTAGATTTTGTGAAGCACCACTTTTGAGATGTTACTGATCTAGAAGAGCCACTATCCCTGCGAGCGTAGCGAATAACAGGTGGGGTCTAGGGGGCTCGCCCCCTGGAAGCTCATGGGTTTACCCCCTTTTAAGAGGCTAAGGAGAGCTATATTTGCATGCAATAAATGGTACAAGAAATAAAGAGATGTACAAAAAAAAGGAAGAAAGTGTAGTGATACTTGAATCAATAGGCCTACTACTAATAATCATGACTGCAGTGGCTCTTTCATGCTTCTTGCGATCTGGTTGAAGTTGGGGATATATTTCTTTTTTTTCTTCTTCATGCGTTCGTCCGCGCGCACTCGGACTGATGCAATGCGCCACAAGTGGCGCGCGCGCCACCATTTGAGAAGGTCTGTACTAAATAATGTAAATTGTATTATACATAGGAAGAAGTATTGATAGGAAAACGAACGAACGAACCTTATCTGTGGTTTCAGGCAATTTGAGGTATTTAATAAAGTCTGACTTTAGTGTTTGGGAACAGCGTTCAATTTCCAGCATTTTTTATTTTTGTGTAGCAAAAAGTGCGATGCACTATTAGTTTTGTGTAGCAATTCACAAATTTTGTATAGCACCTTTTTTTTCTAGTAATAGGTTTGGCCTTGATGGAACGTGATCAAATATCAAGTAGGGAATCTTCTTGCATCGCACTTTTAGCTACACATTTGTGCAATTGAATAGCAATACTTCAAAAGTGCGGAGCATTTCGCGATGCGACAGCGGTTTATCATGAACGCTGTTTGGGAAAATATCGCGGAATTAGTATTTGAATGATATTTTATATTAAATGTGTCTATTACCGTAAAGGCGTAAATTAAATGGTGCTTTCATGGACAATGTAGTTAAAATATCACATTTTAATTTTCGATCTAGCAGTATCCGAGACAATCTCAACGGATCTATATCGTTGTAACATCTGCGATTGTGAACAGAATACTTTGGTGTAATGGTTAGTTACCTGCACTGTGACGCGGGAATCCAGGGTTCGATTCAGCAGGGGAGCACACCTTTTTTTTAAATATTATTACATTTGTACTTTTTTATGTTCCATTATATTGTTTACTTACAATATCATTAGTTTGTTTATTAACGAGACTCTTTTTTTTATGTATTATTATTGTTTACAATTTTTGTTCAATGAATATAAATAATCACGATTTCTTTTTTGATTCGGCTCAGCGCTCATGTTGTTATGTTCGTTCGTCTGGCTGTTCGTGATGTTTATTTTTACAAAACGATTGACTACAATTATCCATCAAATTCAAACTACCATTTATGCAATACAAAACAAAAACGGCCTATATTGCCATTGGTGCAATATTGAATCTAAATATTAAGGAATGCTTTTCTACTAAAGTAAAAGATTCGCATTGTGTAGTGTTTATGATCAATCTTGATTAAACAAGGTCTTCTATTTTCTAAACAAGGTCTTCTAAAAAACTGGGGGACGAGTGTTTAAGGTGGCAAAAGGATGAGAAGACTTGGAATGGATCTGTTGAATTTTGTGGAAGTTGGCAAGAGGATCACTAGCAGTGGCGGTGGCGGATACAGGTGGGGGGGGGGGCGGGCACCCTCTCGTAAAATTTGACAATATACCGTACTTTTTTGTGTACCACTTAGCCTACTACTAGTAAGTTCAGAGACATGGGTAGGTTCCGTCGGTACATTTGCGAATTTGTACCATGCGATATTTTTTGCCGGTTTTGGGACGACCACATCGCTACGCCCCTCCCCCCCCCCCCCCCCCCCCCCCCCCCCCACTTAGCAGAATTTCACGAACTGACGGCAAAACAAATTGGGGACCTTTTACAATTTTGTTGGGGTACCAATTAAAAAACCTTGGTCAGCCCTCCGTAAATTTTAAGCCTGGATCTGCCACTGCATGACTGAGTCTAGTGTCATGTTTCTGGAAGGACTGATGTACAATTTACATCGAAATATATATATTATTACAAATTTAAATTAAATTATAATGGATATTTTCCTCTTGCCAACTTCCAATAAATTCAACAGATCCATTCCAAGTCATGAAGTCCTCTCATCCTTTGCCACCTTAAACACTCGTCCCCCAGGTTTTTTTTATAGTAAACTTACTAAAGAACTAACTCTCTGTTATTAATACTATATTAATTAGTACTATAATACCAGGGAGGTGTAAATAGGTATTACATCTCTCTGATAATACTATACTATATCATGACTAATACTACTAGCCTAGCTAGCTAGACTTAGACTAGACTAGAGTAGAGAGGTCCGAATTTTCAATAATTATATAATCAAATCGGATTTACTTACTTGAATTTGACCCTTTCTTCTGCTTGTACCAATGTCTACTGAATCTGTACATGCCATCATCTTGACGAAACGATAGATTTTACCTAATAATATCGTAGAATGGTAGAAATGTTTAAATTCAGCGCGCTCAGACTGAGTACCGGTTTGCCTGCGACTTTGTATTGTATTGTATGATTTATGAATTTCGCGCAATTTTGTTGTTCCAGTGTTTCCCATTGTGCGCATCTTACCACAGTTGCCAGAGAGCAGTCTGTAGAGTCTGGTTAGCCTCAAATCAAGACTTCATAAATTCTTTCCCTTGACCGCCTATCCCTGGGAGCGATACCCGCAGTGCAGCTCCGCCGTAAACCTCAAAATCCTGGTTAAATTAAAAATGGGTGTTCCCTCCCACACGATCTTCCCTGGTCGAAATTGACTTTTTAAAAATAGGGGGAAAATTAACTATAAAAAACTCCCGAGTCGAGTGCATCCCCAGTGCAAATGGACAGTGGAAGATTTGACCAAGTCTACGTTAAAATTAAAAAGGCTACGAAACTACCGGCTTCAACGCCCAAATTTCAAATTTGTTGGGTATTTTACGCCCAAAATTATCAAAACACCACCAAATTATAACCGATTGGGTGCTTTTTACGTCCTAACCTGACGAATAAAAAAATAGTACACCCTTGACAACAACACGACGACGCGACATAGCACGATGGCTGACGAAGAGGTAAATTTTATGAATTTAGTCGCATGTCCATTGATTGAGCTTTTGATTTGGGGCATCTTAAACACTGAGCATATAACTATAAAATAATGATAGTGAATGAAGGCAGGAATCTCATGATATTCTAGGGCCTAGCTATATGCCTACTCTTGTTATTATTTCTAATAATAATATCATGATTGATGATCATCATGATATAATAAGAAAGCTTAATTTTTGACTTGTTTGTATTTTACAGTACAATTTCAATACAATAACAATGTCAAATTATAATTATTACAAAAAATATAAAAAGAAGCTTTTTTACAGCATACAATTACAACACTGGCCTACTCTGTTAATTAAAATAGGCTACTACTACTTATTCATTTTTATTGGAAGTTTTGCGCAGCATGTGATTATCATTAGCACTGACTAGACTATAAAACTAAAGGCCAGGGCCCAGGGGCTAGGCCTAGGGGGCCTAATGATAAAATGGGATAGGATATCTAATATAGTATAGGTCGGGGCGGACCTACGCCATGCCGGTGAAAATAACACAAATGCCGGTGAAAACAACTTGCGCAGATCAGATCACTACTGTATGGTCAAGCGTAAAACTGATCATGATGGGATTCTGATGGGCCATGTTAAAACGTCTGGTTTGTTGTCAACTGCAAACAGAAAAAGTACCCGGATGACCGGGGCGACCTATACTATAATATGCTATAGGTCGACCCGGAGTGACGTCACACGAGTTGACCACAAACTAAAGAGGTAAAAAAGTCTTAGTCTTACAAAGCAAAAGCATACCCCAGCAAACACAGAACGTTTCCGCAACGTTGCACCTAGGTTGCAGTTAGGTTGCGTCATTTAAAACGTTTTAACAACGTTTTTATAACGTTACGGTTTGGTTGTGATTTGGTTGTTTTAAGTTGGTCCGTTGAAACGTGAGCAAAACGTTCTCTGAACGTTAAAGTATAGTTATAGTTTGGTTGCACTTAGGTTGTGGTTAGGTGGTCATTATAAACGTTCTTACAACGTTATTATGACGTTGCGGTTTGTTTGTTTTAGGTTGGTTCTTGGAAACGTGATTAAAACGTTCTCTGAACGTTGCATGTTGATCATCGGAAACGTTTACATAATGTTTTAACAACGTTGTAACACTCAAATAGTTGGTTGTTTTAGTTTAATCCTTTAAACGTGAAAAGGATGTTCCCTGAACGTTGTAGTTTAAGTTCTAGTTTGGTTGCACTAAGGTTCTGGTTAGGTTGTCATTAAATACGTTCTTACAGCGTTATTATAACGTTGCGGGTTGTTTGTTTTAAGTACCAAATCACACCCAAACCGCAACGTTATATATAACGTTGTAGAAACGTTGTAATGACAACCTAACCACAACCTAAGTGCAACCAAACTAGAACTTAACTGCAACGTTCAGAGAACGTTTTGCTCACGTTTCAACGGACCAACCTAAAACAACCAAATCACACCCAAACCGCAACGTTATATATAACGTTGTAGAAACGTTTTAATGACAACCTAACCACAACCTAAGTGCAACCAAACTAGAACTTAACTGCAACGTTCAGAGAACGTTTTGCTCACGTTTCAACGGACCAACCTAAAACAACCAAATCACACCCAAACCGCAACGTTATAATAACGTTGTAGAAACGTTTTAATGACAACCTAACCACAACCTAAGTGCAACCAAACTAGAACTTAACTGCAACGTTCAGAGAACGTTTTGCTCACGTTTCCATGGACCAACCTAAAACAACCAAATCACACCCAAACCGCAACGTTATAATAACGTTGTAGAAACGTTTTAATGACAACCTAACCACAACCTAAGCGCAACCAAACTAGAACTTAACTGCAACGTTCAGAGAACTTTTTGCTCACGTTTCCATTGACCAACCTAAAACAACCAAATCACACCCAAACCGCAACGTTATAATAACGTTGTAGAAACGTTTTAATGACAACCTAACCACAACCTAAGTGCAACCAAACTAGAACTTAACTGCAACGTTCAGAAAACATTTTGCTCACGTTTCCATGGACTAATTAAATAATGAATTACATTTTATTTAAAAAGGTTTATTACGAATCAAAATTTTAATACAAAACAATTTGGCATTACAAATTTGATGTACTAATCTAGGCGTATACAGGGTGACCCAAAAAATGTTAACACTCTGGGCACATAAGATATCTTAAAAGGACAGGAACACACGGGTCTAATCTTGATGTATTATGAAAGCTGAGTAAATAAGCTTTCATTTGCATTTTATTGCGTTCCAATTGGTTATTTAGAACGGGAGATATGCTTCAGCAAACATGAGGAAGCAAAATCGGCTTGGTCCAATTTGCATTAATTACAACTATGATTACGAACTTGTAAGAAGCGCAATATGCTCTTTTCTAAGCGTGTAAATCCGTTAAAGTTTGAATCGAATTCGTTCCTCGTGGGTATTGCACATGGAAAAAGAGTATAGAACTTGAACTCATGACAAAATACCTGTATAATTTATGTGGAATATATTTATTTATGTCTTTTAAGCTTGAAAAGAATCTGGCTTCATCACGACGTTCATATAACGTTTACACAACCAAATTATGTTACCTGGGCTGTAATCGCTAATTTGCATATTTTACCTGGCCTTACATGAGTCGAGTAAATTGTGGAAATAGCTCATTAGCATAATTTCAATGGTACAAAAATTAGCACCGGTGCTCGTTTGTAACCTTTAAATTATGGTAATGAGCTAATTTGCAACTTTTATTTATTTAAACCTATTTTTTTTTAAAATTTAAGTCGATACATACATTTAACAGCTTTTAACACCATAGAAAGCATTTTGATCTGTATACGTAAGTTCTCATATGTATAGCTAAAGGCAAGTCATTGTTCACTAATGCCATATACATTGAGCAAGAACATAGTACACATGAAAAGGTCAATGCCCGCCCCATCCCTCTATAATACCACTACCATTCCCTGGTTGCCATGGTGTAACTAACCGAATTTGATGAAAGTTTTTTACACGTTTGGGATAACGTTGTGAAAACGTTCAAGACTAACGTTCATACAACATAAAAATGTGTCGACAAATAAACGTTTTTTGAACGTTTAATCATAACGTTCCAAGAACGAAAGTGAAACGTTGTCACGACGTTCCAACAACGTAATAAATAGGTTATAAAAACGTCATTTGGACGTAATGGTATAACTAACAGAAGTTTTTTAAACGTTTGGGACGTTGTTATAACGTTGTGAAAACGTTCATTACTAACGTTCAAACAACGTAAAAATGTGTCGACAAATAAACGTTCTTCTAACGTTGGATCGCAACGTTCCATGAACGTTGTCACGACGTTCCGATAACGTAATAAAGACAGTATAAAAACGTCATTTGGACGTAATGGTATAACTAACAGAATTTCAAGAAAGTGTTTTAAACGTTTAGGACGTTGTGATAACGTTGTGAAAACGTTCATGACTAACGTTCATACAACGTAAAAATGTGTCGACAAATAAACGTTCTCCTAACGTTGGATCACGTTCACAACGTTCTTTGAACTTTTAATCATAACGTTCCAAGAACGAAAGTGAAACCTTGCCACGACGTTCTAACAAGTAATATGGTTAGCTGGGACACAGCATGACGCAATTCCTTTTGGGTATGGTCGAGTAAAGCGTAAAACTGATACTGATAGGTAGTTAAAACGTCTGGTTTGTTGTCAAATGCAAACGGTAAAAGGTACACGGATGACCGGGCCAACCTATAGTTTGATCAGTTCTAAATTAATACAGAAGGGCGGACTGTGCACCATGTGTGACGCGTGTGTGAGACCAAAACCATGTGCGTGTGGCCATCAGGGACCTCAATCCACATTTAAATGTAGGGTGGGGGGGGAGACATCAATGTTCGTTGTTGAATGGTGATACAAATGATATTATGTTGTGTTAATAAAAAAAGATGAAATAGTGTCTGTTTCTTTCTTGCCTTGCCGGTGCCTCAGCTCCGATGTCTGTTATTGTTTACAAATATATTTCCACTAGTGATTTTGTATTGTCAACAATCGCATCAATCGTTCGTCCAATACGATCCTATATATATTTTTAATTGAGTCGGAATGAAACGCATAAAATATGGTCAATGACATCTTATTATCTTAACCAAATCTGGAAATGAAAGTATCTGAAACCCATCTTCTAATTTATAAATGTCGCAGTGAGATAGAATTTGTGTCAGGAAATAAAACATTAACCTTTACAATGCTATAATACTGTGAATGTCGTCACAAATGGATTATAGTTTAATAAAATAAAAATGCATACACGGCACATGCTTGCCTACACAGTTACCTAAGTTGTATCAAATTGTTGAATAAAATAAATAATAATAATTACGAGTAATGGGTAAACTTAGTAAATAGATGTTTGAAGGATAATACTGTGGCACGTTACAGTACCCTTTAATGAGATACAAGTTTATGATACACAAGTTCAAAAAAGTGGGTGGGGGGACGTGTCCCCCTGTCCCTCCCATGATTGACGCCCATGACTGTTCTTAGATGCCATCGTCGGTCTTGCTAATGGACTACATGTACGAGGGGGTATCAAAAAGTTCTTGACATCACCCAGAAGTGAAGGAGTCAGAAACGTTTTTTCGTTAAGTGACCCTTCAGACATCTTTAAAAAGTCACTGTGCAAAGTCACACATTTCTCCCACTATTTATGACCTGTCCACAGACCGCCACTGTAGAGCTCTCGCGAGTATGCTTGGATTACTTTTGCCTACAGAGAATATTTCTCGCCAATTTGGAACTGATTAAACCATGGACTTATCATCAGATAAGTCCATGATTAAACTATTTAGGGCATGTACTTATGTAGTTGTACTACAAGTTCATTCATTCATTATTCATTTGTTATTTCCATCATAAAAAGACAAGGCATTGCCAGTCCAAGTAGCGTGTGTTGCGTCAAAGTGCTTGGGCAGAAAATCGCGTATCTTGGAACTATAATAATATATACGCAATTGGAAACATGTTCGTTTAATAAATACCATCAGGGTTCGAATTACCCAGATTTTATTTTCTAAATCATCTCTTGCATACCATGTACCGGCATGGCAATGCCTTGGGAAGCTTTGAAACTGTAACTGTATTGACTGGTGACTTTAGGGAGCCACCACTAAATAGGTCTCGCAACATGCTATCGATGCTATCAATAAAAGTTGAGTACGACAATAGTTCCTATATGGAGGGAATGAGAGTGATTTTTTGACGGTTTATGATATAATTTGTCACTAATATGTTGGGATTGAAATGTGTAGTTGATGTTCTTACATTTAAACTGGGTGACTTGAGGTCAATTTTAATATCACAGACCGATTTACACATGCGGTGATATCCAGACCGGAAGACCAAATTTCGGTAGGCATATCACTACGTTGTTATGCGGCGGCTTATATTTTTTTAAAAAGGCGCGGTAATTGCACCTTCCTATTCAGATATGTTGTAGATTACCCTTGTGAGTAAAAGTTTTTTAAAATTTCATTGAACCAAACGCACTAATATAGAAACTAGAAGCATTTGTGATGCGATCTGTGAAAACCCGTCGGATGTCGCAAAATGTGAACTAGGGATTATGGGTAAAATAAAAATAATAAAAAAATAAAAAATAAGAACACTTTTATTTTTTAAATCTTTTTTACTAAATAAAATTAGTTTCCAATACTTTGTGTTATCATCTTTCAAGAAATTTCACCTTCAAAAACTTACTTAAGTCACTTTTATTATTAACCTTCTAATGTTATTATATTGAATTATGTATCTGTTTTGGCCTGTTTTCATGATTTCTTGTTTTGTAGCTTTTGATGACATCACAATCATCATTCACTCATAACTTTTTTGTAGTGATCGTAGAAAAATGATCGAAACAGTTCTGTAATCAGCACAGTTTTAGCTTTCTTATGATGTACATATCTCTAATATGAAAAATGCCACCATGTGGCGGGTTTTCACAGATCGCATCACATTTAAGCAAGCCTTTTCTAACATTGTAAGTGTATGGAGATTTCTTGGTTGCATCTCTCTCGTGAGGTTTAACGAATCAAGGTTGTAAAACAGTACTTTGAGGTGGATTTTGTGAATGGCATTAATATTATAGGACCATCTTCTTTATTTCATACCATTAGACTCCAGCCCCAGATATATCAGAGGAAACTCCACCTGCTGCTACAGAGCCACCTGCAGAGAATGATAATTCAGAAGCACCAGCTGCGGAAGAGGCTACACCTGAACAAGTAGCAGAAGTTTCTCAAGGTATACTGACCATGCCAAAAGTTTTGTTTTTCACCCCCCCCCCCCCCCCCCTCCCCAAATGCAGTGAAACTAATTGACACTGATTTAAATGATTTTCACCACATCGGCACTTTCGAGAATAAACGTGTTGGTCCAAGTCCCTGAAAACGAGTGAGTTGAGTCTAGTCTTGAGTGCAAGTACAAGACTTGAATGCTTCAGCACTTTTAAATGATTAACTTCCTTTATTTGTCACAGAAGCTACAGATGAAGTCCCACCATCAACAGAGGCTGCAGGGGACCCTGCTGCTGAAGAATCTGAGAAACCAGCAGAAGCTGAGACGCCTTCTGCAGAAGATGGTCAACCCACTGGGGAAGAAGGGGAGGCTGTCACTGAAGGTGCCACAGAAGGGGCTGAAGGGGAGGCACAGGTAGAAGGAGGAGAGGGTGAAGCAGTACCAGCAGAAGGGGAGGGTGAAGGAATGGCAGAAGGGGAGGCGCCTCCAAAAGATGGGGATGCTACTGAGGCTGCTGAAGGTGAGACAATCTCAATCATTTATTGAAAGAAAAAAGTGTATCTGGCAGAATAGAACAGGGTCAGAAGTTTGTCAAAGGTTGCGAGAATCCATTTTGATTCTAGCAAAATATTCTTGCAAAGGAGGATTTTGCAAGAAAATATGGATTCTCCTCCATTCAAATAGTGTGTTAGACAGAATATCTATGAGAATCAACTTAGATTCTGGCAACTTTACCAGCAGGATTCTTTACAAGAATGGATTCTCGGATTCGCCTCTAATTTCTGACCCTACAAAAAATGGGTAATAACAAGGAAACCAAATCTCCATCCACTTGATGACATTCTCATACAATGGGGCAGGTGCATGCATGAAGGCAACAGTCATAGTGCAAGGATCTTTCGTTGTCTCCTCGAGCATGATTGGATGTTAGTGTTTCACAGCAACAATGCACTTTTGGTTGTTCTGTTTTTGTAATGAAATAAAAAGCCAAATACGTCATTCAAATGTATCCAAAACTCAGATCAACAATATCTGTAATGCTGGAATTGGGAAGCAACTAATTTTCATTAATATCGACCGATTTCCAAAATCACCAAATTAACATTATTTGTTTGTTTCTCTTCCAGGTGAGACCGAGCTCCCCAAAGAAGGAGACGCTGAAACTCAAGATGCTGAAGGAGGCGTGACAACAGAAGGAGACGCCCCCACCGGTGAAGAACAAGGGGATGGTGCAGAAGCTGACGACAGTGGCGAGGTGCCAGAAGGGGACGGACAAGAGGGGGAAGAACAGAATCGCTCACCTATTCCGCAGAGTGATACATTCGCTGATGGAGAAAGACCTGAAACACCTGTTGTAGCTGTGACTGAACCATTGTCGAGGGAGGGTAGTCCGGTGGCCGAAGTGGGACAATTACAACCTGGGACACCAGAGAGAATTGGTAAGACTAGTCTTTTTGTGCGTGCTGCATGATTCATGTATTGTTTATATTCAAACATGCGGAATAATAAATCTAGGCCAGCAAATTTGGCTTCCGGGCAGTTGGGAGAACAATGCCAGCTGACTGAAAGGGTCAGCTCAAAACATCTCCTAATGTCTTCCTGTCATTCAGTCACCAGCAGCAAGACTTGTACATGTACATAATTTATAGCAACCACTGGAAATGTGTGGGTTTTTATGATCCTATCTGCTGACATTATAGCCTATCATTGCGTATGCCTAATCTTCAAATATTGCAATGTTTTTTCATCAGCTTCGCCTGTGGAAGAGGGAGATGAAGAAGAGGAAGAGTATTATGAGGAAGAGGAGGACATGCCTTGGGTTACCAGAGAGGAGCTCATAGAAATGTATCAGGTAAATACAAGTTGATTTATTCTGTATCCTTTGGATGAGTCAACATTAAATTTTGAATTTATTTATTCAGTCTTCTCTTATGATGGTAAGAAATGTGGAAATGTTTAAGGATAAGAGGCTGGTGTAACTTATTACAATTATAGCTCTGCCTCCCAAAAGGTGTTCCGTTATCAAATTAGTCAGACCATGACACTGAGAAATGTGTGGGTACAGTATCTAAATTTTGAAATAAACATTATTTTCAAATTGGCATTATGAATTCAATGTGTCAAACTTAGTTTTTCTGCTATAGTCTATTTTATCATTTCTGGACAGTGAAATCACAAGTTCGACCATTGACCAAACTCTTCTCTGGGTTGCAAGTGGAAATGACATTGTATATCACATATCATGCAGCGGTAGATTGACTGTAATTTACAATTATCAAATGATTTGCATAATTGTGAATAAGATATTTCATCCTGATCTATTCGTATTCTATAACTCAACACAGGTTGCCATGAGTGAGAGAGAGAGTCTACACACACAGAATGTACAGCTACAGCACAAGCTAGCCGAGTACTTCCGCAAGAAGAAAACAGACGATCAGAGACAGGAGATGGACAAAAATGTGACGGATCAAGAGCAGAGATATCTCAAATATATGTGTAAGTTTGCATGGCTCACATTTTTAAGTGAATTATTGCGCAGAGGAGACTGACCACTCATGTATAAAAGTTGTTATAATCCGTGTGAATGCACTTTCAAAAACTACCTTTTGGCAAGGGAAAAAAATAACCCCTTGTTGACCTTTGACCTTGGATGACCTCTAATGACCGTTGACCTCGGATTACCTCTGGGAGGGTTTTCGTCGCCTAAACACAGATTCTCAAAGAAGGAAAAGGTGCCCGTTAGCAAGGGTTTAGCTCAACAAATCATCAAGTAATTGTGTGATTCAGTTTCGTTTGTAAATTTTTCTCATAGGCACATGATTATCAGCCCAAACTACCCTTAGCACAGATCCAGGTTGAAAAATACACGCTTATTCTCTGAAATTGGCGATTTAGCTGTGCTAAACAATGAGAAACACAGCTCGCGTTGTGGTCGAAAAAGGCAGCCTTAATCCTTGTTTTTGTTGACGAGGATGATTACAAAATCATACCTGACTGGCCCCCGGGATTATTGCAGAGCATGAATGAAATCTCCACCTTTTTTTCTTCTTGACTGATCTGTATTCACACCATGAGGGTTGCACATACTAAGTTTTCTGAAAGCATAATTTATATACCATCTGTGATTGCGCAATGAGATATCAGATTCCAGCATAGAGATTCCACTTCAAAGATACATTGTTAGGTTGGTATACCTTTCTGCACTAACACTTTGTAATGTGAAAAGACACTATCTGTTATAGCTGCTACAAGTTATATACACTGAGCCAAAAAAGAAACTTATAAAAAAAAAGAAACTTATAAAATTTTAACAGATCACCAAATACAATTCTGTGCATGAAAATGTACCAAATTTGGATACAATATTACTGCGATGTATTGCTTCAAATGGCAGTCAATAACCAATTGTTTGCTTCAATGACACATGAGAAATGTGCACTGACCCTATGGTGATCTGTTAAAATTTTATAAGTTTCTTTTTTGGCTCAGTGTACTTCGGGGGATCTATTGGGTGCCTTTGTAAAAACTCAACACAAAAAGGCATCCATTAAATTCTTAACATTTCATTCCTTTTATTCTGTGCGCAAAATATACCAGCCAATCTAGAAGATTTACGGAAACAACAAGATGAGGAAGAAAACCACCTACAAGCGCAACTAGAAGATCTGAAAGACAAAAGACAGGATAAATTAGAGTGGGTGGAGAAGGAGAGTAGCCGCTTTGGAGATCTCAAGAAACGGGTTGCTCTGGAAGCCATCAATAGTCGCAGTGGTAGACCCTTGACACAAAAGGTAGGTTGACTATACATTTGTGCTTGGGACAAATTCATGATTCTCCAATTTTGGTTTAGATACATGGATTGGTTTAATTATGACATGAGCTTTCATGCCATCATTTTCAGTCGGTCAAAAATGTCTAAACCACTTAAACATTAAACAGACATAATGATTGGTAAGATATGCAAAGTAAGATTCTATCATAAAAATATATACTACTCCCGGTTCAAAGTTCAAAGAAGATTCTAGATGGTAGCAGAAATCAGTAAATAATTGGCACTTTTGTGATCTTGATATTACCCTGATGATAAGGCATTATGGGCCAAATTATACCAATTTCCTGTGTAATTGATAAAACATGATTTCAAACCATTTTCAAGTATCCTATAAAACTGGTGCGTAATCGCAAAAGCTGTGTAGTGCAAAAGCACCTGATCTTAAGAAATGCAGTTCGTCATTACACTTCCCATTGAAAGCTACACATTTGCTTTTTTTGATTAATATTTGGATTAATGCAACAGATAGAGACATTATGAAACTGATTATTTATATTTATAACAATGGTAAACAATTTTCTCCTTCTCTCATTCAAATCTAAGTAAGGCTGGCAACCAAATTTGGCTTGCCGTTTGGTTTATTCACATGTCTTAACAATTCGGCTAGATAAATCATGCAAAATTCATGATTTCACTATGTTTTACTCACCACCTCATTCATATCTTGTTCAGGATGTGGAGTTGTTCCTTTTCAACGAGCAGAAGAAAGAGGAGGAAGTAAAAGGGGTACGTCTTGAGAACATCAAACTGAAGAATCGTCTCAAGAAACGGGAGCAACAACTCAAGGCCAAGGAGGAGCTTGCTGAAGGGTTGCATCTCATTGACTTTGAACAGCTGAAGATTGAGAACCAGACGTATAATGAGAAGATTGAGGAGAGAAATGAGGTAGGAAATGGTAATAACATGGGGCTATAGTTTCATCAGTTCCAACTTGGTGAAGCAGCAAATGAATACAGAAAGACCCATTTTGCGATATTTGGGAAAACGATCGTGGTTATCAACGTCAGATGTTCGGCTTTATTTTTACGTAGCAAAAACTGCTACACACTTTTTGACTTGTGTAGCAATTCCTAAATTGTGTGTCGCAGTTTTTATAGGCAATAAAATAGCGCACATAAATATTATTTTTACTATTAATAACTCCATGATTAAGTTATAATTAACTGAATATCTCCAACAAGTACGGTACATACGCATTTTACTTGAAGGTTTTCTCAATTTAAGTGAGAACTTGGACATTTTTCATACTTCTTAAGTCAAAATACTGCATCGCAAAATATGCGACGCCACTTTACAGTTGCGTCGCAAACAGTGCCGTTTTGTATCGCATTTTGCGATGCGATACATGTTATGTCGGACGTTGGTGGTTATCACGTGATACGTATAGGGTCATGTGTTTTAAGCTTGCCTCCTTTCGCGTTACACACAGATTTTGGCTTTCGCGACATGATTTTAACTTTACACATTTATATTTGCTTGTATACCCCCTGAGGTAGTTAAAGTATACATTTTCTGAAGGGAAATTGCATGAGGAAACCAAATATGCCATTGAAATTATAGTACGACCAAGAACTAAAATGGTATGATTGGAAATGTTCGGAAAATGATCAGAGTTTTTTAATTTTTAATTTCAGATCCATATATTTTTTATACCTACCCCTATCATTATTTACTTTACATATTTGAATTCCTCATGAAATTACCCATTGAATGATATATAATGGTCAAAGTTACTACGTCGGTATGGTAATTATACCGGCTAGTGAATATCTCCAATTTCTATTTTATATATTTTTAGAATGAATTTTCAGAAACATTTGTTTAAGGATGAACCCTTCCCTGATCTAAACTGCATTTCTGAATTCCTCTAGTTACAAGCTTTCCAAAAATGTATACTTTTGATATCATAGGTTGAAAACTTTTTCTGTTATAGTCATTTTTATAAATCCGGTAAATTGAGGCTGATTATTCATGTTGACTGTGTAGCGAATAGGAAGAAAGCTGATGAACATAGTGATGATCAATTTTACATTGTGCACCCATATTAATCAGTATCACAATTTCATTAACAGGAACCGTTATTTCTCTCAAATATTTACTTGAGTTCAAACAATATTGTAATATGTATCATTGTTCAATTTTCAGGAGCTTCTAAAGCTACGTAAGAAAATCACCAGTACGGTACAAGTGTTGACTCACGTCAAGGAGAAACTACAGTTTGTGCAGGCTGAGAACCAAGTACAGAAGGGCAAGCTGAGAGAAGTAGAATCTACTGTTGCACAGGTAAGAGATTGGAACCCGGGTCCTCACTGGTCAATAGTATATGCCAACAACTTTCATAATGAACATTTCCATGCTACATTTAGCACACGGACAGCCTTATAAAAATAAGCTACTTGGTTCTTTAGGATACAAAATTACATGGAATTGTTCAAATGGAATTGTTTAACTCAGCACTAAATAACAGTTTTTAACAGTGCCAAGGATTTTGTAAGTGTTTGAAACTGTGAGATGCTCATAACAAAATGATTACATAAATTAGTCTTGCAACCCCAGGACATTGCCCATCGTGCGCGTGCCAAATAATGAGCGTGTGGGCGGTAACATTTTTGATGTATAGATAAAATCGGGGCCAATCAGATGTGCGCGTTAGTTTACTCAAACTCATGCTATTCTATTCAACCAATGGTAACTGCACTGGCCCTTCAGCATGTATAAAGTAATACTTCCTATATATTACCTTTGGGCAGTCTTCTCTAAACATGTTTAAGGACATAAATACATCTATAAAAACAATGTAAGTGCCCTTGAACCTGAAAATGTATAAAGCAACACTTCCTACTTATAACAGTTGGGAAGTTTTACTTGATACATGTTGAAGGGCCCAAAAATAATACAACATGATAATTTATGTGTTTATGTATTATGCTAGGATTTTGTGTAAGTGCATGTCCTAAAACACTGCAATCTAAGCTGTAGCGGTGGTAAAAAGAAACACTGAAACCAAAAAAATACACCTATAACCACAAGGAAACTGAAATTCATGCTCCCCCTAAAAAAACCCACTCAATCAGTCGGTGTTGCAGTGTTGCAGTGACACAACTCTCTGGGGAAATTGAAATGGACTTTGCAATTGTCTGACATATCTCTCTTTTACCATGATTCACCCTGTGGTGTTATATTAAGGGTGTGCGGCCTGTGCCAATGATTTTAGACACTGATTCCGAATGTATGATAGATAATTATCAAGTAGGGTAAAGTCGCCTATTTTCGGTCAGCGCCTATTTTCGGTCACTCGTCAAAATCGTGTAATTGCATCGGTCATCGCCATTTTAAAAGCAATACCGGGCATCAACTATGCGGAGGTTTTTTAGTCGTCCGATTATAACGACGAAGTCATTTTTATTACACGATTTGGGCCAAGTGACCGAATATAGGCGCTGACCGAAAACAGGCGACTTTACCCTACTTGGAGAATTTCATCATTGTGATGATTGTTAATGCCATGTTTCACTTTGTGCAATGGTAGTTAGTGCTAGTTCATTCTTCTCATCAAAACATAATACTCAACCTTGCCTTTTGTTCATCCAACAGAAAAGAGATGTCCTATCGAGAACCAAGAAAGCAAGAGATAGCCTCCGCATAGATAACCAGAGACTTCGACAGAAATCCGGTCTTCTTGGCAACACCTCTTTACTAAGAGACTTTGAGGAGAGAAAAGATGAGGGCGACGCCCTCAGGGAGAAACTTGAGAGACTAAAAAGAACACATGCAGAGATGACATTGAACTGTGCTGGCGTTAGAAGAAAGATTGAACAAGCGAGGTCGGGGAGAAATTGATGAATGTATAGATTGCGAGCTGTATATAGTGTATATTTGAAAAGGGGGTCGGATCAGAGCACTTAATGTGCTGGTGGGAGTTCATACCCAAAGGAAGAGGATTGGGTGTCTGTACCCAAGCTAGGTACTTTCCAATGTTCATATCCAAAAAACAACTTTTTGCCTTTGAGCAGTAGTATGTAGTATGGCAATTGTTTTCATGTACCACTCAAAGTCATGAAGGCATATCTAATAATTTTCCATTTCACCTGAAGATTAAACATGACATCAGTGATTATTCTAGTGATAGACCCAACATGAATGCTGATTTTTGTCTTTCATCAAAGGTGCAATTGCTGGAATACGTTCTGACATCATGTCCATATTTTAGTAAATGGAGTATAGTTCTTTGTCATCCTGATTATTTGAGAACCACCCATACAACAAATATGAACAATTTGTAACAGCAATGTTAGATCTGTCTTGTTTGATGGGTTTTGTCACATTGAGTGTGTGAATCTCATCCAGCTGAGTGAGAAGCTGTTACACAAACTATTGCTTCTGATGCAAGTGGAAGATCGTAACAAGATATCAAATTGACTTCTAAATAGCACCGCTTTTGCTCTGGGTTAGAGATTAAATAGAGAGACAAAGTTATTAAAATATTATTATAACAATTTTTTGATAAATAGTTGTTATTTCAGCCATTTTTCTTCTTCAAAACACATCACTTTTGTGCCTATTATATCTTGACCAAACACATTTATAG
Organism: Ophiura sarsii; assembly: GCA_035610835.1. Taxonomy (NCBI): domain Eukaryota; kingdom Metazoa; phylum Echinodermata; class Ophiuroidea; order Amphilepidida; family Ophiuridae; genus Ophiura; species Ophiura sarsii. The sequence continues at coordinate 122,074,357 of CM069441.1, read as the reverse complement.
CTTAGGACAATGTATAAATTGTATAAATTAAGGCTCAGCATACAACTCTTTCACGCTATACGTATAAGGGTGCACACAACTATTACGCGCTATAGTGTGTTTCTATGGGAAATGTGCCTTAGGTAAACAGTGATATCTTGAGTTACCTTGCAACTACGTTTATAAAATTTTGGGATAGTAATTTACACACATACCGGGTGTCCCTAAAAAAAGGGTGCACGTGTTTACCCAATTTGTTGACCATGAAGTTCTAACATTTAGTGTAAGATGTTTACACATATTGAAAGACTAAACACCTGGCTTTCAGATGCTGCTTATTTCATCTGATTCGGATTTGTCAATCCTGAGATATGGACAATTAACTAGAGCTACCCAGAATCGATGTTGTGCCACTTTACAGTTTGAAATGTTTACTCCTAAAATACAACTTCCACTTGTACTATTGCCCTTCGCCAGTGTTATGCAATATAACATTTTTGTATTGAGATTGAATAGGTTTAAATAATAGAATGAGTGCCTGTGTATCCAAGCAGAACTGAATATAAAGATGTTTGTTACATGATTCGAACCAGTCCTTTTGACGAGGTTTCACAACATGTTTATTGGGCCTACATTTTCAAAACAAGACAGACGTCCATATGGCTGGGTGCGGCCTCAATTTACATTAGAAGAGGGTGTTCATGGTCTTAAAATATCATGAAACGAGAAGTCCAGCAGAAGTCACCAGAGAGTTTGCCATTCATTTCCCAAGCACTCACGTACCATCTAGAGATACACCTAAGGAGTATTGGAAATACTTGGTAGATGGTACAAGCACCAATATGAATAAAGAACATCCTGGAAGACTAAGATATGAACAGTGGCAGGACACACAGTAACACAATGATAACGTGCGGCGTGCACTTCAGAGGGATCCCAGAATAACTGCTCGTAAAAATCCCTTACCACATATTCCAAGTACATCACCACATATTCCAAGTACATCATTTTTGTTCCTCAGCCTCTTTTAAACAATTCTGGTCAAATGCCCACCCCAATGTTTCAAGACGATTGATGCCCATGGATAGACCAATGTTAGTATCGTTTTGACGCTCATAAGCATTCTTTCTGTAAAAGTGGCACAACGTAGATTCTTGGTTGCTTTGATAAACTGGGTATATCTCAGGATTGACAAATCCAAATCAGATAAAATAAACGGCATCTGAAAGCTGAGTGTTTTCCCTTTCCGTGTGTATAAACATATTACACCAAACTTTAGGACTTCATGGTCAACAAGTTGCGCGAACATGTGCACCCTTTTTTTAGGGACACCCTGTAGATCTAACTTGGGTCAAAAATTCAGGTCGGGTTGCCCTTTTAGATTTTTCAATATTTTCCTCTTTATACAGCGTAGTCATATTGAACAAGAAATCACACCTTGTAGCGCATTGTGTTCAATGTGTATCCTTCCGCCAATATTTTTAAATAAAACGTTAGATGTATACTCTTTTCATTCAAAATATATCGGGTACAATTCAGTGAACAAATAGAGACCAAATTTAATCATCTTTGATGCCAAATTATGTCAATATGAATCATTCTTTCCGTTATTTAGGGACTAGCTGGGTGATGGCGATGGCCGGAAGCTTTGACGTTGACTCTAATAGTTGTGTGCACCCATAAGTATTCATATGATACGATACGCTGGTTCCCTGCAATCATTACGCCATAGAAAACATAGGTCGGAGACAATGTCGCGTAGGCAAACACTACACTGCTCAGCGGTCCAGTGTTATGGACTACCCTAAGTGGTCCAGCGTTATGGAGTATGCTCACCCTGGGTACGCTCAACCCTTTAGAGTGCAGCAAATCAAAAGGACATATAATATTAAAGAATTACTTGGATGTCCTTTGTATGATAGCTTTTAAGTGATACTTGATCAATTCCGTCCAATTAATTTAATATCTTTTATCAGTGTATATAACATTAGCAGTATGTCAATTGTATAAAGTATGTACAAATAATCATACTGCTGTCCAAATATTAAACATATCTATTTAAGATGAAATTCTGTGTGATGATTGGAATTACTTTTAAAAAGGTCAAAAGTAAATAAATCTGACCTTCCTTATGTTCAAGAGAATACTGTAAAACAAGTTAATTTCGCGGCATCTTTTTTTCGCGAATTGCTAATCATCACTAGTATCGCGGTAACTTAATTTCCCGAATCCAAAATTTCTACCACTACTGTTCTTCACACACATTAATTCGCGGCAATATAATTTCGCGAATTTAAGCCTCTCGCGAAATTAACTTGTTTTACAGTATTCAAATCAAGATTTGGAGAAACAAAGTCATCAAATTGGTTCTCAGTAGTGGTATCTTGCGAAAGCGCCACACTAAAAATGAGGCCTGCATATTCAAGACCAATGATAGCGCTAAAAAGACCACGTGACGTGATCAAGCGAAATGAGTCGCATGTCAGCAGTTTTTCAATTTTGATATTTGTCCAGCATTTAAAAGCAGATGAAAATGCTACAGTATGGTCCAAACCCCATAAGTTACAAACAATTTACCAACTGTGAAAACAATGTAACACTTACGAATTTGTCACTTCTATTTACCTATAACTAAATAATAATTCAATATTCCTGACATACGACTCATTCTGCTTGATCGCGTCACATATTTGGATTTCATTAAAACAAAGGATTTTCGAATTCGAACATTGCGTCATAACGTTACAACAATTTTAGTAGAACACAGAATTTTAAAGCCAATCCACGGGATGGCAATATCATATGCCAATCAATGAAACTAGTGAAAATCCTGAAAAGGCACATGAATGTTCGATGCAAAATATTACAATGACTGGAAATGAATAGAGCTGGAAATAATTATGAGTAATAGAAATCCCAATTTCAAGAAAGAAAATTTGAAAAAAAGGGATCTCAGCCGAGTCAGAAAGTGAACCTCTTTCGAATACATTGAGGAATGGCCATCGACCATCCGGTGGATTGGCTTTAACATTTGGTGCTTTACTGCAATTGGTGAAACATGATAATGCAATGGTCAATTGTTAACATTCTTCTTTGGAATAAAAGCCAAATTATAGGTCTTTATAGCACTAATGTGCATGCCTTAATTTTTTGTGATGCTTGTAAAGGTGTCTGTTCTTACTGACTCGCCCTGTACCGTATATGCCTCACCATGGATGGATCATGGATGAATATTCAGAACCAATCAATCAGATTTACATTATCATAATAAATCATAAATATATTCTGAGTTACAGAGCGATACAATTCCTAAATACTTCAAAATTATGGTTTTTATTTTAATTTATAGTGAAAAATAAGTTGTCGCACAGACCTGACAGTTTATTTTCACTCTTAAAACCATGATTTTTAAGCAATTAGGAATAGTATCGCTCTGTAACTCGGAATATATTTATGATTTATGATCAGAAATGTAAATCTGCAAGAAAATCTACTTTCTAAAACAAATCATGAATAGCTGGAAAATATCACATAATAATGAATATGCCTTTAATGGTCACCACTTATATATATACAAATTGGTGGATTTTTCAATTATTTTAAGTCTTTATGTAAGTGGAAAGCTGAAACAAACCTTTTTTATCCCCCTGGTTTGTAAAACCAGAAGGGGATTTTGTCATGTAGGGGTGTGTGTCCGTATGTGCCTTTTGGTTAGCCTTTTTCCGAATGCTGTATCTTTTGAACAGATGGACGGATTGACTTCAAACCTTCTGCGATAGGTAGGCCATGGTCAAACACTTTAGCTGCTTTTTGGGGGGTCATCTGAGGTCAAAGGTCATCCAGGGGTCAAATCGTAAAAGTTGCCCAATTTACTTCAAACTTGGAGAAAAGAAACATGAACACCAGGTGAAGGTAGCACACCTCTAAATAATAGGAAGTCGAAATTAGACGACCATTTTGCACCTTATTTTGATCGATGCGCGACGCTTCAAAAGATGATATCTCAATGACCATTGTGATTTAGGAATTGATTTTGGTATCAAATTTAAGCCCAAGACAATGCTTATGATATGATTATAACGATAGATCGATTTGAACGATTTAAAGTTAGGAAAATGTTAGGCCTACGACTATGTTAGAAACCCGACATTAGCAAAAGACAAGTTTTTGAATTACGGCCGATGCGCTTAGATGCTCGATTGCTTAAAATCTAACTTTTATCGATATATAATTTACAATTTTAATCGAAAGCTTGCTAAAATAGCTAGAGTTTAATACCAAATTGAAAGAATTTCTATGTATAAATTTCTATTTATGCCCCCAAACTATGACGCATTATACACGCAGGCCACCGTACTTTTAGATTTTTAAAAGATTTAAACCATGTTCTGGCAAGGTTATTTTTAAATTTACACATAGAAAGTCATTCAATTTGGTAGTAAACTAGCTATTTTAGCAAGCTTTCGATTAAAATTGTAAATTATATATCGATAAAAGTTAGATTTTAAGCAATCGAGCATCTAAGCCCTCTACGGTCATTTTTCAAGTTGATTTTTCGCAAGACTTACGGCCGTGCACCGTGAAAGTAGGACTACTATTTATTAACAACAAATAGTTAATATTATTTGTGAATGATCTATCATTAAAATTCATATTGTTAGCTTTAATTTGATACCAACCTCGTCTGCTAAATCACTGTAGTTCCAGAGAAATCACTATTTTAATCACGCGTATTGATAAGAAGTATTGCGCAATAAGAGTTGCAAGTTTTCGCCTGGAACTATTTAGAGGTGTGCTACCTTAGAACAGTAACTTTGATTTTTTATATGATCATTTTGTTTCAATATTTTGAGTTATTCATAAACCAAATATTATTTCAAAATCATACACAAATTTTCTTCGATATTGGTTAAACAGTTTTTGAGTTATACTTGTTTTTACAAACCCGGTTGACCCCAACATTGATCCGACGACGCCTGTATACCTTGAATTTTCGATGTTGTCGTCTTACACGGTGTATGATTTAACAATGTCAATGTTGCCATTTCATTAAATATTAATAATTTCTTTTTTCATTCCATTACATTGCATTGTCTCTGCTGACGATATCCTGAAAGTTTCACCAACATTTAGGGACGTTTGGTATACAATCACTATCTTCAGAAGATAGCAGCTGACGGCGTAAGCGTACAAATACGCGACTTTCAAACGCGTCCGTAGGCGTCAGAGTATGTTGTGTATAGTTACTATAGTTACGACGCATGCTGTCTTCTGAATCCATTGCTTTCTCCCGAAGGGGGTGTTTATGGGTCGCTATCTTCTGAAGATAGCATCTAACATTTGCTATCTTCAGACGATAGTAAAGGCTTAAAAAGGCTACCGTCGTTTAGTGTTTAAAAATCAAGCTTAGATTTAAGGTTCAGTTAGGGTTAGGGTTTGATTAGGGTTAGGGTTAGATTAGGGTTAGGGTTAGGTATATTGGAATAACTCGAAAACTATTTATTCAATGGCAATGAAACTTTCGACATGAGTTTAAAATTGTATTTGCTTCATGAATAATTAAATATAACAACACCAAATTTGAAAATAAAAAACCCCATTGTGGTTCTAAGGTAGCACACCTCTAAATAATAGGAAGTCGAAATTAGACGACCATTTTGCACCTTATTTTGATCGATGCGCGACGCTTCAAAAGATGATATCTCAATGACCATTGTGATTTAGGAATTGATTTTGGTATCAAATTTAAGCCCAAGACAATGCTTATGATATGATTATAACGATAGATCGATTTGAACGATTTAAAGTTAGGAAAATGTTAGGCCTACGACTATGCTAGAAACCCGACATTAGCAAAAGACAAGTTTTTGAATTACGGCCGATGCGCTTAGATGCTCGATTGCGGAAAAGTTGCCCATTGACGTGAAACTTGGAGAAAAGAAACATGAACACCGGGTGAACATGTCTAAAATTAATTAGAGGTCATCCGAGGTCAACGGTCATTATCATTAGAGGTCATTCAAGGTCAAAGGTCAAGAAGGGGTTAAACCGTGCAATGAACACCGGGGGAACATGTCAAAAATAATTAGAGGTACGTCTGAGGTCAAAGGTCATCCAGAGGTCAAATCGTAAAAGTTGCCCGATCGACGTCAAACTTGGAGAAATGAAACACGAAAACCGGGTGAACATGTCTAAAATTAATTAGAGGTCATCCGAGGTCAACGGTCATTAGAGGTCAAAGGTCAAACTTGGAGAAAAGAAACATGAACAATGGGGGAACATGACCCCTGTGTGACCTTCGACCTCATTTGGTTGATCTCCCAGCCAGGGGGATTCGTAAGACGTGACTTGCAGTGTTTTTTGTTAGTTATTTAGATATGTCAATTGAACTGAGCAACTTGTCTCATGCTAAAGCTTGAAAAGAAAAAAGGACACTCCAGTCCTCTTAGCAGAGCAGTTCCTAACTTCAGGCATGAGAAAGAATTTGCATGAAAAAATCCTTAAAAACAGAAAAAGTTAATGAAATTTTGGTAAATCCCCTCTTTCATTAGATTGTACTACTACAGTGAAACTTCAATAATGCAAAGTTGGCTGGCCCTTAGATTTTAAGAAAATATTCTTTTTGTTTCTGGAATGTGGTAATGTATCATGGGCAGGACCATATTTTGAGGTAATATAACTACGCTACAGAGACACTGCACTACAAATAAAATATTGACCATTCTATCCATTATAACATATTTCACCAAATAAACAAAAAGTTCATTTTAATTTTATATTCTCTTTCTTAAATACATTTTAATTCATTATAAATGACTTCAAATTGATCATTGCTAAGAGGAGTTATGCCTATTTTAATAAAGGTACTCATTTTGCAAGCTGTCCACAGAATACTTGACAAAACAAATGTAAAGTAAGCATTCCATGGACAGCTACAAACATGAGCGCTTTCAGTAAAACAGGCATAACTTCTCTTAGGAATGATCAATTTGCTTCATTGATTTCTCTAATAAGCAGCAGAGTATGTTTGGTAAATAAATGCTTTACTGATTTTTTAAGTGTCATTTATTTGTTTGAAAAACATCACTAATCTCGGTCAATAGAGAAGTATGCAGCTAAAATGCATACTTTACATTTGTTTGGTCAAGTATGCTTGTTAAATATATGCTTTACTGAACTCTCGAGTGTCATTTGTTTGTTTTTTAAAACATCATCAATCCGGGTAAACTTCTTTTTGACTCACCCTGTAGATACTACTATTTAAAAAAATGAGAACCCAAAGCATTCTGTTCTAAGTGAAATGCAGACATTGTAGCTGTACAGAGAAAAAATCGCTGCCGATAACATAAAAGTGAAATTAATTCAAGCCCCAAATTGAATTTGACATACAATTACTAGCCTGATTACACTACTTAATATTATAAAACAAATAATTGCAGATCATAGCGCCACAATTCTATCAGGGTCCCGTGCGTATTGGGAAGGTTGGTGCGCCTGTTGTTATGGAATGCAGTGCATCTCAAGACCGCGTTCAACCTTTGGATAAACGTGAGCGCTCAGATCATGACGCTATGATCGACAATTATTTGTTTGGGTTATGGTAAAACAAACAAAATGTTGTGTTAACGCGGTTCCAATTTTGTTTAAGCATGCATCACATTTGTAATACATGATAGATAGGTGATAATTTACAAATTTACATATATACATTTAATAACAATAAAGTCGTAGAATCAATAAAGTGTTTTGAATAAGTGCGGATATTGAGCACAATTTAATGCACTTTTGGTAAATTAAATTGTGCTCATCACCCGCACTGATTCAAAACACTTTATTGATTCTACGACATTATAATTTTCCCAGTGCAACACAGTTCCAAGACTTTAATAACAATAGGTGTTTCAATCAATAGTCACATCAAATCACAAGAGGTCCGGGTGCAAAATGCCTGTTATGTAATTTACCCCAGGCTAATGTCTAATTGGGGAAACCAGGTGGCCCCGTAAATGTTGGTCCATACTAGGAATGGATATTTTCAATGTGTGAAAAATACCTTTCAGGGTCAGGCAGTTTAGGCTTTCCTCATAGATATTTGTCCAAAGCATTATGTCTGTAAGTAGTTCCAAAATCTTATACCTATGGTTGAGTGAACCCTATTCAATGTAGAGCAGTGGTTCCCAACCTTTTTCTGGTGGTGACCCCATTCCAGAAACCAGCATCAGAGCGTGACCCCTCACAGAACAAAGGCACATGTGTAACTATGATACAATATTATAATTCATAACATAGCATTTTATTTTTGTTAAATTAGGCTAGTCCGCGACCCCACAAAAAGTGCGTCACGACCCCAACTGGGGTCGCGACCCATAGGTTGGGAACCACTGATGTAGAGCAATTTGAAACTTGAAACTTCCACATGCTTTGCATATACATCTAACAAAATAATGTGTTTTACTACCTCAAGATATCAAAATGCACCGACATATAAAAAGTAGTGTCTATATCTATATAATTTAATTGCTTTGTGCCTTGTCATGATAAAATGTTCTTGTCTCCCACTCAATGGTATATAGTGTATAATGTTGAGACAGACATTAAAAACTCTTTTTTCAAATCTCAAGCCAGTTGTTCCATTTCTGATCGCGTTTTTGCTGCTTGATTTGTGAATTCTTTTCTCTTCGACTGGACAATCTTGCTCTGAAAACAAAATAACAGACAATATTATATGATATAATAATGAACGATATAAAAAAATCACAAGCTGTTTTACAGTGTCTCACTTTGGTTATGCTCGGTAACAGTGGATTTAGGCAATCATTCAAAGGTGTATGACTTCTAGTGTGATCCAATACTCAAGGCTCTCACCCATCAGAAATTAAGATTGATAATGGTGTAAGAGACTCATTAGATGTACCATAGCATTTTAATCAAGATTTTGGAATCAGATTTGTTTTCATGAAGAATAAAAATCATTGTGTAAAGAAAAAATGGGGTCACAAACGGTACACACATTTAACAAAGTGTTCTCTATGGCACAAATGTTTTCATCATAGCGTCTGAAAACTATTTAGCAACTAGGGACAGTAATTTTAAATCTACACCATATTCCAGATAAAAATGAAGAACTAATTCTTCCAAATAAAAAATATTAAAAAAATAAACAAAGAGGTACAATTTGGAAAATATGTGATATCCTAATTCTATAGGCACAATAGTTTTACCTGGGAATCCAAGTATTCATATTTTATTTTGGCGGAGAGGACCTTAAAATGGTTTTAACTACATGTATACTATACTGTAGCAATGAGGCCCACAACTATATACTTGAAATGTTCATTTTTGGAGTCCGGTTTGACAGGGGACGGTGGTTAGTAATGTTCTCAAAACCATTATAGTATATGTCACTCAAAGGTTATCAAAAGATGCGAGTTAAGAGGGAACCTGAAATTAACTCTTGCTCCCGGGGTGCTCAGTGGTCATTACAAGAAGGGTATTATGCGTGTCCAAGAAATTACGTAATTAGGGTAGTTTTTCAAGCTTGGGTACGTTATGTACTAAGGCTGTGACTTATACCCGGGTACCCGCCCGCTATTCCGGGTACCCGGGTACCAAATTGGGTACCCAAATACCCGAAATGTAAAAAAAAATATGTTTTTTTGGTTGTTTTTTTTTACATTTTTTTTTTTTTACAATTTTCTTTTTTTAGTACAAATGTGTCCCCAAATGACCTCTATTGACCCCATCATGTGTCATTTTTGGGGACAAATTTGTACTTTAAAAAAAAAAATTGTAAAAAAAAAAATTGTATTTTTTTTTTTTAATTTTTTTTTTTTAGTTTCTATTTTCGGGTACTCGGGTACCCGCCCGAAAAACGGGTCGGGTACCCGGGTACGAAATTACCCGTGCATTCACAGCCTTATTATGTACGTAACGTGAATAGGGTATCAAAACAAGTCAAACTAAGAAAAAGGGTATACTTTTACATCATTGGCTTTCGTATTTAGGGTCCTTATTTGCTCCACGAGGATTATAAATAGCCATGATACATGGGCGAGATATATTTCTCAAATTGTATCCTTCGCAAGTGATCTGATAAATCAGTTCGGCATTTGTTTCATAACACTTTTAGCTTATTAGGGAAGGGAAAAAGGGTTAGAAATGTGTCATACGCGGTAAAGAGGTTTAAACTATACATATTTCTTGCTTAGTGTATCAAAATATTTTGAGTACTTGTTTAGGGTATCAAAATATTATGAGTACTTGTTTAGGGTATTGGAAATACTGATATTACTTGCTTAGGGTATGTAAAATATTGTGCCATACTTGTTTATGGGGTGCTTTTCACATTAACACGATTACGTATTTAGGGTTCTTTTTTAGAGTCCTTGGACGCGCATGATACCCCCTTGTAATGACCACTGAGCACCCCAGGCTCTTGCTCGAAATCCTTACAAGATTGCTGACTTATTATCTTACCAATCTATTTTGTTGACGTAATGATTCCAATCTGATGAAAGCTTCGATTGTCAACTCTTTCTCTGACTTCTTCAATGACAGGAATGGGCATTGTCCTGCATGAGACTTGTGCTCTTCCCTGGGGAAAATATAGAAATACCATGTGGATGTTCAGATAGATGCTTGATTAGATTCTAAGATTCTATGAATGATAAACACAACACAATTCTTTTCGGAAGGCTGGTAGAAAATCTATTAATTCTAATTATTATAATTATAACTACTCCACTGTACAATACAATGCATTAAATATTACATAATGACATGATCCAGCATACAAAACTTGAAATCCATCTTTCCACGACCATGCGCTGTAAAAAATGTGTAGTTCTTCATGACACATACATACACAGATGTTTGCCTAATGACAATTGTTCAGGAAGCTGTTAGAATAGGGTACCATAGCCCCAATTACATTACAATCAACTTGGAATCATTGGTCTTTTAATAGGCTGAGATCCTTGCAGCATGATATGAGCACACACAGGTTATCATGAGTGCAACTGTGCAATGCACACCACAATCAATCATACAATCCCCACATCTAGGATAATGTAGGCAAACTTACACTGGGTCATCATTAGGTTCCCATCCATCCAATTCTTTGTAGCACATGTAGCAGCGCACAAGGTCAGGCTCTTGTTCTGTCGGGCAATGATAGAATCCAGCAGCTGACATCTGTTGAATTTAAACAGACAAAAAATACATTAGTTTTGTTATTTCCTCATTTCCCTACCCCTAGCCTGGAGAAGTATTGTGCAATGTGTTTATATAACACTGAAACACCTCTTATGCATGATGCATCTCTTTTCATCATGACAACAGTAAATTAAAGTTATGAAGCAAATAAGAAAGAAGCTTTGCACTCGCTGCAGTTTGTATAAATTATCAGACCTGCCAATCATAATGATTCAATTTGAGCATGAAAGTACGAGATGATTAGAGTCAAGCCTAATATGCTGACTGTTGGCAAATGGCATCATCCTGTTGGACTACACTGAGGTTTACTATCCCTGATAATATTGAGAATCAGATCCAAAGAGAGATACTTTGATATATTTTAAGTTGTTTGCTATTCCTAATTGTAAATTAAGTATGTTTGTTATGCATAACTTAAGGTTTACCAATAATGTGCTGTGCATGTGCATCATAATATAAATCATGCCCTGTTTTGTGTACCTAAATGCCATTGATCAAAGTGGTGTTTCCAGTTTTGTCCAGGTTGTTTGGGAGTGGGTTAATGTTGCAGGTTTTTAAATTTTGAAAGGAATGAACTGCCTAATTTGGTATGCCATTAAAATGGGTTTGGCTATTTATAGACTATAGTACAACCAAAAAAAATAATCAAAGGGCAATAACACAAAATAGACACCCTCCATTATACTGTATACAGGCCTCAAATTAAGAAATGAAGAGGGCACGCAGTTTGAAAGGGGCACCAACTTTCTCGGGCAATTAATATGTACTTTTGAATGAAGTGAAAACAGCCAGAAATTGAGGGCATCAAGGCATTTGCATTCGATTAATTCGAGCCCTGCGCTGACATAGCCAGTGTAAACATTTTTCACATGATTCAACCAAAAATAGTCAACAGCTGGGCAGCCCAAATCAGCAGTGACATATATATCACATCGCACAGGAAAATCACATCATTCAATTAGAATTTATTCAGAAAAGTTAAAAAATATTGATTAAAATATCCGACACCAACTCATCCAGGGTTATAGCTACGCTGGCCGGGCGTAGCCGGCACTCACTCTGGCCAGCCGGTGCTCTTTTTTTTAAATATTTTGTGGATAGAATTATTAAACTGCCTCATAAAACAAGAAATTGTGTGGCAGGAACCCTAAAAGTAAATGTACATTAAAAAAAACCTAAAAAAACATTAAGAAGGCCTCTGGATCTGGACCCCATTCCTTGATCCACTGCACTTCGTTTGCTACACTGTCTTACTCTGTTCACCGTCAGTAAAATTAGCCGGCACTCAATCTGGCCTAGCTATAAAATAACCCTGAACTCATCAATGCTTTCATTCCATAGCTCTCACACAGAGAGCTAGGATTCAGAGCTATAGTATAGTGAAGAATGGTCATCATAAGTGGGAGCCGTGCTAAACACTAATTCTAATGCTGAAAACATAAGGTCTTCAGGTCGCTCCTATGACGAGGTTTTACGTCCATGGCCTGAAAAAAATGTTTTTTCCCAGCAAGAATTCTAAATTTGCCTCCAAAATGGAATGCATTTCTTAATGAAAGAGTAATATTTCCCTCCAAATGCCAAAATTTCCCTCCAAATGCTCAAATTTCCCTGCAAGGAGCTTTCCGTATTGCCTACTTTTTCAGCCTGTGTTTACGTCATCTTTAAAAACCGTCCTCTAAATTTAAAACAAAGACCTGCTGCGACTTCCCGATACATCGATCAAGAGATCGCTTGACTGGAAACGACCGGTCATGGCCAGTTGACTTCATTTCAACTCGAATGATGGGTCGCTCATGACGTAAAGAACACGGTACTTTTTCAACCAATGGGGGAGGTTATTTTGCCGGCACTCAATGTTTGCCAAAGATGCTGTACTGGAAAAATGGAAGTGGCTTTTATTCCTTTTCCGAGTTATGCAAAGTAATGCACACTTTGCTATGTTGTAGGCTTGGTCCATTATAGCCCTATATATACTAAAGGTTAAATCAAATTAACTGAAAATTCAAATAGCCTAAAACAAACTTCTTTTTTTTCATCCGCTACATGACAAACCAAATATGTAATAACTAGTCCTTGCTACCAAAATCTATGATTTTGGTACTTACTCAAGGCATAGTGTTGAAAGGAACCAATTTAATAACCTAACCATTTTCTTGACCAGACATTGCATAGTCTATTAAGGAAATTGGGTCTCCTGGTGAAGTCAATAATTGCTTGTTCTATTCATTCATTTATTAAGTTTATTGATTCTTTTGTCATGTTTGTATGCTGGGCATGCATGGATTAACATAAGCCTAATCCCAACTTATCTTTTCTGGCATTTCTGGAGCAATCAATAACTTCTTTTCATAAACATGATACCTTCAAGATGAGATGGATGCTGATTATGCAATCTGCACAGATTAGTTTTTTACACGCATGGACTTATTTTATAGATTGATTAAGTCTGTGTTTCAAGAGATGGTTAGCTTCCACCTTACACACTTGCCTGAATAAGTACCAAAATCCTAGATTTTGGTACCAAGGACTATGTAATATTATAACATGATTACAAATCAAATGGAATATATATAATGAGTGTGGATATAAATTTAACTGTTTGAGTAACATCCAAAAGTAGACTTGATATTGAATGCCTACACTGGTATTATACATACATACAGGATAAACCGATAAAGTACTAAAACCAGTAGCGTAGCCAGGGGAGGGGCATAGTGCCCGCACCCCAAAAAAAAATTGCCGACGAAAGGAATGCGCGCGTAGCGTGCGGAAATTTACGACTATACATTAATTGTGCTGTGATTGCGGTACAGGTTCTGCTTTAAACAAGCTTCTGAGTTCTACCAAAAAATATTCAGTAACGCAATCAAATTTAAATTATCAATCAGTTCAGTTTAATTTTAACACATTTCTAAAACCCTCAATAATAGCACGTGTGAGCCCATGATACTCAAGAAAGTTAGTTCTAAGATTAACATATTTCCTCCTAAGTGTATCCAAAGTAAGGGTAGAAACCTCCCTCTGCATCCATGACAAAATACCTAATTATATTAATTATAAGCTTACAAATACTTCCGGGACTTACTTTCTCTGGTGTGCAACTGCAATCTGCCTCGAATGGCCAGTCCTGGTATGATGCCAATCTGTTCGCCGGTAAGTTCATAGAAAATTCTTGAAATTGTTGAGGATCTCTATCTTCTTGTTCTTTCGGCATGATGAAAACTATTGTCGGGATCGATGAGAAAAGAGAAAGAAATACGGCGTCTAAAATGTACTCGAATTCGAAATTACCTCCTTGTTTTCAAGAATAATGCATGATGGGAAGACTTATTATTATATCATACAAGGCTGGTATCCTGAATATTTACTTTATTTTGGTGTTTCCTACCAATGGATGACAATCTGATAATAGGGTGTCAGCCTTTAAAAAACACTTGTGTCAAGTAAATTTTGTACCCAATTATTTGATTTGTAGCCAGGTGAAGAGAAGCAATTTGGGTGATGCTGTTAAATAATTCAGAAATTCAAGATTCATTTCAACATTTAATTATTTTGCTGCGGATACTTTAATTGTTATGTGGACTTAGAAACACCGATATAATCATCTATTATTTGACATCTTTGCTGCAGATTTTTGTTATACTTCGCCGACTGGGTGGAAAATGTAAACAACAATAAATGAATAATTCATTAGGAAAATCTTCATTTTCTAGCAGCAGATGAGGACTTGCTTGCCTCAGAACGATCAGAAACCTAGGATTTGGGGCTATAATACCGAGTTAATTTTTAAACAGTAAGTTTTGGCGACCCATCCCCAGCCTCACTCGGGTCAGGCCACACATTCGCTAAGTAAATGTATTTTGAATCTGAGACTGAGAGTGACTCAGTGAGTGAATCAAAAAATGTAAATAAATAAACGATTTTAAAGTTTAACAAATAAGCTTAGCCTTTAATATTAATATTAAGCTTAGTCGGAGCAAGGAGGAGTTATTATGATAAGCAAGGAGTTATGATGCCGTTATGATAACTCCTTGGTCGTCGATAACTCCTTGGTCGTCGGAGCAAGGAGTAATATTATGATAACTCCTCACAGTCGGAGAAACGGTAGCCTTCATATGACTAGACTAGAGTAGTAATTAGCTACGAAATGAAGCATACATACATATAGACAGCCGACAGTCAACGTTATATATGTCGCCGATTTACGTGTAGCGGGAATAGCCTAGGGCGGTCTAAATTCAAGCCACTATTTCTTGGAAATAGTTGCTGGTTCGAGTGGTTGGTTGAGATATTTAAGCAATGAGAAATGTATAAATATTATGCACTTATCAATTGCATCCCCGGGGATTAGGGCTGGGTCGGGACGTACAAATTGCCGATGTGACGTCCCGGGTTGTACAGTCCCGGCCTCCCTTGCCGGACAAAGTGTACAGCCCGGCCCCCAACTCAACACAAAAGTTGGTAACCATGGGCCGGAGGCTACAGTCTGCTGGTTCTTTCTGAAACCAATACAGGATGCATTTGTAAGTGTTCCCTATGTGTTTTTAGGCTTATTCCGTCAAGCGCATCGCATCTCTAGCTTATGTATAGCTACGCTCGGGTGTACATTTGTGTACCCTTAGCGTACGTCCCGATACACGCCCCAGCTAGCGGGGGCACAGTTTGTACGTCCCCGGTACACTCCCCCGCATAGCTGGGCACTGTTTTTGTATATTTGTGTACAGTCTTGCGCTTGATAAGTGCATTTAATACTTGAACATTGAACATGATAACTGAAACAAAAGTTTGACTAATTTTATTCAGAAAAGTGGAAAAAATATTGATGAAAATATCCGACTATCGGCGATGTGGACTCATATGCTTTCCATAGCTCTCATACAGAATGAGAGCTAAGTAGTAATATATCTTAAATCAGGACTTCATGATAGTGAGGAGATAAAGTTGGCTCTGGTGTAGTTGATAGTTTCCATGATTTTATACTTCTTGAAATTCTATGTATGAAGTTAGAAGTTGGATTTCTGTGAGTGTGATTTACAAACTACAACAATATATGAATTTAGAAGGATTTCATTGACCTGCTGCAGATATCCCTTACCCTTATAATTGAATAGTATAGGTATTGGACCTACTGATCACTGTGAACAATATGTGTTTTATCAGTCCCACGGCTGCCACCAATTAAGGAGGGCTATCATCATTGTCCTCGGCAGGGAAGAAGTCCCAAATATCCTGTCCTAGGCAGGTCATACATGTAGGGTTTTTTGCATGGAAAATAGGGGGGAGGGGAAGGGCATTTTACTTCCATTTCATCATTGCATAACTGTGACAACTACAAATTTGTGTATTTGTGTGTATGTGTTGGGGGGGGGGAGGATCTCCTGTAATCTGGAAAACCTAGTAAGTCTATTGAACGCAAATTTGAAGGGAAAGAAGGAAAACTGTTCCCATAGTTTTTCCAGACTAGGTTTTTCCAGACTAGGTTCTTCCAGATGAAAAACTGCCGACAGGGAAGAGTATCACACACTTCCAAATAAAAAAAGAAATTACTATAAGAAAAGAGCTACAATTTTGAAGGAAAAAAACCTAGTATTTTCACCAAAATTGACTCACTAGGTTTTTCCAGATTACAGGAGAGGTTGGATCATAAAAATAATCAACATCTGTTCGAGTAGGGGGTCATAAAAATAATTGCTTCCGGCATCTAGGGGTCATACAAAATGACGAAGATAAATGACATTTTAGGGACCTATATACCATAGAAAATGATCGTCCCCTAATTGTCATGGGTTATATTGTTGTATCTTCCTACCAAGACGTCCACACAGTTGGAGAATCACTATACTGTACATTGATGAGATGCACATGATAATTCTGTAAATTCCATCCTACATCTTACATGTAGTCTGTAATCAATGACATAGCATTAAACTTAATTGAAAAAGAAAAAATCAAATCATATTACAGAATGTGTAACCATAGAATTGTGATGCAAACTACCAATGTTTTAAATTTACCTTTAATCTCCCATATTTGCACTTTTCTTTCAGAACCTATAGTTTGATTATCAATTGTCAAACATGATGACTGAACAAGGAGACTCGTCAATGCCCCCACCACCATACCCTGGGGGCCCTGAATCTGGTGCACCACCATACCCTGGGGGCCCTGAATCTGGTGTACCACCATACCCTGGGGGCACTGAATCTGGTGTACCACAAGCGCCACCAATGGAACAAAAAGGTAAGTTAGTAGGACAATAAGGGCTATTTGAAAGAGCTGATGTTATTGTTAAAATTATGCTTAAATTGTTGTTGATATGTTGGAAATTAAAACTCTGATATTGATAATATCAACCAAAGTAAATTCCTAGTCTGTTCAATTCAATGTAGAGAGAAACAATCATTGGCAGCTCAAATTAGTCATTTATCTAAAATAACTCCATTTATTCAGAATCAGTCTTCCATTTTTAATGAAATACATTACGGTAGTGGTACGGTATACAAAAAAAAAATTGTTAACCCCCTGGGGTCTACCTGTCTATCTTACAGTAGTTCTGATTTGTTTATTACAAGATGTACTCATATGAATAGCCAATTCAAATGCAGCTTGTAAAATGTTTCACTACCATCTTTATCAAGGATACAATTATTCTAACAATGTCTCTCATTGATGCAATAAAAATAATGTACCGTATCCATCTTTTTAACCAATCGGCCGGTAGTTCTCAGGGGGTCAACACTGATATTGACATGTTAATTTGTTTACCTGGAACTACATTATTGTATGTCTAAAATAATCTTTACAGATACTGGTTATCCCCCACAAGACGACCCAGCATACCCTGCACCTGCTGGCGGTTATCCTCCGCCAGGTGATCCAGCTTACCCCAGCGTTCAACAACAAGGATATCCAGTAGAGCAACAACCTGCTGGATATGCACCTCAACAAGGATATCCTCCTCAGCAATATCCTCCTCAACAACCAGGGGGCTACCCTCCACAGCAACAAGGAGGCTATCCTTCCCCGCAACAAGGTTACCCAGCCCAACAGGCGCCGGGCGCAGTGGCCTATAGCGGTTCTGCCGGTGGTCAGGTGATGGTGGTACAACCGACAAATACAACAGTGGTTGTTCAGCAGCAATCATTCAGCGATGCCCCGTCACAGTGCGAGTGCTCCAACTGTCATAATCGGGTGACTACCGTTGTGAGCCACAGTTCTGGGACGTTTGCTTGGATCATGTGTTTTGTCATGTTCATCTGTGGGTAAGTAAAGAGACTAGTTTTTTTAAAGTGCTTTAACGGTAGGCAGTATTTAACTGATTTTAGCTATGAATGATACAGTGAAGTCAATTGCATTCACTCCTCATAGTACTAGGTACATTTATTGACTAATAGCAGTCCTTAACCGGGGAGGGGGACTCGCATATTTAAGGTATACAGGTGTGTGCTGCTCTAATGTAAATGGATCGCTTTTTGCTAGGATATGATTTGTGTTGGAAAATGTTTTTATTCACATAAAAACATCACTAAAAGTGGGACATGATTTCAAACCTCCAGCGGCCAGCCCCATCAAAAAACAAAATAAGTGTACCAACACCCCCCCCCCCCCCCTCGGGCCATCTTACACACATGGAGATTAACTATTGAAAGAACCTTGGTTTTTTTACCAAAATGAAGACATCATACTACTTTACAATTATCCATTAGCCTACAATACACCCATCCCAATGCACTTGTAACAATAAATTGCAATTGACACACTGTATGCAATGTATGCAAGTCAGCCAGCATTGTGTAATGAAAAAGAAAATATCATTGGCAACGTAAAACATGAAAGTTGCCACAATGGCAGTTCTAAAAACATGCAATGCAATACCGTAGAATGGGGATTCTTTGACCCACTTTTCTTACATTTTACATGGAAGATATTATTTGATTGGTAAACATGACTATACTCTATTTGGCTTCCTCTGGAAAGTGACGTAACCTAACAGGCGCAGCCTTTATGCACGCGTATGTATCTTTCGTCTTCAACGCTGGTGTGTATACGCCAGCGCCTTTAAAAGGCAAAAAAAGCTGCAATTAGTAGTAGAAAATGCAGTTACGTCACTGTCTCGTGATGGCTAAATAGGCTATAGTTGATAGCATACAACTTAGCTCTCACAACTCTATTGGAGTATTTTGGAGGTTTACCAATCCAAACCAAGCATTTCTACAAGATATTGCCACTTTGTTATGGAGAATGTGGAATAATTGATTCTTGTCAAAATTCAAACCCTGTCTGTCTTGTCACAAAACCTGATACCATATACTTTTCTTACAACTTTCTTTTGCTCCTCTGATGGGACACAGTTTATGGCTGTGCTGTTGTATTCCATTCTGCGTGAAATCAATGAATGACACTATACACAAATGCCCGGTTTGTAAGAGTACAATTTTTACCTCTCGGCGTATCTAAAGGTAGGAGAGAACAACACTTGTGGGTTAATGTACATCATGAACTGTTCACTCATTGCACTCATGTACCGTCAGTGTTGTCAGCTGAAATATTGCCAAGAAGCGGCATTAGTGAACAAGAGAAGCCCAGTTTTATGCTGAGCCGCAAGAAATACACTAGTAGCAAGATGGTGATACTAGTTACCATGGAGTCAAAATGTTATTCATGTACCGGTACATGTGTATTGATATCGATCCACCCTTTGGCCTGTATTCACAAAAGAATTGTAGTTGTTGTTTAACTAGCTGTGAATTCACAGTCCAAGTCATAATAGGAGGAACCTCTAAATTTGTTTCATTTTTTCAGTATTTATTGATAAGGTGACGAAAAAAGAAATCCTGTTCTACGGGCAAACAGACCTTTCAGAATGGGTCACTCGGTGGGGTCTTTTTTTCTTTATTTATTTCTTCTTTATTTTCTCCCTTGAAAATGATCGTAAAAATCAAAAAATCTGTAAAAATCTTGCCCTATTTTGACAAGCCAAAAAAATTATTGGGTCGGTATTCATTCAAAAATTCATTCAAAATATGTTTTTGAATTACAACAATACATGTTTTTAAAAAGGTTCTTCATGGTAGGACATAATTCTACACTAGAAGAGCAAAAGTGGGACTTAATTCGAGATCGGGGCTGTGCGTATTTGTAGGAACCAATCAGCAACAGTTTTAAAGTGCTGTTCTATGTATACAGAATAAATGCTAACCTTGTTGTAGCATCATCCAAGCGGCACATTTCTTTCCCATGGAAAAGCATGTCCCACAATAACGCAGAGCTCTGTGGTGTTCAATTGAAAATATGGGCCAAATTTAAATGTTATGCAACTCAAATAGAAGTATTTAGCTGCCATACGCCGAAAAGGAGTGCTATACACAATGTTTATTTTTTGCTTTGCGAAATGTTGTAAAAAATAATTAAAAGTTTTGATTACCTATTTTAGACAATTTTTTTATCAATACCATGCAGCATTAAAACATTCACTCACAATATTGAAATTCATCCTTTCTACATTAATTCAGTTGCTGTCTTTATTTTTGTATGGATATTTATTCATTTTCATCCTTCCACGCTCTAGCGGATAATGTGGTAATATTGTTCAAATTGTAGCTTTTCTATAGACACTTACTTGCTTGTACACATATTTCATTACCGTACCTAATAAACGGACACATTTGTATAATGCTGCTACAGTGTACATTGTTAGAGTATAATCTTTTTTTCTCAAATATTTACATTTTCACAAATAGGATAATAATAATCATCCTTTTTTGCCCCTTAACCCTAACACTTCCCCCCACTTTTTTCAGAATTTTTTCTTCAACGCGGAAAATCGACCAAAATATCCCCCCCGGGATTTGATCCAGGGACCTCTCGCACCAGAGGTGAGGGATTCCACACTTCACCACGGCTTCTATCACAGTTCTGGGCAGTGTATTGCCCAGACTGTATGTATTGGGTCCATTTTTTGATCAAAAAACTTCCACGCCGGGTGGTACCAACGTGCCCAGTCGTGGTATCTTGGGGTATATGGTAGTGTTAGGGTTATGGCAAAATTCTTTGATTTAAAATTTCGCCTTAACGTCATTTAAAACAATAGATTTCGCCCTAACGAACAAAAGACGGAATCAAACGCATTGTTCTCTGTCGCCTTAAGGATAGTTTTGTGCTGATATGCAATTTGTTATTTGTTATGAATTAATATGATCATTATTCGATTCACTCCATGTATCACACATGTATTGGGGGAAACCTACTTGTTTTCTGTAGACGTGAGGAAGCTCCTTTGCTCCTTGGTAGGGCAAAAATGTTACTGAGGTTTGGACCTCTTTCTACCCAATTTTACTTCCCTGTGGATCTCTTGATTTTTGATTGGCAATCATGCAAACAGTGCTCACAAGACATATGGATTCCACAATCTGGATCTGGATCTGGATGTTTTACTCCAGCAAAACGGAATATCCGCATCACGCTAGAGTTTGATGACATGACCTAATGATTGTTGTGGCTGGGTAGACTGTTTCCATTTGTTGATGCTGTGTGCTCATTGAAGTGGTTCCGGATCATAGTTTTGAAGGGGTTATGGTTGGCAGTATCCAGAATTGTATGAGGGAGATTGTTCCAGTGAGTGGTCATCCAGGGGAAGAATGTGTTGGAATAGGTCGTGGTCTTGGTCAGAAGTCTTTGGTAGGATAAGTCATGGGTCTTTTTGAGTTGTCTATTTGGCTTGATTAGGTGGTTTCGCCAGTTTAAGTCCACCAGGCCGTGTGTGATTTTGTGCATAAGTGTAAGCCTGGTAATTTTGCGCCTACTTTCAAGGCTTTGCCATTTAAGTGTGGATATCATGTCAGTGACACTAGATTCCCAAGAATAGTTGTTTAAGCACATCCTGGCTGCTGATCTTTGAATCATTTCAAGTTGGTATGAGTCCTTTTTGGTATTTGGATACCATGCAGCTGCGCCGTATTCGAGTTTTGGTTGAACTAGTGCCAAATAAAGTTTTGATTTAACATCAGGCGTGCATGACTTGAAATTTCTTCTGATGACCCCAATGACTTTTTTGCAGTTGTTTGTAATTTGATCAATATGAGGGCGCCAGCCACTCTCAATCTATTTGTGTATTCATTCATTCATTTTGTGTATTCATTCATTAGGTCTGGCAATAAATCTGAAGCATGTGTTTATAGTTTGCCATATATAACCACAGAAATCCCATTCTACCCCAAACAAATTATACTTTGTGTAACCTCAAGTTCAGCATACGTGTTATAGTCAAATTGGTGTAGCATTTCTGTCAAAGAACAAAATTCTTTTTGAATCACTTGTTAACCTGTAGGATGGATATGTTGGACTATAAAGCAAGCAATATCATGAAGCAATCATTTAGAATATCTGAAATTCTGAAGTCTCCTCCCAACTTGAGATGTTACAGAGTATGCCATGCAAGAGCTTTTTGACTCATTTTTTACAACAATTTTTTTTAAAGATTGTCAAGCAAAATCATATTTCTGGAATTTTAAACAATGCTTATTAAATTTTGTTCTTCTTTTATTTTGCCCACTACAGACTTTGGTTATGCTGCCTGGTACCATTCTGTATGAACAGCTGTCAAGATACAACTCATACATGCCCGGTATGCAATTTTCAACTTGCCAAGCATAGCACCATGTAGGACAGTCTCATTCACACACATCATTGGTATCATACTCTAAATGATCAAAAGTATATGGACAGCAGATACACCTTACACAAAAAGTTCCTAACTAGGTGCTTATAAGTTATCTAATTCAAATATCCGAGATATGCATTAAGTGCGCAAATTCCTTCCCCATAATTTTGACACCTCTGTCATAAATATTGAGTAGATACTTTTAAAGTTATGATGATTTAAAATGACCAGACCCGCCAAAAACAAGTGTTTCTATAGGATATCAATGCTTTCGATGTGTAACGAATCACAGCTAATCAGCCATCCATGCCCGAATGTTTTTAATTTGCACTAAGCTACAAATCAATGATATCCCACAGAAAATAATTTACTGCCATTTTTTCTTCCTTCATTGGGACTAGTCACTTAAGCCACCATAACTTTCAAAGTATCCGCTAAAAATGTTTATAAATGTGGTATTAGATTTACAGGGAAGAAAATTGCTCACTTAATGTAAATCTTAGATTTTTGGTACCAATTATTGATTTGAAATATAAGTACCCGGTCAGGAACTTTTTGTGTTAGGTGTATGTATGTGTGTGACAGAGGCTGTTGAGTGGTGCAACAGCCTCCTTCACACATACTATTTTATCATATGTCTTTAGGATTCAAAAGTATGTAGACAGTGTATGTGTGTGACAGAGGCTGAAACCAGTTCAAATCATCGACGCATAGTGCTGCAGATCATGGATGCATCTCTTTCACAGATGTGTTTGAAGGTTTGATGATGTAAAATAGATTATATTGTGTTGTTTGTGCCAGAGATTATAATAATGTTTGTAATAGACATGACAAAGTCAGTATACTACATAGACAAATTGTTCACCATATTATATTTCATATTATGTATACATGTTGGATATTGATTATCATGTAACTCATTGTTGGATATGTGCTCTGTGACAGAGATTAGTTTGTTCATATTAGAGATGAATCCCGTTTTCGGCAGCCTGGTACTAAGCATTGGTTTCCAGTTTCCAATATGATTTATTCCATTAAAATATACTATCGGGTTCCAAATTGTCGGTTCCTTTCATCTCCAGGTTGCAGTAAATGAGATTCAATAGAGATAGTTTCATATTAAAATTTAAATCAATGAATTGTAACAGTTTGTGGTACATCCCTAGCATAAAGGTATGTGCAAGAAATATTCAAATCCCATTTACCTTTACTCTCTTGAGTAAATTCATGCAAATATGAGTAATTTGAGTCCAGCAGAGGCTCCCCTAGGACCACTTGTTATTATAGTACCTTTTGGATGGGAGAAATAAGTCACTTTGACAGTTTGAATATTTAAAAATGGTTGATAAATACATTCCAATCATATTCAGGGTTTACTTAACACTGTTCATAAAAGTAAACTAAACACATTTTTGGGCATCAATTTGTATAAAATGCATTACAACTTTGCTCCCACTTACGATGCGAGGGAGGGTTGCATAGGATGTTTTCAATATCAGAAATAGTGCAATATATATGTTATGTGATCATGTACTATGTAATAATGTTGTAGGTAAGTATTTAGCTGTAGGGCCTACTATATATAATTATGTGTACCACCATAAATCTTCATTGGGCAATGTCTATTCCAGTTATCAATATTTGATCCAAAAGAATTTGATATTTTAATATGATGTCAAAATGAAATATGTTATTATTGAGAGAAAGAAAATGTATTTATATTATTTGGTGCTATATATTGTTTGGTACTTCAATTTCTAGAACCACCTCAAAAGATTGACAATAATCATTTTTGATTATTTTATTTTTTACAATATAAATTCAAAACCTGATGGATTTTCTAAAGAAAATGCTTTATTTTTATTCCAAATGTCATAGTATTATCTATTACAGTATATAAATGAATGTGATATCAAATTAAAATGGTGCATTTTTATTGAAAAAGTTTACTTTTAAAATCATCTCAAATATTAACCATCATCATTGGGGGTTTTTGGGGGTTTTTCACAAAGATCCAAAACCTTGATTTTGTGTCCTTTGTATTCAACATTGTGCAATATTAATTATTTAAACCCGTCTATATTTTGCAAAATGATTTTCCACTATAGGGGATCATTGGCATTCTTATGAAATACTTTTATGAGATATTAATTTATGATGACCAAACTGGTTTTGGCAAATATGTATTTTTTACAAAAAAATCAGTACCATATATAATATTGATAGTCTTCGAATCAACAATACAAACTTGAAAACAGTTTGATTTTGTCAATAATTGTTCTTTATCTGTATATGAAAAGATCATTAGATCAAAAATTGGTGTTACCTATGAGTAAGATAAAACAAATTAGCCTTGTCGTAAGTATTCTGACTTAGAAATGTGTCCCCAATTGAAAGCAAAGTCATACAAACAAATATGTCGATATTGGGATTCAAACCCAGGTCCTTCTGGTCTCAAAGCAAATGTCATAAAACTAAAACAGGTAGGGTAAGGGTACTAGCCCATGTCTATGTGACATGTATGACAGAATAAACCTGTATAACTCGTACAATAGAAGTCTTTGCACAAGACTAATTTGTGATAGCTTACTCAAAGGTAGAACCCAACAATTTACAGGGTTTTTTCTTTAAATAACATGCTGTATTTATGATACTCACTCAAGAGATAATGCCAACACACCAATACTATATTATAAGCCAAAAATGATCAAATTCAAATTATACCAAATATTATTTATTGCAATATTACAACATTTTTAATAGTACTTTTTTATAGTTGCAGAATTATTGATGTAAATGCAAATGCTGCATAACAGTAATTTGATTTTATAATTTATATATTTATATTCAGAAGTTATTTTATTTATTTATATGTTGGCATTGACTGATTACTAATTGTGCAATATACCGGAGTAAGAGTCCTTTCCTTTTAAGGGCAGTGTCAACCCGGCACTTGTTTCAAAAATTAAATTTCATATTTCTCTATTATTTAATACTTTTATATTGTATTCTATCATTACCATCATAAGTTACTAATCGAAAGCTATTATTTCCCGTTCTTATGGGTGATTTTAAATTGTTGTTTTGGTAAGTTTGAGTCAGGAAAAGGCGCATAGTTATTTGGCGGGAATTTAAGCGGAGTTCCGCGCTTTTCAAATGCTGCGACAGCTGTTCGATCATTGCGTCGCGCGCTGAAACTTCCCGCGCGTAATACTAGACGCGCCGCTTAATATCCGCGACGTAGACGCGAAAAACAAAAGAGCGCAAAACAATGTCTAAAATGTAAACAAAGGCCAATCTTACGATCATTTAAATTTCAGTTTTCTTCCAATTTCTTCACATTGTGACAATATAAATTGAATCTGATAATTTATTATGATTGTTCATAATAGTATACTCGCTTTTTAGGTCACACGCCCGTGTGTTCCGTGAACATTTAGATGGTGGAAAATGTCAATATTTTTACTAAATCAATGTTTTCTAGAAGTTCAAATTTGAAGGAATTTTACGAATTTTCAGACAACATAACTAAAAATATATCAAACTATCAGGTAAGCTTTTACTACCATTGTGTAGAGGACTTTCAGCGCTAGGAGGCAATTTTTTATTTTTTCGATTATGGATTTTAAACTCGAGATATGCATCCATTTCTAGCGAAATGTACGCAAAAAAACACGACTTTTACACTTTTCCGATGTTTTTAGCAATATTTCCAAAACCAAGCTTTATTTTGGAAAAAGAAAAAATTGCCTCCTAGACAAAATTGTTTTGTTTACAAAAACGTATATTAGAACAAATTACCATTTTTTATTTTATAGTTATGCTGTCTGAAAAATTTGGGGTAAAAAAATGGCTTTTTGGTTCATTTCTCAAAATTTAGTTTATTTGGTATCACATTGATATCACCATCGGCTTCCTTATCAAATTTCCTTTCTAAAAATGTGTACTTTTATGTACTTTTATTCAATATTCTCAAACTTAGAAGCAAAAGTTGATCATCAAAATAATAGGGTTGACACTTCCCTTAAGTGCAGGGAATTAGTATAATTACAATGGATAAAGAGTGCAATATTGATTCACGCCAAGTTAAACTAAAACAATTTACTCAACGTTAAACGACTCAATTTCGATAGAAATTTGCTTTTGGCTTATTTGCTAAGAACTCAGATTCCACTTATATGGGGTGGAGCTCAGATGCACAAAATGAAACGCCTCGCTAAATCAAATATAAGCTTACGGTATTTATGTTCAGATTTGCCAATTAAATTAACTTGAAAATTAGGCCTGTACGAGGGTCTTCATTAAGTTCTACTTACTGTTCTACGAGGGTCATTCATTAAGTTCTGCTTACTGTTCTACGAGGGTCATTCATTAAGTTCTACTTACTGTTATACGAGGTTCATTCATTAAGTTCTACTTACTGTTCTACGAGGGTCATTCATTAAGTTCTACTTACTGTTATACGGGGTTCATTCATTAAGTTTTACTTACTGTTCTACGAGGGTCATTCATTAAGTTCTACTTACTGTTCTACGAGGGTCATTCATTAAGTTCTACGTTACTGTTATACGAGGTTCATTCATTAAGTTCTACTTACTGTTCTACGAGGGTCATTCATTAAGTTCTACTTACTGTTATACGAGGTTCATTCATTAAGTTCTACTTACTGTTCTACGAGGGTCATTCATTAAGTTCTACTTACTGTTCTACCCTCATAAGATCTCTAAGGATGTCAGTCTCATGACATTTGTCATTATTATAGCTCAGAATTATAGCTACACATTTATAGTAAATTATAATTATGTTTCACTTTTGTTAAAGTCATACAACATGTGATGCCTCATAATGTTAAATCTTTAACATGATAGTCACTTTATGAGTTTTCTTTATTTGCAACCTTCAGGATAGTCAATCAGATAGTCGATAGAAGACAATCATCTCTTGGAGAGACTTGAAGTTCCTCTATTTAGTCATGTATTATGTTGAAAATCTATCTTATGAAAAGCAAATATGACTTTGCGGTGTTCCTTAGGAGAGGAATAAACTTATTGGTTGTCCTGAACTAGTTCTGGCTAATCAGAGGGCATAGTTTTCATAACAAATCGGTCACTGTTATTATTTATAGTCTGTTAAATAGATATCTGAAATTTAGAATGGTTATCTTGACTGATAAGGTATGTTTTGGCTTTTAGAATTGGCCAAATGATCAGCACGTAAGAGATATTTCACAGTTTTTCATCCATTTCTGTCACCTTAAATGGACATTGGGTTTTCACTGCATATCCAGAAAAGTACAACCAGTACTCGAATCAATTAAAATATAAATTTGAGATTTAAAGCTACAATACAATTGTGGAATATTTCGTAAGACTGGCTTATATAATAGCTTAGGTAGGAGGTAGAACATATTGAATGACCCTCGTATGTTGTAGGCAATTCGAATGGGGAATATATTGCCCACAAGATATCAAACATCGAATCAAATATAATTGAATTTTATACCAGTTAATTATCACTTTGAAAATGAAAATGTACATATTTAACATATGAACATACAATATATATATTCGGAAATGTACACTCTTTCATACTTGTATAGCTACGGGTATGTTCATGATCACTTTGGTGTGTAACAGATTGAGAAAAACAATATCAAACCTGAAAATGAGTATAAAATGTCTATTACTAAAAAGAATTTTGAAAATATACACTTTTGAAAATATACACACTTTTTACAAATCACGCGATACATACATTGTACATCAAAAAATATAATCATTAAAAAATGCATTTTTTAGGCATGAGAATTTGCAACTAAAACTCTGGAACCAGTTTTTGTGATGTCAACTTTTCCACAATTTGATTTATTTAAAGTTTTTTTTAGGTATTTTTTTCCAATTTTTACTTGTTTTCCAGCTTTTTTACCATTTCCAGACTTATTCATGAAGGTGTAATCTCATGTCTGCTATTTACAATACATACTGGGGTAATCATATACTTATCTCCCTCGTGGCAAATATCTCTAGAACAAAACGTTTACATTATTACCCGTTTTCAAAGAAAGCCTTCAGAAATGGGATTGGAGAACCAAAGGCTTTAATCTGCCAAACATCACCCTTTCACTCTAAGGCCCCCCCCCCCCAAAAACAAACAAAAATTGCAATGTTGTCCTCGACCGCCCGCTCGTCAGATTTAGGGCCGCTCCAATTTTTTTTCTTTTTTCCCCAGATTTTTTTTCAGATTTTTCCCAGATTTTTTTTCAGATTTTTTTTTGTTTTCCAGGAATTTTTTTTAACAGTTTAAATGGCATTGAATATTAAATTAAGTGTTTATAACATAATGTGCGACTCTAAGAGTGATAACAACTTCTTGTTGGCTGAACTCTGAGCTTCCGCTGGTATAAGAAAACTTTTAAAAAGAGTTAAAAAAAGTTTTAAAAATCCGCCCGCCCGCCCCTCCTCTCTGAAAGCTGGCATGTGGAGGACAACTTTACTTCTTTTCTTTTTTTGGCCTTACGGGTATAATTAAATTAATTATAAACAGTCCTTAAGTTATGGTTGTAGATTCCCATTTGAAATTTAAGTAATAAATTGTGTGATTTACTAAATGCTGAAACAGTAATCAACCCTCTAGGGTCTGTTAAAGGCAACAGGAAAAAACAAACCAAAAACACAAATTGTCCAAATATTTCACATATTTTTAACAACAAAAATCACAATTTTGTAAAGAAATTCAAAACATAATAATAATGGGTTGGTTTTGCCAGTAGAACAGGGGAATTTGTTCCGTCGCCTAAGCCAAATTGAGAGATATCCATAAAGCCAAATGTTAAAATAAATATATTAGCAAAATTATGCAGGTAAACGGTGCTTTCATTTATGTATTTATATTTAGAAATTATTACAAATGTATGAAATATATATTATGCATGTTAAATAGTACTAGTGGAATAAAATACCAAATATTATTTATCGCAAAATTGTGCTTTTTGAGTCCATACAAATGTTTTGTCACAGCTTTCTTGCATGCTAGCCCTGGTAAAAGAGCCTATTTTTTGCCCAAAATACAGTAATTTATTTATCTATAAACTTTGAATTTTTAATACCGCTGTATTTAACGAACCATATTTTAATACAAAATGGGAACAAAACTACACAGTAGGCATGCGGTCCGTATAAATGTATTCTGCAGTATTTCAATGACTATATCAGGCTTCTCGTTACATTGCGTTTTCGCGTCTTGGGACGCAATATTTTTGCTAAAAACGCAGTACATTTTAAACTGGACTCTTTATTGCGTCCAACTGGACGCAATCATTTTTAATCGTGTGTCAAGATAATTTTGCATGTGTAAGCTTACAAGTATCAGTTTTCGTGACAATCCGAATCAAAGTATTGATTGATAGGGAGGTTAATTACAGGTAACATTTGAAAGTCATGACGGGTGTTGATGAGCCAGGCTCATCAGGGATTTTTGACTTGGACCCCATAATTTTTTCTCGGACCCCATAATTTTGAGAATTGGTAGATTATGGGGTCCAGTGGACCCCATAATATTTTTACCTAACGAGAAGCCTGGACCATATATCAATGGAAATTTCAAATATTCTTTGTATATTACTGATTGTAACAGTACATTTGTTCCTATTCTCCATTAAAATTTGGTGCTATTTATAGTTTTTGATGGTTGCATGATATATACAGGTAGGACACGCCAATGCTTTAAATGCATCCATTAAACTTAATTGCTGTATTTAATGAACCATATTTAATACAAAATGGGAACAAAACCACACAATGTGGGCATGCAGATTGCTGTCCATATAATCATGGCAGGTAATTACCTGCCATGATATAATGTATGTACCGTAATAGTTTTTTCTAGTATAGTAGTTATTTCCTAATCTTCTTTATACTGTAAAAGTGGAAATATTTGCGCTACATATAGATGAGGTGACCGTTGTATACATCCAATGTTTATCAATAAACACAACGGTCGAAGGGTCTGGACTGTTGATACACGCTTGAGGAAACAGCATATACCACAACACTGTCCACTAGCTATGCCGTATTGCCTTTATAATGCTTTGGCGCGAGTTTTAAAAGCATGGTTCATAAACAAAACAGTAGGCGCGCGAAAACCGCCGGGCAAAGAACAATGGCAACTAGCCGCGTTTTGCCCGGTGTGACGTCACCTGTCACCCATCTATATTTTGCGCTTTTTCCGCTTAAATCAGCTACCGTGAATATAATAACACACAAATGTATTTCATAAACGTCTGTGTAATGAAGCTTTAAATGGTGAATTAAAAAAATAATAAAAAAAGGTTTAAGAATCAGTGAAGCGCAAAATATTAATCACACAAAGATTACTGTAAAACAACTTAATTTCGCTAGCAATTTAATTTCGCTAGGATCCAATTCGCCAAATTAAATTGCGGCCATTTATATTATTTATAATGGTTATATATATAGGAAGATACTAATTAGTGAAATTAAATTGCCCTCAAAAAGTTGACTAAATGCTAATTCTCTAAATTAAGTTGTCATGAAATTAAGTTGTTTTACAGTACCACTTTTACAGTAGTTGCTCGATATCAAAACAGTGTCCTCTGTGTGTTAACGTGATCTCAGTTTGCCCGCTAAATGTGTAAGAAGGCTGTCAATTTCTTCCATAAGGGGCCCAAATATACTGAAAGACATCAACAATTTTGTGACCACCTGCCCCCTATATGCTGCATCATGATTTTATGATGTCCCGGTATGATTGCAAACCAAAAATATTGCATATTTTGATGGGCCTTTTTATCTTATTTTCTAACCCTTTTTAAGTACAGATTGAAATGGTCAAAGCAAGATTATTTATTAAAAATATGACTCCGCTTTTCTGTGACAAAAATTGACCAACCAGTATATTTGGGAACTTGGGAAGCACCCCTCTACAGAAGAGAATTTTAGCCTAATTGCAGGTCACAAAATAAACATTCAGTAGTCCATTCTGCCTGTGTTGCATTATTCTTGAGTTTGAATGTGCTTATGCTACTTGAAATCTGCAGTATTTGGTACTAAACAATCTTTATGGTGCAATTTGTAACGGAGAGTGACAAGGGCCTAATTCACATCTTGTGTATGTAATGCTAATATAATTGACATTTGAAAATGTATTCACAATGCTTCATGTCACGTCAAGTTGCGTTATCTACAACATGACAGAGTTTGCATCCCTGAGATCAAAGAAGAATGTTGTTCATGGTGTAAAATGCTGCACCTATTAGATTACCAGCTGACATTGAGCACATCCTCTGAAAGAGGTGTGTTAGAAATTGCAATTTAAAGGCATATTTAGATAAGGTCCCCTGTGTTCTCTCTTCGTATTCAGAGGGGTAACACATGATCGTTCCAGGATCTTGAAATACCCCCCTATTTGACTGCGTTTCGCGGACAATTTTGCCAATTTGACAAAAACACAGACATTTTGATTGAAAATAACCCCCCTTTTTTCACCATTCCAAGGACACTTTCTATATAGTCCCTCTATTTGCGCAAAAACGAGGACATTCTATTTTCTTTTCTTCTTCGCGGACATAACCTCTCCAAAAACACCCTAATTTTTTGAAATCGTGGACATAGGTTTCAAAATTATCCCCTTATTTTTGGAAATCGCGGACAAAGCTTCAAAAAACACCCGTCATTTGGTGAAATCGCGGACATAGCTTCAAAAAACACCCCTCATTTGGGAAAATCGCTACAGAAACCCTCCCCCCTTTTCCGCGAGTTTTGGAACGATCATGCGTACCCAAAGTCAATGTTGACTGAAACCACCGGGATAAGGTCACCAATCGTAATAGTTTTGTGAACAGGTTGTATGTTTGTTTCTTTATCACTTGAGATTGGACATACACTGGCCCCATGTTGTCCCTGATATTGTATCATTCACATTGAATAATACTTTAATGTTGAAAAGCTCATTATTTTGTTTTACCTTGTTCAAAAAGAAGTTCAATAAATCTGGATTATGTATAGAAATTTAACGGATCAAATAAATGTGAAATTTATAGTAGAAAAAAAGAATTGTCTGATGTTGAGCACTTCTTGATAGAACATTGTCCTGATCCCTAAATATTGTAAAAGGTAGGATAAGGCATAGCTATACCAATCTAACTCTGCAGTAACATGAAAGCATGTTCTAGTGATCGATGCAGCTTTAATGCACGAGTGCCTTGGATTTGTCTTTATGGCGTGGGCTCAATCGCCATTGCATTACCATTTTGATGGGATGCGATAAGTATAAGTGACCAGAGTACAGCCATGTCCATTTTAATGGATCATGCTGAAAATTTCAATATTCAAAGGGGTTGATTTCAGCGAGTGAATTTCGAAAGATATACATGGGTTCAGTATATCCTAACGAAGTTGGGTTTCTTGTCCCCTTTATACAAAACCTGGTGGGTATACAGGTATGTGCATCTCTAATTGGTTGCTTTTTTGAAAAAAATCCCTAAACATTGGGGTTACGGGAAAACCCTAAACATGGGTCCCAAATCA
This sequence comes from Ophiura sarsii, assembly GCA_035610835.1. NCBI lineage: Eukaryota > Metazoa > Echinodermata > Ophiuroidea > Amphilepidida > Ophiuridae > Ophiura > Ophiura sarsii. The sequence goes on along the minus strand of CM069441.1, from coordinate 122,040,961 downwards.
ACAAGGAAAACTTAGGCCCAAATCACAAGAAAAAACGCAGTCAAATTAGCTATTTTTTAGGTAAATAGACCCCTAAAAGTGGGTCGTGATTTCAAACCAGCTGCAAACCCCGGTCAAAAGTACCACCCCTCTCCCAAATCGTACCTCCCATAAGGCCAACAAAAAAAAGTTGTTTGTTTGTCCACGTCCGACCGACCGTGTACCTAGGTGCCGACCGTATTACTTTTTATTTTCGATAATTTTTTTAAGACAACTTTTTGAGCAATTTGAATGGCCAAACGGACCGTTTTTATTCCTTATTTCGTATGATATCGTCATTCTGGTATTTGCAACACCATCCCCAATGCCCAATCACGTGTACACACGATGTTTAATGCATGAACTTGGCACCCGCGGGACTATTAAAAGGACTAAATGAAAATCAGTGATCGCACGTGCAAGTGATGTCATTTTTATACTAAAAACGCAGTGTGAGAAAATATGAAAAATCTAGTTACAGTTAATATTTGTTCCCAAAATGTTGCTCAACGGCATGAATATTAATTTCAACATAGTATAAAACAATCTTTGGGGTAGTTAGTGCGGGGAAAATAGGTTTAGCAATACTTTCACGTATATATTTCTAGCAAAACTTCAACACAACGTTATTTCACTTTGTGCAACATTCAATCACAATGGCGGCGTCCTACGGTATCTGCGCATTGCAAACTCAGTACAAAAATAATATTTGATCGACTTTGTAGTGTTGCAACCAATGCGACAATATTGGAACTTTAAATTGACAATCTGCCCCATCCCCAGCAGGAGAAAGAGATCAAAATCAGCAGTGTGAAGAGTAAAGCAACAATGTCGCAAGCTTATGAAAAGTGAGGTGTTTTGGTGTGTGTTTGGACTTTAATTCACAGTATTCATGCCGAATTTATATTCCCAAATACAATATCCGTATTAAAAAATATTTAAAAAAATTAAAAAAATCCGACCTACCGACCCTACCTTTTGAGGACCCTGTATGGACAAACAAACACCTTTTTTTGTTGGCCTAACTACCATACCATAGCATCCTTTTTAAAATTGAAATGATATGACAGAATATGCTATAAAATAAACACGCATTTAGAATATTTTCAATATTTGTCCATGTTTTATTGTTCATTATGGAAGATTGCAATTGACAAAACATCAAATGGCAGGTACAGTCATTTTATACAATTTTTACAAATAATAAAGATACCATTTCTGTCACCCCCTCTGCCTTCTTATTCTGGTCATTTCTCAATGTATTCGTTATACCAAATCATAATTCCCTTTCAAAACGTCTACTGACTCTGAAGTAAAATATATATACCTGTACTATTATCACACACTGATATGAAAAAGAAAAATCCCATCTCAATATATTCCAGATGACATTTAAGATGCATTCAATATCTAAAAATGGTTTTAAAAATTATTAAACGGACTGATAATAAAACTGATAAATTTGGACTTTTCTGGAAAACTGGCATCTCTGATCTTTTCATTGATTGCACCCACCCAAACCAATTGGCGTTCCAACCAAAGATAATTCAATCACTTAATTTCAAGATCAATTCTCTAGGGATAAGAATGAATATATAAGTGATGCAGAAAATCTGAAGGGGGGTCTTTGCGGCTGTGTGTTTTTCAAGATATAGATGAAAACAGACAGAAATAAATTAGTATTTAGGGAGTCATTTTCACTCTGAATGCCTTGATCAGTTTGAATAAATTTGGTGTCATTTTAAAGCTTAGAAAATGCTCTATAATATACTCAAAATTGACTTCACCTGCAAAGTCCCCAGCCCCTTTTTGATGTGCTGCATCACATTATGAAAAACCTGAGGGAAATGTCAGATAAATCAGACTTACAATGCCAAAAATGTGTTGAAATTAAAAGTGCAAACATTTGTATTCAGGCAAAAGTCTGAAAATGTTCATGCCTGATGCTCAAAATGAACCACTCGGAGATGAAACAGTTTGGCCAAGCCACACACTCCACTTTCAAAAGAGTTATCGGCAAACCTAGTATGTAATACATATGTAGCACGCAACCAAGACACAACTCCTTTTACAAAAACATAAAATGTGCCCAAACATCCATATTAACATATATCTACTACTTGTACCACTATTATCTACAAACAATTATATTCATACCCAGTCCATGGAAATAATGATTTTGATGCAGATTGACATCAATATTTCTTACCTGTATCTTATAATGTTATCCCATACACTGTAACATTATCACATGAATGATGTAATGTATATAATGACCTAAGATACATGTTATACATCTGAAAGACTACAAAAACATGAAAAAAATAATGCAATAGGCCTAACTAGTACCGGTACACATCGCCTTGTATAGATTGTCAAATTCACAAATGTTGACTATATTTTCAGCCAATGACATAACATACCTAATAACACTTTACATAACAATATAAATAGTATGGTTGACACTTAATTCATTACAAAAATATATATAGAGAGAACAAAAATATATATAAACACTAAGGATGGATTGGTCTTTGAATTTTATCAAAATGCATTAATATCATGGAAAGTAACTATTATGACTTCTGGTTTCAGCCTATGAAGGCAATGATTAGCAATTTCTGTTTGCATCTTCATAATCGGAAAATAGGAGCCTTTAACCCTAACCAGTAAAGCTAGTTTTTTGTGCGTATCGGGGGGAGGGGGGAAAAAGTGCTATTTTTTTTACCCGAAAAATCACCCAGCACCCCCCGGGATTCGATCGCCGGACCATCCGCACTCAAGTCTGTCCCTCTACCGATTGAGCTAACTCCCTAGGTCATATGCGGCCACAAACTCCGTGGCCACATATGCCTGCGGTAGGTGACGTCATCGCGGCAATGCAGCAGCACGTGCCTGGAGATAGTTTCTGGCAGTGAGATTTAGTGAGATTCAGTGGGGTTAGGGTTATTGCACATCAAAAATGTTCAAAAATTGACATTTAATTAACCCTAACCAGTAAAGCTAGTTTTTTGTGCGTATCGGGGGGAGGGGGGAAAAAGTGCTATTTTTTTTACCCGAAAAATCACCCAGCACCCCCCGGGATTCGATCGCCGGACCATCCGCACTCAAGTCTGTCCCTCTACCGACTGAGCTAACTCCCTAGGTCATATGCGGCCACAAACTCCGTGGCCACATATGCCTGCGGTAGGTGACATCATCGCGGCAATGCAGCAGCACGTGCCTGGAGATAGTTTCTGGCAGTGAGATTTAGTGAGATTCAGTGGGGTTAGGGTTATTTGCCGACTTCTAATCTGAAATTGTATGATAACAAAAGTGATCTTTGTTGGTGATTGTTCGTTAATTCAGTTATGGATCGTTGTTCAGTACATGTGAGAAGCAAATATGTTCCTATTTTTATTGTTCATTAAACAGCTATATTGTTACCCCTAATAAAGTTAAAGATTGTAATTATGGGCGTACAAGTTTATTCTTTCAAATTTGTTAAATACAAAAATATAATGGACGGAATAATACAAATTACAAATACAAGATTGTGACATACTTATTGTACAGTAATATGCCAATGATTAATATAATGATTGGACTTAAGATTAAGCGCACAGATTGAAAGAAAGTTATATTGTCCAATTTTCATTTATATAACAATTAAAAATAGCACTAGATAATGACTCGGATCATCCATATTTTTCAATGACCTAACACTTGGTCTTAACACGTTAAATTAAGACTACTTCTACCAACCCACCAAGACTGATCTCCTTTAAACCTCTTGTAGAAATGAATGTTCATGGTTCAGTTGGTAAATCATTTGGCATTGATCTTAAATATTCCTCACATTGAAGATGATCTCATCAGTTGCACATACCATTATATCCAAGAATACTCCAAAAAGTAATAAATATGACGTAAGCACATTTGTGGATATATTTGAACAACGTTCACCATTTATAGTTCAGATTTTTAAAAAAATATTATGCTCAGGGAACAATCCTGTTGCCAATAGTAGTCAGTTGAGCCATCAAATCGTTTAGATGACTGGACAACTATGGGCAATTAGTGTATTTATTCCATGGTTACCCCTACTATGGTTCCTTGTCTTGCACGATTTCATCTTGGATACTTTCTAGAAAGCTCTTGCCCTGGCCACTCATTCGCTCCTGCTGCTCATGGAAAGACTTCTGCTTAACCTGAAGAGAGAACAAAAATGGAGAAAATATGATTAAAATCTGTTCATGCAAATTGTGTTATTTTTATTATGATTTCAGAAATTGGAAAACTGTTCATTCTGTTTGGACATCAACATAATCAAAGCAAAGATGTCCAATGTTATGGTGCAAAACACAGTATACCCAATGCTTTGGGTTTGATTGGGTATGGTATTCAGTGAATCATGGGTGACAACAAATGCACCCTGTCCTTAGACCATTAGACAGATGACTTTTATGTCGGTTGGACAGGCATGTTATTTTATTACTTTAAAAAAATATCAAAAATCTTGAAGATTTTCATCATTTTTTTAATGTTCAAAATGTATCTAACATTTTTTCAAAAAAATAGAAAATAAAAAAATGTTAAAAACAGTTTTTGGGGTGAAAATTTGTCTTCTTTCTTTTATATTCAGTTTTGTAAATTATGGCTAGTTCTGGCCTGTAGAACAGTTTTCCCCCTGGACAATGAATGCATTGGTCAATTATGGATGCTATGCTACATACCAGGAGCTTTTTCTTGTCCTTCTCTGCATCCTGCTCTTCACGCCTTTGTGAGCCTCGTGACGATGGTCTGCTCTCATCCCCAGACTACAAAATATAAGGAAGATAAAAATAATGTTATTGAGTGTGGAAATTAAGACAATCCCAATGTCATTGATAGCACACATGGGGCTCGTTTCACGGATCTAATGATGTATGGTAAACCGGTTTTGCACACTTGAACATGTTAATTGCCATAACCAGTTTGGTATGAGCCAAGGCACAACTACCATAAGATTTCCCAGAAATATTAGTCACCAGTTTCATATCTTATTCATACCATAATAATACCATATGACATTTTAGACTTCACTTCTGGGGGATAATCATCACACATGATGTCACTATAGATTATAGAATGAAAAATGCATAAATGCAATCATGCATAATAGCTGGAAGTATTTGTTGATGCCTTAATTTATAGAAGCAAATATAAATGCATCATTTCCTTTACACAAATTATCTGCAAACAATGCTATAATTGCAACTTAAAATGAGCTAAACATGCACATGAGCAAACATGGGTTTGATCAATTCCAGGTCAGTGGACTGCAGGGGAGAGGGGCTAGGCTACTACATTGACACGCTGTACATTTTTATACCTTTCAAACTGTCTGATAACCAGTTATCCCTTTTCAAACATATTTTTGGTAAATCATTTGGAATAGTTCTAGAATGTTTACATGTTCACTCAAATATAAGCAAAATTTGTCTTTAAGGCGATAGAAAAAAACTTCTACAAGTGAACAGACCTCTCAGGTTGGGTTAGTTATTTGGGTTCATTTTTACTTCTCCTTCAAAATGGCACATAATTCCACAAAAATCTGTAAAATGTTTTGTGGGGTTTTTTTTACAAACAAACAAAACACTTGGGTCGATATTCATTTGCACATGACCATGACAATTTGTTTGAGGCATTAATAATTAGACCTGTATAATAGGGTTTCTAATTGTTGCATAACATGTGCAATTTATAACAGCTCTCATATAAACAAATGAATCTATTTGTTGCTCAAAAAGAAAATTTAGGACATATCCCTTACAAAATATAATTGAATATACCCCTGCTCCTCTGAATTAACCTCAATAATACAATACAAAATGATTTACAGTAAGGTGCAGTTCACTCAGGTGTGGGTGTGGCAACACATGGACATATTGATTGTGGTATGCATGATATGATGGTGAGATTTATTGTGTTGGCAGATAAATATGAGCTTTGAAATGTTTTCCTATTTGACCGCATAGGAACTATAGTGACTTTGATTGTTCCAAGTGATTGTTCACCTATATTTTATGAGGCAATCAGGCTCATAGAGGTTTATATACTGTAAAAGCTGAAATATTCGCGGTGGTTTAATTTTCGCGCTTTTCGCGCAAAATCTTTTTCCGCGAAAATTATAACACGCGAAAATATTGCTTTACACATTCATGCAATGCTTTCAGACGGTCGCCCGCGAAAAAAACAATTCGCGAAATGTCTTTGATATCAAAATCCGCGAAAATATCTGTACGCGAAAATATTGGCTTTTACAGTAGTCTGTTTGCCTTCCACGAGACAGTGACATCACTGCTTCATTCACTGAGTGCATTGCAGTGAATAAACATGCACACTCTCTAGAGAGGCAGGGATATGTGTGCATAAATACTACACTTGTTAAGTTACATCACTGTCTAGAGGAAGTGAAATAGACTATAGAGTTCACATTTGAGTAGCAGTTAAAGTCAGCGGCATAATGCTATGGACATAATTTCAAACGTGCATGCTTTTCACGCATCTGGACGCAGCTCCGCGAACAACACAAAACACACTCGTGTGAAATAGCTTAAATGTCATCCATAACATTATGACACTGACTATTATATACCACAATAGGATGCTAATGTGTTTTTATTAGAATGACCGAGTGAGCAAGAATCCAACTTATTCATATTTAGATGAGTATACATACTGAAATTGAAAAGAGTGCAAGCAACGTAAGTTAAAATAGTGTTCCCATATTTAACAAACAATTCTATGGATTTTACGGATAATGATGATGAATGGATTGACAAAAAATGAAAATACTATGATAACTAATGAACCCAATTACCTAGTGCATTGTTGTTACATGCAGTGAAACATTAAGATTAGTGAATAAAGTAATTAAGACTGCAATGCAATGGTATCAAAAGTCAATCGTGGTGAAAATGTCAATATCCCCCAATGAATGGTTGTCAAAAGTATGTACCTTGGTATCTTGTCCCCAACCCTCGGAGTCTGTCAATCTATTCTCTGAATCTGCCGCTTGTGAGGTCATACTAGGGGAGCTGTGTGTGCAAACCACAACAGTATCAATGTAAAGCTATTGTTTCAAATATTTTAGATACTTTTAGATTGAAAAATAATTTTCTATATTGATGTGCCTGGGCATAATGTATGCAAAATGCGTCTTTTCTGTATTTTCTGTATCTTGACAAAAGGACTATTTAAGATGTTGTGCAATTTACTGATATTTCAAGATTGTTATTTTCAATATAATATTTAATTTTGTATTCTCCCATATAGTTTTAACAGACCCAAACTCAAAAATATATAATTAAGAGTGAGAAGAAAAAGTTGAGTTATTATTGCATAACAGATAAAAAATATTAAATGATATGGTGTCTAGATAGGAGAGAACGAACTACTTTTAATAACAAACATGCCATAAACACAGCTAATTTGATAACAACCATGAAATAATTACAAACATGCCATACAAACACTTACACACAAATATTGCATACATGACATATACTGTAAAACCAGAAATGTTTGTGCATTTAAAATTTCACAAAATCATCAATAATGGCCTAATTCACGGCATGAACATTTCTTGAATGTAAATGTTTGAGTTATATTGTGTATCTACCAACTGCTACAACAAGGTAGATTGGAAATATTTGCAGCACAACATTTTTGCGAGTAAGTGCTCCTAGCAAAATTATCAAAATTTAAATGCACACGAACATTTCTGACTATAACATTCTAGAAACCAAACAAAGATTTTGGATTTTCTGATCAAAACTGTGAAAATCACTTCACAAAAAAAGACCCACTAAATCTTAGGCTACATTAAAAAAGTCTTTTGTCTCAAAGCTCCCGCGCACGTTAGTTAATTGGTGTGCGTTAAGATTTTTTTATTTTTTTATTTTTTTAAATCCCAAAGTTTCACAGATTTTTCAGATTTTCATTGATCACATCATTTAAATACAAAAGGTCACTTTTACAAGGATTTCAATATTTTATATTTTTTAAAAAAAGAGCTTTGAGACAAAAGATTTTTTTAATATAGCCTTACCAAAACAATATTTGTTGGAAATTGTACTATAGGGAATGGATAAGTATCTTCCAAATCATCCAAATGAAACCAGGCCCTTATATCTTGAGAATGTGTCATTTGTATTATCCTTAAAGGAGTTACATGTGCACTCTCCACATGTAAAATCGCATAGCACAGGGTATGGAATTTACATCTAAAACAATACATGCAACAGTTTTACACATACACACATATCAAACTTTTTCACTGGGAAGGCAACACTATTTTCTTCAACCTCTTACCTGCTTCTGAACTGTGACAATGATGTATTTGACTTAGACAAATCTGTCTTGCCATTCTTAAGGAACTCTCCCACCTCTTGATGCTGGTACTCTTCTGCAATATCCAAAGCTGTACGTCCCATGTTGTCTATGGCATCCAGAGGGGCGTCGTTGGCTACCAACCATTTGCAGCATTCAGTGTGACCACTGTGATGGGATAATCAAGTATTGATTAGTGTACAAAGTTGGCGCTATTGGTTAACTATTGGATATTTTTGAATAGGTAAAAAGTGGTACTTTTTTAAAATGTATAGCCGGTACGTTTTCTTTCCTAAATCCTGTACATACCGACATTTGTAGATAAGTTCTTACCCCTCCCCTTAATCACTCCTGATTCTCCTTTCCAATTCTTTGTAATGCATCATCCCCATTTACCTGTGTATTTTCCTTCCACATTTCTTGAGGTACCTCCTCCAACCCTGTTCACTATGAGTTCCCTCCTCCATCACCTTCTGTGAATTCCCCTCCCCAGTCCACGGATATCCCCTCCATATTAGCTGTGTCAAGCACCTTGTCATACTTGTCCTTTCCCTTTCAAATTATTTCACAAATCCTCAACATTTCATTTCCCTCTTCTCTCTGTTCCCTCTTTAGTGCCCCTACCACTCCCTACCCTCCTACCCCCCCCCCCCCCCTCATCATTTCTTCCTGGTAATCCCCTTCCCAAACCCTTACCTCATGGCAGCAAGATGCAATGGTGTCTGCTCGTCCATAGTCTTAGAAGACAACAATGTTCCTACATCTGCTAATGCCATCATTACAGCAAGGTGACCATTCATCGCGGCCATGTGGAGAGCGGTATACCCTGTCGGTGTAAGTTCCTCCAAGCTGACTTTATTAGCCGTCAGGTACTTGACAATTTCCAGCTGACCTGCTGAGGATGCCACATGTAATAGGGTCCAACCTCTTTCATCCGTAGATCTGTAAAAGATGGGAAGACAGAACGATTTGTGTTAATCAAGTATTAGGTGTTACTTGGCATCGGGGCAATTTACAGGTTTCCAAAAATCCATGTTTAATGTTATGATTATAGATAAGAAATCATAATTGAAAAAAACCCATCACGTTTCGCAGTGTCATGTTTGGCATCAAACAAATTACCCAAAGTCTCAGCTTGACAACCTTAAGGTTTGTCTACATTTATATATATCCTGTATTACGACATCACAGAAAATATTTGATATATTTAAAACCAGTAATGAAAGGCTAAATTGCATGTATTCTTGAATAAGAATTGATTACGAAATAGGGTATATCCTTGGACCTTGGTGTAAGACATTTATAAGTTGCGACTAATGTACATGTAAAAAGATACAATTACAGAGTGAAGATGTATAATCCTTTAATCCGCTAGGTTAATGCCGTGCTGTAAACCAAGGATAAACCAGAAATAGGGCCTTATTTATACCCAGTCTATTCCCCTACCCCTATACTTACTCTTTACTAGAAACTTTGTGCTCCAGCAGTGATATTACCCTGACCAAGTTGCCATCCTTGCAACACTCATGTATAGATGGCCCCTGTTGTAAACGTTCCTCAAACTGCCTCATTCTCTCCTCCTCTTCTTCTCGCCTCGTTTGTGCTTCCTCTTCTCGCTTCTTTCGTTCTTCCTCTACTCGCTTCTTTCGTTCTTCCTCTTCTCTCTTCTTTCGTTCTTCCTCTTCCCTTTCTCTGGCCTGGGATTATAGAAACCAAAATGTCAGGTTATTAATTATATTTATATGCAGTAATGGAAATACCCACATGACTGTCAACCCGGGGTTGACGATCATGTGTGTCACAACCCACATGACTGTCAACCCGGGGTTGACGATCATGTGTATCACAGCTCTATTAATAATATTGTGTGTACTGATCATAATTAGTAGTATTGCTTTATTCCGTAATAATAAGAGGGATTAAAATCATGTCTTGGCCATTTCACCCTCGCTAGTCTAGTGGTTGAGACACATGCCTTACAATGCAGAGGTCCATGGTTCGATTCCCACTAAGACCAATTTTAACTGATTTATTTCCTTTTGTAAAAGTTAGGGTTGGAAATATTCTAACTCCACAAAGTGTGTAGTTCCTACCTAATCCACCCCAGGTTGGACTACCCCAGGTCGGTCTACCCCGGGTGGAAAGTCATGTGAGTATTTCCATCGCTGCATATTCATATACATTATGCTAGGTCAGTAACAGCCTCAGGAGCACTGGGTGTATTTCACACACATCATACATGTGTGTTTTGCTTATGTTTTCCTTTTTAAATGAATAACAGATCTTATAAGCAACCAGTGCCATATTCTTATTTTAAATTTTGAATGATAATTTGATCTTGGAAAGTTGTATGTATGTTTTTCAGGGTTTTCATATACATATCATATTCACACATTGTGTGGACACAATAAGGCTTTCTTCTTTTAGAAAGATACACCTGTTTCAACATTTGGAAATTTGGTATTCATGGTATAGACATAAAAAGTGTTCAAATAATAAGATAAAATTCACATTTTGGAAATGTTAAGTACAACTCACCATGGAAACATTATCAGCACTTGCACCTTCTTCTTCTGCCCTCAAATCCCTCCTACTACTTCTTACACTGTTGAACTCTGACTTGGTCCCAGTACCACTGTCACTCGCAGTAGGACTTTCACTATCAGACCCACTAGAAGAGTCATGGTCGCTGACTTGTCGAGAAGCTGCAGTGGAAGTTGCCTGACTTGTGCTAGCTGTGGTCTGTCCACTGGTAGAGTCTCTGGGTGGAGAAGATACAGCACCATCTGGTGAATCTAGTGGACCGTTTGGACGATAGTAGCCACCTTGACTGCCATTGAAGGATCCTCCCCCTTTGCTATTACCGTCTCCTTGACGACCATCAGTCTCACTCCCACTTCCACTTCCACTGTCGCTTCCACTACTACTACTACTACTACCTGAACCACTGCTGCTACCACTTCCACTCCCACTCCCACTCCCATCGTCGTCACTGTCAGAATTCTCTGAACCAGATTCTTCGGACTCTTCTTCACTCTCCGACTCTGAACTTGACGATTCTGGTGCTGGTGCTCGTTGAGATTTGCGACTTCTGCGACTTTGCCCACTTGCGATGCTAGCCCTCTCTGATGGGATGATGGCAACAAAGTGACCATCGGCAGTTTGCGCTAGGTGAATGTCGTTGTCTGAGTAAACACTGCTATCTGGGCTCTGTTCAACATAATCATCTTCCCCATAGTCATCCACCTCTGTGTAATATAAAACGTTATGAAATGTATCATTTATACTACGTAGTAAAGAATTCTGACATTTCAGCTAAGCTCTGATGTTTATAGATACAATGTTTGTATAATTAGAATCCTTGACTGCTCTATATCACTACTACCTGGTTTATCAGAGACGGCTGGTTAGCTCAGTGGTAGAGCATCCGTTGTTCTGTTCAGAAGGGTTTGCGTCCCGCACCGGCTCATGTCCTTGCTTTTTAAGTTGGGATATGGGTCGAGGCTTAATTGTTATGTTTGTTTGGGTTGTGGAACTTGTGGACTGTAGTTGTGCTGTCTCGCTCTTATTTAGTCAAAAGCCATGGAAACACTTCTGATTTTACAGATTCGCACACGAAAAACATTGATAGCCTTTATATACAAAGTTAGTATAAGGGCTATTTACCATGCAAAGTAGAAACATAATTATATGGGAGGGCTTAACCTTTCCCTTAATATATTTGTACTTTGTACAGTATGTAGGCCTCATACTGCTTTTATTAATAATAGTACATTACATACCCATAATGATGTTGGTGACAGGTAATGTCCTGACAGTTCGTCCGTCTTCGTCCTGCGCTGACATCCATCTATCACACACAAATTCATATGTGATGTTAGATCCTAGCTCCTTGACCATTACTTTGCCAAGGTACCAGCCGCAACCTGATAGAATCAGAATCAAATGAAGACATGATTTAAAACAAGCTCAGTGGCGTTAGCAGGAATCCGTAAGTGGGGGCCAGGTTGTTATCTCTTAGGGGCTTAGGTTTGTAGCATGTCTAAATAGCCTAGAAAAGTTTCCCTTGTGATAAATATTTCCATAACTTTGTTAAAAACTTCCTATCATCACCGCCCCCCCCCCCCCCCCCCCCAGTCAAAAGGACTCTAATTGACAAAAGGGACTAAAAGTGACTCAAGAGACGTTAAATGTTATGTATTTTCCATGAAGTCAAAATGGAACTGATTGTAGAGTGAAAAGTACTTACGTCTATCAGCTGCCTTTTGACACTTTATGACTTTTAGATGTGTAATTATCTTTCAGTATGATGCAAACCAACCAATCATTGACTCTTAACTTATGTGTAGTCTATCTGGTACCATTATTAATTCAAAGAATTTACCATAGGTGTGAGGACTTACCATTTCTGGTAATGTGGATGAATTATTTGACCATTAAATAAAATGCTTTGGATTGCCCTATGATGTATCCTTTGGAGTAATTCTGTTATACCCTTCACAGAGCTATTCATAGTGCATGATTTTTAAGAACGACGCATACTACCGATGTTGTTGTGTAGGGTATAACAAAATATCCTTTTATAGAATAATAAATGGACTTGAACTTACCAATATCATTTCTATCATGACCTATTGATATACATTCTAGCTTGGCAACATTGTAAGATTCCACTTTAAAGACATCAATCTGCCAAAGCACAAATAAAATGAAATTGCCATTGTTAGTCAATATAAAATTATAATTGAAATATGATGTGAATTAAATATTTGAAATGATCAGGTGCTGCAGCGTAAGCATATTCCAATGGAAGTGGAACTTTAATTGCGGCAAAGTATTAAAAACCAATCGAATATTTCAATATTTTAGAGAATTGGTGTCTTTAAAGATTAAAAAAAAAACTTGAACCAAAGGGATTAATCTGGGAACCGTATTGTTAAAAACTGGATTATATAATACAAATCTCCAACAAGACAACATGCTTAAAATGCGACGACAGCACTTGGCGACGGCGGGTGACAGCGCTTATAGTTTCTAGAAAAATTGCTTAGTACAATCAGATGGGTAGGCTACCTGACCCACAGTGAGCTTGAATAATGTTCTGCCCATTGCAACCATAAGAAGGTACATAAGGTAAGGGTAGGCTAGGGACAGGGATTTTGCGCTTTTTAAAAGCACTAAAAGTGCTGCTTGATTTTGGAAAAAGTGCTTTTTGGAGCAAAAGGTGCTTTTTTGGGTAAAAGGTGCTTTTTTCACACCAAAAATGCCATGCAATAAAAATAAATCCAAAAGCGCAGTTATATTGCGTGTTTCCATGTTGACGTGTTTCTTTGTACGTTGTCAATAACCATCATTTTTCATTTAAAACTACATTCAAACTAAACTAAAATGTAGAATAAACACTTCCACAGTTATGAACTTGTGGATTTTTAGGTAAATGGACATTATTTGTTAAATATTTAGACAACTTTTTAAAAAAATTGCTGTGTGATGAAAAATTGCTTTTTTGAGCAAAAGGTGCTTTTTTGGTGCTTTTACGCTTTTGAGCATTTTCCCTGTCCTTAGGTAAGGGTAAACAATAATCCATTTAGGCCAAAAACATTACATACTTTGTCTCAGCGCCTTTTGGCTAAAAAGCTAAGTGCTATGCTTTTTGCTTTTTTACCAAAATAAGCTATGTCCTATGCGATTTTTTGTTGATTTTTTTTTATTTAAAAAAAAATCAAAATATAGTCAATAGTTATGCTTTTATCTTTTATCAATGCACATTGTATTCTTGTGTTTTCTTTATCTCTGAACTTCACAAAGTTAGTTGAATGTGTGTTCTCAGTCACAAGGTTGCCGAGTATCACCGAAACTTACTTTTTTTGTGTGTTAAATCGAAGGAAAAAAAGGGGGAAAAAATGGCTGCCGCGCGTAGCGCGATGCGCGAAATCTCATTTTAAAAGCAATGCGCGCAGGCCGCTGAGACAACTTATTAAATTTGTTTGGCCTTATATTATGAACTCCCTATGGAAGTGATTGGAATAGCCAACTCACCTGTCCTTTCTGAAATTTCATCTTCCTTCCCCTCTCTGTTTCTCCAACTTGTTTCAATTTAATTTTCCCTGTGTTGCCTCTCTCCCCATACATTGTTATATGCACATCGGCTTTAGTACTGGCACCTAAGCAATCTCCAGTATGGATTGACAGCTCATATATTGTTCTTTTCCCAGACTTTAATCGTGGACCATGCTTCAGATGGTCAAAGTTCATTTCTGGTGCTGGAGCTCTCAATGGAGGTGGATCATACTGTATTCCAATTTCTGGAGCAGCTACTGCTTGGATTGCAACTTCAAGAGGGGGCCTTGGGGGGTCACACTGTATACCAATTTCTAGAGGTGGTTTATCAGGCTCGCATTGGATGCCAATTTCAGGCGCTGCCACGACTGGTGTGCACTGAATGCCAATTGATGGAGTGTCTATCTCCGTCTGTGTTTCCATGTTATCCACAGGAGTTGTTTGTGTCGATATCTCAGGGCATGTCTGGGTTGATATTGTTGGGGGTGGGGGGAGAGTCTGGGTGGATATCGTCGGGGGTGGATCATATGTCTGCGTACTGAGGGTCGTAGGTAAAGGTTTGGTTTGTATGCACATGTCAGCTTGATACGGATCAGTCATGCATTGTTCATCATCACCACGTCTTGTCTGAGTATTCTGAGTATTGTCTGGTTTCTCAACAGTTTGTGTGGAGATTTCCCTGCCCGTTTGGGTGCACATGTCAAGACTATATAGGTTGGGATCCTCCTGACTGACTGATAAAGCATCAGCGTTGGATTCTTCCTCTTCTATGTTTTCTTCCTCGTCAGAGTCTATGCCATCATCAACTTCAACCCTTGACATCTGGATACTGAAATAGCACAGATAAGAGCATATAAAAAGGTTTGGGTATAATAGGGACCATTTTAATCACTTGTCCATTAACTGTTGGAGATGTGGTGCCAAAAAAGGGTAGCCATTTCGTAAATAAATTACCTATTTTGGCAAGTCACTAGATTTTATAAAATCTTTGGTGGTTTACAAATATTCAGAAAGGAGTGCATCATCAATGGAGACTGCATAAATGATATGATTATGCACGTAGGAGGCAGAGGTGGGTCCCAGGACTCCCAGCTGTAAGGGGAGGTCAGTTATCACTTACTTGAGCCATTCCGGTGTTTGATGTCCTCTGCCCCTTGACACTGGTACTAAGACATTGGTTGTTTGGTCATCAATAGATTCATCATCATAGTCCTCTGTCTCTGACTCAGAAGCTGAGTAATGTCTTGCTTCCTGTATGTGTGCAGTAAAAGAGAAAGATATTTAGAATAAAAGTTGCTCTTTCTGATGTTAATATATAGGTGTGCCAACCCGATTCTAAAGATGAGGAGCTGAAAATTCAAAAGCCAGAATTTGTGAAATAATAAAATCTTAAAAGAATTGATTATTTCACAAATTATGGCTTTTGAATTTTCAGGCAATCGGAGTCCTTAGAACTGAAGCAAGATCTGAAATATGTGTATAGTTCACTAGCAGGTGAAAAGGAAGTCTTTAGGCATGTTACTATACCACTTTAAAATGTCATTACCATACTCCTACAACCAAATGATAGCCCACTGATTAGAACAAGCAGAGACTATTCACAATCTAGATCTTGCATCTATATCAAAAGCAATTAAACAATTAAAAAAATATTTATGCAGAAAATAATGAAAAACAAAACCGTAGACAGAAAAAAAATCTAGTCAGGCATCACACAGCCAAGTCAGAGCGGAGACAAAATTTGAAAGTTTGACCAGCCTTACCTCTCTATGTATTTTGACTTTCTGACCGTACATGTCGTAGCCATACCGCGTGGAGCTAGGTTCTTTAGTCTTCAACCGTCCGCCTGCTGACTTGGGCCTGTTGAGCAGCCCCGACCTAGGCCTGGCGGATGACGACCTGTGGCCATAATGTGATTTGGGTCTGTCAGGCCTGTGAGGTTGTCTTGCTGGTAGACTGCCACCAATCTGTGGAAACTCTCTGTCACGACTGGATGATCTGTATACTTGCATGGACTAAACACAATAAAAAGAGTACAATTTTGTAAATGTCTGGTTAAAAAATGTACAATTAAACACAGCTCATAATAAATTAAAGTATCATTGTATGGTGTTGCATTTTAAACAAATCAAAAAATACATTGAAAATATGCGCAAGTTGCAATTTGATGACTGCAATTATATAACAATTGGTTACTGGAATTTACATGTACTCTGGCTGAAATTATATAACGATTGCTTACTGGAATCTACATGTACTCTATATCGCAGAAAGTTACATGGAAATTCAGTTAAACTAAAGTTTTTCTTGTAATACATTAATCTTTGAATTCTACTTAATCAAAGCTTGGATTGAACACCAATTGATTTAGGATCGTGATCCGATAACAATCCATACTTACCAAAACAGGTCCTATTGATACCACTGAAGTACAGGTTGTGCGATTGATTGGTGATTATTTCTTACTTGTGGATTTTTTAACATAATATTTACATGTGACTATTGCACTGCAATTTTGTCTTTAAAAAAGCAAATATTGCCCTCATGGAATATTTTACCATATCTTTTTATGGGGAAATGGGGCTTACCTTTGATGATTTGCGAGACTTCTTGCTTTCCATTGGCACTGTTTCCTATTTAAAGAAAATAATAATGGCAATAATAACAAAACTAAATGCTTATTTTGCCCAGATATAGGTAATGGATATTTCCTTATACCAAGGTTGTATTGGAATGTTAACATCCATTAAAAAGACTCAGTGTGGGGTTGCTCAAACATCCCCATTGTGAGAAACATGAGTTAAGATTAAAAGTAAATAAGTATTGGGTTAGGAGAGTTAGAATTAAGATCTTGTGATAATAGTTAACTTGTGGGATGTTTTTGCAAGTTATATTGAAGCATTTGATTGAATTAGCATTACATTACAAAAAGAGGATAATGGAGAAGGGGCACTCGGGGAGGGGGAACTTTGGTAGGGGCACCAGGGGGGGGGGGGGGGGTCCACTAAATCCAAATGTAGCCCTAACCTAAGAATATACCATAAGGCAATTGTAAGTTGATCTGATTTGTTTATGTACTATTGAATTGAAGCACACAACAAATGTGGACAAGCTATAACTGAGTTTAAGCAGGGATGGAACTTCAGATTTTTTTTCTCAACCAGCCGGTTGGACAGGTAACTGACAGAAATACCTGCCCAACAGAAATTCAACCAGCCAGTGTGACTCAATTACACTGTGAATTTGAAAATGTTTACCTGCCAGTCGGTTGGGTTCTTTTGCATCTTCACCTGCCCAACACAATGTTACCCGCTGTGGGTACTAATTATTTGGTTTTAAGGCCTAAATCTTGCCAATCTTGCCATTTAGATATTGAAACTTAGTTCCATTCAAAAGAATCAAGTATGATCAGGAACAGTGGTGCGTAAAACAAAACACAACAAATAATAAACAAAACAAGCAAACATATTTTACTTACAGAAGATACCAGCAGCCTGGTGGCAGCATTTACAAGTCTCTCTGTCTCTCCCTTGGAAAGGTACGGACCATGTCGAGATCTCATCATTATGGGACCACCTCGAAAGTTACTCTTCTTTTTCTTTGGTGCTGCTTTGGATTTTACTAGTGTTGAGAATGGACCCTGAAAAAATATAGTAAAGGATGCATCATTAGATATCCAGGGTTTGGAGGATAAAAACATCACTCCTCAGATGGGAGGGAAAAAACATTACTTAATTTAAGGGGCGATGGGGAAATGCCCTTAAATTAAACCAACCAACCATATAGTATACGGTACCATGGCTCATAAGGTCATATTGCTGGAGATACAGAGCAAGGTTAATGCTTCACTGTTAGTTTTGTGGGGTCGCGGACTAGCCTAATTTAACAAAAAATAAAATGCTATGTTTTCATGAAAAGTGTACTGTACTGTATAGTTATATAGCAAATACATTGGCTAATAACCCAGTGTAACTTAATTTTGTTCGGGGGGGGGGGGGGGGTCACTCTCTGATACTGATTTCTGGAATGGGGTCACCACCAGAAAAAGGTTGGGAACCACTGATCTAAAGCAATATGATTATAATGGTATGTGATTCTATTTTATGTTTATATTTGACTTCAACGAGACAATGATGTCACTCACTGTGGTCCGATTGCATTACATAAAATGAGCCTACTTTAGGCATATTGCCACTGTTAGTTTTCTGCTAATCTCAACACATTGTCCAAAATAAAATCATATATAGGCCTACATTTGAAAACAACAAGGAATATTAGTTTCATTGTAATAACAATAGCTGGTATACTTACTGTGTACTGTGTTTTAGCCATGTAATTATCAACATCTTTTCTGTAGAATACAAAATTGGAAAGAAAAAATTGTCATAAAAATGATAATTTGTTTTATATTGATAATAAATTTCATGCAAATTATTATTACATATTCGTGAATTGTGTCCATCTACTCATTCTACTGTAAAACAATACTATTTCTTGGATACTTTATTTCGCGAAGTCACTATTAGGCCCCTTGCAATTAAATGTGAGTTTACTGTTGCCCGCGCGCGTCCAAAAGTCACCCGCGTGATATATGTAATATTTTTAAAATATTTAATTATTTCATTGTTTACAGCTTTTTCATAAGCTTTTTAACACTTTTCTGACGATAAAATTAGCCGATGAGCCGCATTGCAATACTTCCGGGTTAGGAAAACATTTCTTGGAAGTAAAAAACTCTTCATGAAACTTGCAACTGTCGCTTTGTATTGAAATGTGTGCATTTGAAGCATATTCGTAGGCACGGCAATTGATTACTGCACAATCGCTTCAGCGCATGACGTCACATCAAAACCGCCGAACTTCTTTGGAGTTTCCTAGTGCATTCTGATGATGATTCTGGGTAATATTTCAGGTTTGTATACGATCGCCATCTTTAAAATTGTCCGAGCTAGCGTAACGATTTTTTTTTTACAAACATCGATCGAATATCTCATTAATATTCAAAATAGGGATGCAAATATGAGTAGACTCCTTTATAAAAGAAACAAAATGCAAAGCCAAGGCAGTAGGTGGTGGTAGGACATAATTAACAGCATTTGAATTGTATTCGTACCTTGGATAATAGTTAACAACGCCGACAATATTAAATCAGGTGACTTTACCCCAAAATATTACAATATTAATATTAAATAGTCACCTCGTCCTGCTTTTCAAAAACGCAACAGTAAACTCACATTTAATTGCAAGGGGCCTTACTGCTATTTTAGCGGGCATTTAATTTTCGCGAATCTGGAAATGTTACTACTGTTAGTGTTACTTTTAATCCAAAATTGTCAGTTTCACAAGTATTTAATTTCGAGAATCCAGATCCCTCACGAAATTCATAAAATTAAATCCCATGCGAAATTAAGTGGTTTTACAGTATATTTGGGCTGCTGCGATGCAACTCCTAAAAACTCTGCTCTAGCACATATATATTGGTCATGTTTTCACCCTCAAGGTTTTACCCAGTAACATCACTGTGTTACAGCACTTGGTATTAATAAAACACTAGTTGAGCTTTCAATGTTACCTGACTTTAGCCTCCCTTGCATCATGGCTCTGTCTTGGATTCATATTAGCCAGGTGTTTCTTCACCTCAGGACTACGGAAGTAATGCTTTAGGGCACGGTCGTGTAAACCATCATACATCAGTGTGGGCCTCTGTGATGAATGGATACAGAAAGAAATAATAGAGGTTATTTAAAGTAAGAAATCAATCAAAATATGTCGCAAGCTTACACTTTTACAGGTGTATTCACACTATGAATGTAGAAGAGCAACAGACTAACTTAATTTGTTGATGCTGACTTTAAATGATGAAAGATGTCACAATTTTGTTTCGGCAATATCTGTACAGTGACTATAAATGTGTATGTAAACGGCATTATCCAGCATTCAGCAGCTGTACATGTACCTAACGGGGTGTTGAATACCAAAATGTAGAGTTACAAACAAACATTTGAAGGATGGTATCAACTAAAGGAGACCGGGGCATCAGCTGCAGCAGGTTATACCCAACTCTCTAATATTAAAGGGCCCCTGTTCAGTTCCCCGCTTACTTCCCCTTATCCATAATTAATTACCCTAGTTTACAACTGCATTACATAATATTATAGTCGCATGGAAAGACAAGAGAACTAAAGTCGATGTCTGTGCTCAAATCACAGCTTGAGTTCAATTAATTTAAAACATGTCGAAGAAGGGACAGTTCACCCGTGGTAAATAATGACCAAAGACATTATGGAAGACAAAACATGCTGGACTAGCCTATCTCTTTAAGGTGCAAAAAGCTGTCCAAAATGGAATTAATTAACGTCATGTTCAGTCGAAACCTTGTTGTATCTCCATCGGCCCTACAGCATGTATAAAGTACCGGTAATGCATTCTATGAGTAACTTTTGGGCAGTTTGCTTTAATTGAACATGTTCAAAGGCCAGAAATACATCTATCAAACAAAACCTTGTAAGTGCTCTTTCACCCTGAGTATGTCTAAAGCAGCACTTCCGGCATAATTCTGTTATACCCTACACACCAACATCGGTAGTATGCGTCGTTCTTAAAAATCATGCACTATGAATACCTCTGTGAAGGGTATAATAGAATTACTCCGCACTTCCTATGTATAACCATTGGGCAGTTTTACTTTATACATGCTGAAGGAGCCGGAAAAAAACACACAAGGTTTTGACAGAACACTAGAACAGTCACATTATTTTCCTTAGCTGTTCACATCTTTTGCCTTTTTGGAATCGCAAACCAAAACTTACCGGTTTAAGAGTTGGATAATGTCTCTGTGGCTTATCCGGTCCGGTCAAATCAAATGAATCTTCTAACCGCTTCACATCCATGTAATATTTCCTGTAACAAATTTAAATAACAAATTTACAATGCTACTTGCAAGCACTAAGAAAAGGCAGATAAATGCAAACAAGCTAATAACCAGATTAAGTTCTACGCAATGCAAACACAAAAATTAAATAAAAAATGGATACAAAATAGATAAATAAATAGGTTAACGATTTAAGAAATTGTATTAACTTAAATTAAAGGCATATTATGCGATCTTTTCCAGGGGATGCCCTTGCCCTCTATCCTATTAAAGCAGATTTTCTTGCAGATTTGCATTTGTTATCATAAATCATGAAGATCTTCTGAATCTAAGTTTCAGAGCCATACCATATGATTCCTAATTACTTCAAAATCACTTCCCATTTCCATTATGATTGAGTAAAGTTTTGTGATGGGTTTTCACAGAAAATACAGTCAAGATAGATCCGTAACTCGGTCCAGGAAAGTCTTTCCTGATCAAACTTAATTAAGTTATTTAAGTTATTTTTTTCTATAAAATTAAAAGTATAATAATGAATTCATTATAGAGAAAAAATATGTGTAAATATTTGAAAAGATCACATAATATTGCTTTAATCCCAAACTGACTGCTTGTGAGAAGAAAACAATACTACACATAAAGTTTCTAAAACATCATGACATGGTCTATGATTTCTTTGTTTGCTATGCATGAAAAAGCCTTGGTCTCTAGTCCCTTGCACCTTGGAATAAATCTATTCTATATTCCAAGCTTGCACTGACACAAATTGGCCTATTTTTCAGAAATCCTATTTCACAAACATGAAAGATTGATGGCTTTATTTTCACTGGATGGCTATTTAGTATTATTGTCTTAAAAATGTTTATTAAAAGGGAGGAAACTGTTGCTTGCCCTAGATTAGCAAACTGCTCAATACAAAATTACAGGGTGGGCATTAAAAGGCTTTTTAGTCTTATTTTGGAGCCCGACAACACAGGTGAATACAGGTGAATACTGCTAACTGCTCTCCATCTCAGATCTGGTGAAAATTATTATTGAAAATTATTATTGATAGCGATTGATGGATTTGCCGGAGCCTTTCTTAATCTTACGGTAAGGTAAGCTTACTCCATCCATTCTTTTCACTTACAATTTCTTTGCTGTAGTTTTGATGACATCCTGGGAAGACATCGTGTCAGCCGTTTGTCTTTCCTAAATAACAGAGAGACAATCTGACAAAGATCTTGCCAATTGACACCCAGCTGATGAAGAAAAGAGTTGATGACAATTAAGAGCAATAAACCCCCAATCACCACGCTAACCCATTTAGATTACGATGATAATAAACGCTACACCTGTTGTGTAAAACCAATCAATTAAGGAGCGTCAACAACACTGTCCCTGTATATCACTAGGCAAGCGCTTGGGCCACTGCACTACGTCAATAAACAAATATAACGTTGCCATACGATTATAGTTCTTTGTTTAGTTTAGCGCTAAATGAATAATAATTTCTCATTTTTTATTTAATTAAATGTATTTTGATTGAAAAAACTAATTTTATTAAGAGTAGTATTAGTTGTTAATGAAAATTGCGTCAATTACATCAGTTTAGTGATTGATGAGTGTATGGATATACTAATTAACATCGTTTCTAAGGACGGAACTACATGTGACATCGGCATAGAGAAATCCACCTGCTGTGCTGTGGGATCTCGAGAGACCTGCGGCGGCTAGCTGTGCATGCAGCGGGAATCAATAATTAAATAAAAATTCCATTAAAATGGAATGGGACGGTCTAAGAAAAAGAGGTATCAGTAAGTTATTTTCTACCATTTTTTGGAATTAAAACTTAGTGATTTTCACTTGTTTTGAGAGCGTCATTTTCGAGAACGGAGAGGTTGACAAAGACATTTAAATCATCATATGAAAACAGTGAAATTAATGTATTTCCTCCATTATATATACCGGCGGGTCGTGGGGGGGGGGGGGGGGGGGGGGGGGGGGGTCCAGGGAGGCTACTCAAGTTTCGGGCCTGGAATGCGCCGCCAGTGGCAAAATGACCCCAAAAATGACCCAAATACCAATTTTCGGGTGAAATTGACCCATATGTTTACCGGAGACCCACTCTTCCTCCTACTAAGGCTTTGACAGATGTTGGTATAATTTCTGTGAAAAACAGCAAATTAAGGATTTTAGACCTAGCCTAGGCCTATATTTACCAAAAACTAATGGCTTTGAAAACACAAGAAGTACAAGAAACACTTGGTATATTATGTGAACTTTTCCAGGGGACGCCCTCAATCCTCGAGAAAAAAATTGGAAGCAGATTTTCTTGCAGCCTATTTACATCATCTGATCACAAATCAATATATTCTAAGTTACAGAACGATACGATTCCTAATTACTAGTACTTCAAAATCATGTTTTTAGAGTGAAAATATAGCAGTGAAAATAGATTGTTCGCTAGCGAACAATGATTTCCAACCGGTCTAAAACCATCGGATTTTGAAGTAATTTAATCGTATCGCTCTGTAATTCAGGATATATTTATGATTTATGATCAGACATAGATCACATAAGGGACCGTTCATTATTTATGCTGGAGGGCGGTTGGGTAAAATATAGTGGGGGTCATGTAACTTTCATATGTTGAAATAGGGGGGGGGGGGGCTATGTAACTTTTTATTCTTAAACAGGGGGGGTTGTGTAACTTTTTTAAACTATAAAGATGGTGATTGGGGTGATTTTAGAGGCTATTTTGGAGTGTAAATGCCATTTTTTTCTGCGCTTCGCGCACATTTTCTTACGACCTATCAACTTCAAAACATGTACTTATGATGAGACGACTTTCGGACAGCAAATCTTTTTTGTGCACGCCCTGCTCGGACGATCTGTTGAAAAAACGCCTAAATAATCATCAACGGTTGAAAACATTAGAGTCATGGGGTGTATAAAAACATATTAATTAGCCTATAGACCTATGTTCCAAAATCCAACAATATATGATTAAAAATGGTAATTTCTTGCGTGCTTTTCACCTCGTCTCACTCTCAGCTCTGCACCTAAGCTCACAAAATTAGAATGTTGCATACGTTTTTGTCAGGATGTTCTAACTTTTTTGGGGGAATATAAAGACTCACAAAACCACCCAAAATGTATAAATATATGACAAATTTTCGGCCGTTCAGAGGGCACAAACAGAACTTACCAACGAATCCATGGACAAAAGAAAAAGACAGCCCCTAAGATGTGACAAGTTGATTTATTTTATTTTATTTGGTTTTTTTTTTGGGGGGGTGTGTAAAAAACTACTGGTTAGTAGGGGGGGTCATGTAATTTTCAGTTTCAGCTGTAGGGGGGGTTAGGTAATTTTGACATACGAGTCTCGAATTTGTCCCAACCCCCCCTCCACCATAAATAATGAACGGTCCCTAATATGCCTTTAACGCTGATTTGTGTGTGTTAGTGGGGAGGGGGCAGTTCGTCAACAATGTAAAATAAAACATTTACCGGAACATTCCGACCTGAAGAACAATAGGTAGGCCTATGACTGACATGTTAAGTCAAAAACGTTGGCCCAGGATTCCTACAGCAGGCCTATACTATTTAAAATGCCAGGCTCCGCGGTCGATCGTTATCCATTAATATCGATCGAAATATCATCAACCCAGTTGATATCTGTGACATGACACAGGGGACACATATCTCCTGGAATCTGGAAAACCTAGTAAGTCAATTTTGGTAAAAATTGAGTTAGACCATGGAAGTAACAGGTTAGACCCATATTTTCCCCTGCAGTTATCAAGTTAAAATGTGTCAAACTCTTCCCTTTCAGCAATTTTTCATCTGGAAAAACCTAGTCTGGAAAAAATATGGGAACAGTTTTCCTTTTGTTTTCTCAAATTTGTGTTCAACAGACTTACTAGGTTTTTACAGATTACAGGAGATATGCTATTGCAATTAATGTCTTTTGGGCAGAAATGTATCGTCCACAGACGAAATCTTTGACAAAACAATTATCTTTAAAGTTATTCACAATCCATATAATAACTGTAATACAAATATCCATGTCATATTACAAACACTAATTTGTTACCAAAATAGTGATTGATGATTATTTACTGCAAATATGCATTTAGAAACTACTACCGTATTTTTTTTATGAAAAAATAAAAAATGCACTCTCGAGATGCAATTTTAGCAATTTGTTACCAAAAACTTAACGTTGTCCGGAAAATGTTGAGCCAAAAAAGTGATTTTTGGGTAAACATTTTAAAAATCAGTATTTTTAGATAAATTTTGATACAAAAAATGGATTCTCTGACTCCTTTCCTTTCCAAAAACGTATACTTTTATATACATCACATGAGTACTAAAAGTTCAAAAGTGACAGCGCTTGATAAATTTCATATTTTGGGTTAGCACCGCCCCTCCCCCTACCCCACCCTTAAGTAATGTTCGTATGGGTTTAATTGGTGACTAGTTCTTAAAATCGATGTTTTCATGAATGAGTACCAATAAAAGTTTAGGGACAAGAAAGTTCTTGTTTTTAATATGTGAGGAGTTAGGTGCATTGAAACTAAAGAACTCTATCGCTCACTCACTGCAACTCACGCTCCACACACTCATTTACTCACTCCATAACTCGCCACAAGAAAACCCGAAACTCACCACTCTCACCAACTCAAGGGTATCACTAACTTTGGTTTTTGCTAACCCAGACAACATTATATATATCCGCTTTACATCGCGTTATTTGCCAAACAGTATTAAAGGTAGATGACCCGATCACATTCCGATTTTCAACTTGAAGTTTTCTATTCTACATGAAAGGTCATCCTTAAAAAAGTCGTGTTCCAAAGTTTGAGTTGCATAGCTCTAATGGTTCTTGTTTTAGACGCACAAGATGCTGTGAACTGTACCCATTGAGTAGTACACAAACTATATCGGTGGTTACCATACCACCAACGCGGCGGTAATTCGACGTTATTTCATCGATTTCTCCGTAACCGATTTAGGCCGTCAAATTTCAGTATGATGATGAGAAAAATACGAGCTTTCATATGATATGAAAATCTCCGTATGTTTGAAATAATTCTGTGTTACGAAAATGTGATCGGGTCATCTACCTTTAAAGGTAGATGACCCGATTATATTACTAATTTAATAATTACTAATTTAATATTGAAACAATGAATCAGCCGGAGTGACCACATACGTATGCAACGAGCCGCTGATTGAAATAGCGCCATCTAGAATTGGGCATTATTTAAAAACAGTTATCAGCCCCTCCCCTTGGCCCCCACACTCGCACACAAGTATGCAAATTAAATTCGGGATAAAGCTGCCATTTTCAAACCCTGGGGCATTGGTGCCAAAAATTGGAGTGAGAAATTGCCATGGGAATTTACAAATTGTCTAAAAAAGACCAAAAAAGACTGAGTTTTTTTGGGTGAGAGATTTAGAAACTCACCTTTTTAATGTGTAATGTACATGTACGGTGGCCCTGAGAAGAGTCATGACGAGTTAACCAGATGATGACATAACGAGATAAATGACTAGATATTTTCATGATGACCAGATAATTGACGAGATCATTTCAATATAATTTACAGATGACGATATAATTGACGAGATAATTGCGACATAATTTCAAGATGACGTGATAATTGACGAGATAATTGCGACATAGTTTCAAGATGCCGTCATAATTGACGAGTTAAAGTGATTATTGACGAGATGACATGATAATTGACGAGATGACGAGTAATTTCAAGATGACGTGATAATTGACGAGATAACAAGTAATTTCAAGATGACGTGATAATTGACGAGATGACGTGATAATTGACGAGATGATGAGATAATTTCAAGATGACGTGATAATTTACAAGATAAATGCGAGATAATTTCAAGATGACATGATAATTGACGAGATAATTGTGAGATGACGAGATAATTTCAAGATGACGTGATAATTGACAAGATGACGAGATAATTTCAAGATGATGTGATAATTGACGAGATAATTGCGAGATAAATTCAAGATGACGTGATAATTGACGAGATAATTGCAACATAATTTCAAGATGACGTGATAATTGATGAGTTGATGTGATAATTGACGA
Organism: Ophiura sarsii; assembly: GCA_035610835.1. Taxonomy (NCBI): domain Eukaryota; kingdom Metazoa; phylum Echinodermata; class Ophiuroidea; order Amphilepidida; family Ophiuridae; genus Ophiura; species Ophiura sarsii. Next base: position 122,013,547 of record CM069441.1, on the reverse strand, counting down.
GATGACGTGATAATTGACGAGATGACGAAATAATTTCAAGATGATGTGATAATTGACAAGATGACGAGATAATTTCAAGATGACGTGATAATTGACAAGATGACGAGATAATTTCAAGATGACGTGATGATTGACGAGATGACGAGATAATTTCAAGATGACGTGATAATTGACGAGATTATTGCGAGATAATTTCAAGATGACGTGATAATTAACGAGATGACGAGATAATTTCAAGATGATGTGATAATTGATGAGATGACAAGATAATTCCAAGATGACGTGATAATTGACGAGATTATGTGATAATTGACGAGATGACGAGATAATTTCAAGATGACGTGATAATTGACGAGATAATTGCGAGATAAATTCAAGATGACGTGATAATTGACGAGATAATTGCAACATATTTCAAGATGACATGATGAGTTGACTTGATAATAGACGAGATGACGTGATAATTGACGAGATGACGAGATAATTTCAAGATGACGTGATAATTGACGAGATGACGAGATAATTTCAAGATGACGTGATAATTGAAGAGATGACGAGATAATTTCAAGATGACGTGATAATTGACGTGATAATTGCGACATAATTTCAAGATGACGTGATAATTGACGAGTTGATGTGACAATTGACAAGATGATGTGATAATTGACGAGATGACAAGATAATTTCAAGATGATGTGATAATTGACGAGATAATTTCAAGATTACGTGATAATTGACGAGATAATTTCAAGATTACGTGATAATTGACGAGATGACGAGATAATTTCAAGATGATGTGATAATTGACGAGATAATTTCAAGATGACGTGATAATTGACGAGATAATTGCGAGATAATTTTAAGATGACGTGATAATTGACAAGATAATTGCGACATAGTTTCAAGATGACGTGATAATTGACGAGTTGACGTGATAATTGACGAGATGACGAGATAATTGACGAGATGACGAGATAATTGACGAGATGACGTGATAATTGATGAGATGACAAGATAATTTCAAGATGACGTGATAATTGATGAGATAATTGCGAGATAAATTCAAGATGACATGATAATTGACGAGATAATTGCAACATAATTTCAAGATGACGTGATAATTGACGAGTTGACATGATAATTGACGAGATGACGAGATAATTTCAAGATGACGTGATAATTGACGAGATAATTTCAAGATGACGAGATAACGAGATAATTGACGAGATGACGTGATAATAGATGAGATGACGAGATAATTTCAAGATGACGTGATAATTGACAAGATATTTGCGAGATTATTTCAAGATGACGTGATTATTGACAAGTTGACGACTTTTTTGCGAGTTGTTCCGGCTGTCTGTACCATCATAGGCCTAATGCAGCTCGTATGCTACGTTGCCGCGCCATCTTGATTAGCACTCATGTACGGTAACCCATGAACTTTGAGTACAGTCAGTGGTATTAAAGGCCCAGGTTTGGAAGTTCTGTACGTTCTGTGCTTATATATCAAGTCTATCAGAGTAAATTGCTATATTCAGTTCATACCAAGTCTATCAGAATAAGTTGCTAACTATGCTATTTTCAGTAGATAACAAGTATATCAGAGTAAGTTTCTATCTTCAGTAGATAGCAAGTCTATCAGGGTACGTTGCTATCTTCAGTAGATAGCAAGTCTATCAGAGTAAATTGCTATCTTTAATTGATACCAAGTCTATCTGATAGAATTGCTATCTACTGTCGCAATTATCTCGTCGATTATCACGTCGTCTTGAAATTATCTCGCAATTATCTCGTCGATTATCAAGTCATCTTGAAATTATCTCGTCATCTCGTCAATTATCTCGTCATCTCGTCATTTATCACGTCATCTTGAAATTATCTTGTCATCTCGTCAATTTTCACGTCATCTCATCAATTATCATGTCAACTTGTCAATTATCACATCATCTTGAAATTATGTCGCAATTATCTTATAATTTCAAGATGACGTGATAATTGACGAGATAATTGCGAGATAATTTCGAGATGACATGATAATTGACGAGATAATTGCGACATGATTTCAAGATGACGTGATAATTGATGAGTTGACGTGATAATTGATGAGATGACGTGATAATTTGACAAGATGACAAGATAATTTCAAGATGACATGATAATTGATGAGATGACGAGATAATTGACGAGATGACGTGATAATTGACGAGATGACGAGATAATTTCAAGATAACATGATAATTTGACGAGATGACGAGATAATTTCAAGATGACATACTCTGATAGACGAGATGACGAGATAATTTCAAGATGACATGATAATTGACGAGATAATTGCGACATGATTTCAAGATGACGTGATAATTGATGAGTTGACGTGATAATTGATGAGATGACGTGATAATTTGACAAGATGACAAGATAATTTCAAGATGACATGATAATTGATGAGATGACGAGATAATTGACGAGATGACGTGATAATTGACGAGATGACGAGATAATTTCAAGATAACATGATAATTTGACGAGATGACGAGATAATTTCAAGATGACATACTCTGATAGACGAGATGACGAGATAATTTCAAGATGACATGATAATTGACGAGGTGACGAGATAATTTCAAGATGACGTGATAATTGATCAGATGACAACATAATTTCAAGATGACGTGATAATTGACGAGATAATTGCGAGATAAATTCAAGATGACATGATAAGTGCAACATAGTTTCAAGATGACGTGATAATTGACGAGTTGACGTGATAATTGACGAGATGACGTGATAATTGACGAGATGACAAGATAATTTCAAGATGACGTGATAATTGACAAGATGACGAGATAATTTCAAGATGACGTGATAATTGACGAGATAATTTCAAGATGACGTGATAATTGACGAGATTACGCGATAACTGATGAGATTACGTGATAATTGACGAGATAATTGACGAGATAATTGCGACATAATTTAGAATTTCTATCTACTGAAGATAGCAACTTACTCTGATAGACGAAATGACGAGATAACGTGATAATTGACGAGATGACAAGATAATTTCAAGATGACGTGATAATTGATGAGATGACGAGATAATTTCAAGATGACGTGATAATTGATGAGATAATTGCGAGATAAATTCAAGATGACATGATAAGTGCAACATAGTTTCAATATGACGTGATAATTGACGAGTTGACGTGATAATTGACGAGATGACGTGATAATTGACGAGATGACAAAATAATTTCAAGATGACGTGATAATTGACGAGATGACGAGATAATTTCAAGATGACATGATAATTGACGAGATAATTTCAAAATGACGTGATGATTGACGAGATAATTGACGAGATTACGTGATAATTGATGAGATGACGAGATAATTGACGAGATTACGTGATAATTGACGAGATAATTGACGAGATAATTGCGACATAATTTAGAATTTCTATCTACTGAAGATAGCAACTTACTCTGATAGACGAAATGACGAGATAACGTGATAATTGACGAGATGACAAGATAATTTCAAGATGACGTGATAATTGATGAGATGACGAGATAATTTCAAGATGACGTGATAATTGACGAGATAATTGCGAGATAAATTCAAGATGACATGATAAGTGCAACATAGTTTCAAGATGACGTGATAATTGACGAGTTGACATGATTATTGATGAGATGACGTGATAATTGACGAGATGACGAGATAATTTCAAGATGACGTGATAATTGACGAGATAATTTCAAGATGACATGATAATTGACGAGATAATGCGACATGATTTCAAGAGGATGTGATAATTGACATAATTTAGAATTGCTATCTACTGAAGATAGCAACTTACTCTGATATACTTGCTATCTACTGAAGATAGCATAGATAGCAACTTACTCTGATAGACTTGTTATCAAGTGAAGATAGCATCTTACTCTGATATACTTGCTATCTACTGAAGATAGCAATTTACTCTGATATACTTGTTATCTACTGAATATAGCAACTTACTCTGATAGACGAGATGACGAGATAATTTCAAGATGACGTGATAATTGACGAGATAATTGCAACATAATTTCAAGATGACGTGATAATTGACGAGTTGACGTGATAATTGACGAGATGACGAGATAATTTCAAGATGACGTGATAATTGACGAGATGACAAGATAATTTCAAGATGACGTGATATTTGACGAGATAATTTCAAGATTACGTGATAATTGACGAAATGACGAGATAATTTCAAGATGACGTGATAATTGACGTGATTACAAGATAATTTCAAGATGATGTGATAATTGACGAGATAATTGCGAGATAAATTCAAGATGACGTGATAATTGATGAGATAATTGCAACATAATTTCAAGATGACGTGATAATTGTCGAGTTGACGTGATAATTGACGTGATAATTGACGAGATGACAAGATAATTTCAAGATGACGTGATAATTGACGAGATAATTGCGAGAAAATTTCAAGATGACGTGATAATTGACGAGATAATTGCGAGAAAATTTCAAGATGACGTGATAATTGACGAGATAATTGCAAGATAAATTTAAGATGACGTGATAATTGATGAGATAATTGCAACATAATTTCAAGATGACGTGATAATTGACGAGTTGACGTGATAATTGACGTGATAATTGCCGTGATAATTGCCGTGATAATTGACGAGATGACGAGATAATTTCAAGATGACGTGATAATTGACGAGATAATTTCAAGATTACGTGATAATTGACGAGATGACGAGATAATTTCAAGATGACGTGATAATTGACGAGATGACGAGATAATTTCAAGATGACGTGATAATTGACGAGATGACAAGATAATTTCAAGATGACGTGATAATTGACGAGATAATTTCAAGATTACGTGATAATTGACGAGATGACGAGATAATTTCAAGATGACGTGATAAATGACGAGATAATTGCGAGATAATTTCAAGATGACGTGATAATTGACGAGATAATTGCAACATAATATTAAGATAATATTAAGATGACGTGATAATATCAGAGTAAGTTGCTATTTTCACTAGATAACAAGTATATCAGTCTAACCCATGAACTTCGAGATACAGTCGTTGGTATTAAAGGACCAGGTTTGGAAGTTCTGTACGTTATGTGCTTAGCAAGTCTATCAGAGTTAATTGCTATCTTCAGTTGATACCAAGTCTATCATGGCCCAAGTTGCTATCTATGCTATATTCAGTAGATAGCAAGTATATCAGATTAAGTTGCTATCTTCAGTAGATAACAAGTCTGTCAGATAGACTTTGGTATCAATTGAAGATAGCAATTTACTCTGATAGACTTGCTATCTACTGAACTTCGGATAGCAACTTACTCTGATATACTTGTTATGAAGATAGCAACTTACTCTGTGTAGACTTGCTATCAACTGAAGATAGCAACTTAATCTGATATACTTGCTAAGCACAGAACGTACAGAACTTCCAAACCTGGGCCTTTAATACCACTGACTGTACTCGAAGTTCATGGTTACCATAGGGCCTACATGAGTGCTAATCAAGATGGCGCGGCAACATAGCATACGATTACGAGCTGCATTAGGCCTATGATGATACAGCTGAATTATAATGCATCATTCAGCGCAACGCATCCCACCTTCACTACGGTTTTGTGTTTTTTAGGGGGGGGGGGGCAGGGGGGGGGGGGTAATGGGTATACTAGTGATCTGCATAATAAAGGATTTTTGTTAAAGTTTAGTTCATTTTACCAATGTGGTAAAACATAGTTTCATAGCCCCCGGATCCCTTTGGGTAGGCGCTTCAGGTTAGCTATGTTGGACCCCCTCGGCCCCTTTCAGCCTCGCTCTTTATCCCACCACCACACTGTGTGTCCCACCACATTATGTTGAAGTCATTCAATGGCCCAACTATTATAGGGTTCACTTCCACATCCAAATACCTCTTTGAAAATTTGGTCCGGAAAAGTTCCCCTTATAACCCTTTTAGGTCAAAGACAGCGCCCCTAGAATTCACTAAATTAGTATAGGCTAGATAAAAGCACATTCGGGTAACTACACACTTAAAAATAGGTAGTCAAAATTTGACTACTTTCTGTAGTCATTTTCAAATGACCCCTTAATAAGTCATATATGACCCTTAATAAGTCAAATATGACTGCATACGGGGTTGATCTTTATATTTTGATTTCGTATGAATTAAAAATAACTATATGAATGAAGTCATATTTGACTTCTATTAAAAAGTCATTTTAAAACAACCCCTTATAAGTTAATTTTGACCCCCATACATCTTTTGACTTGGTATGAAGTGGAAAATGACTATGTTAACATAGTAGTAATTTGACTGGTTTGGGGGGTCACTTTGGAATAGCCCTGGATGTAGTTAATTTGACCACCATACGGGGTTGATATTTGCCTTTCGACTTTGAATGTAGTTAAATTCGACTTTGTATGTAGTTAATAATAACTAGGTCTATATGGAGTTACAACTTAACTGCAGCAAAAGTCATCGTCAAAATGACTACCATGCCAGTCAAATATTAAATATTTTATGAATATTTTTGACATAACAATAGCTCAATCCTTCAACCAATTCAAAGAATAACAGCACATATTATTTCCATGTATTCAATTTCATCTACAATAATATGAAATTTAATTAAACACTATTTGAAAAACATGTCTCACAACGCCGGCGTCTTGATTAGGCAAATCATCTCACAACTAACGTGAATAACACCATGGAAAGTCGATTCGTAGGATAGTATACTGGTACATATCTAACCAAAAGAATTTAAGACATCACTGCTTGATGGCAGTGATTGTTCACATATCAGAAGCACATTATTGTTTTTATGAAGTAATAAAAACAATGTTTAAAGCCGTTATACAGGTTTTCTTGGCCGGAATGAATGCCGACCTCGTGTTTCCCGACTTACAAATTAAATCTAAGTTGAACCTTTGACTGCAATGAAGTCAACATTTGACTATAACGAAGTCAAAATTTGACTACAATGAAGTCAAAAGGTAAATGAATAAAATGACCCTATTGTCAAATGGATTTGACCCTTTCCATATTATTATTGACTACATTCAAGTCATTATTGACTACCATCTTGACCCTTTCCATAAATATTGACTCGTAATGTAGTCAATTTTGACCCCTTTTGTAGTAATTAACGACTACATTCAGGTCATATTGACTACCACCAGGGTCAAAATTATTTGACTACATCTACAGGGTTATAAATGACCCTAATGGGTTCGGTGCATAGTTGACCCTCAAAATGGGGTCAAAAATGACTATTATAGGGTCATTTTTGACTACCTATTTTTAAGTGTGTAGGGTTCACTTTTGGGGAGACGAGAGAGGGACAAGTATTAAACAGAGGGACAGAAGGATCCCCCTTGAATGGCACTAAATCTCCTCGGTTATAATACGCCTCAATTATCACATAGACTAGCCAGCCCGCCCCTGTCGATCAGAGCATGCATGATCACACGGTGGTTCACTCCTGGCCTCGACACAAAATGGCCAGTTAAATATTTTCAACACCCCCACCAAGTTTCAACGTAACGGATTTCCGGTCTGACACGACATAATGTTTTTCTGGCAACTCTGCTCTGTCTGAAAAGTAAACTGCCGGTTGCCGAAAATGAAGTCATCGAGTGACTTAAAAGTGTTTTTATTTTTCTGTACTCAATTGATTATCGATTATGATTAATTACTGTCCATGTCAATGGTGTTCAAGTAGCTAATATATATGTAATACTATTTTTTATCAGATTTTGTGATATTCAAGAAGCCTGAATAAAAACAGTCTAGTATTGAGATTAAAAAAGGGAAATCCTTAAATTGACCCCTAAAGCAGAGTGTAGAAACACCGTCCATTCGGCAATGGTATATGGATTAGTCAACATCAACAACTATGGCGAGAATTCGCACTGAGTCTGTGGAATTTGTGTCGTTTTTATCGTTCCAGCGACCGATTTCTTCAATGATATCTTCCATGAGGACGTAGGAATAATACTCCAAAATGCAGGCGAGGAAAAGATATACTGTAGTACTGTTAAGCGGTGTTCTCCTTCTGTTACTTTACTATGGAGGACTTCACATGCTATACAGCGAAGACCGTCAGAATGCACTGCGGCACATAGTAGCTAAACTACGCCCGTATAATTGGTTAACATTAGAAGACAAACATTATGATTTTGATTCACATCTATCATCTCGAACTAGACGAGAGGCAAAAGCACAATTGTACAAAGGTCGCAAGTGCCGCATGGAAACATGTTTTGATGTATCTAGATGTAGAACTGGCTTTAAAGTGTATGTGTATCCTGATGATAATTTATTAAGTCAGAGCTATAGGAAAATTTTAAGTGCTTTGAGGGATTCTAGATTTTACACTGATGATCCCAATGAAGCATGTTTATTTGTGCCATCTATTGATATGATGGACAGAGACAAACTCAGCTCAGATATGGTGCACGATGCTCAAACTAGAATTGAACGTCTACCGTACTGGAACAACGGTAGGAACCATATAGTTTTCAATTTGTATTCTGGGACTTGGCCGGATTATGCCGAGGATCTAGGTTTTGATCTAGGCCAAGCAATGATAGCCAAAGCTAGCTTTACCAAACAGTACTTCCGGCCGGGATTTGATATCTCATGGCCGCTTTTCCCCAAAACCCACGCGCCGAGAGGTGGGAGCCGAGGGGAATTACAAACGAATAATTTTCCAATTCAGAGGAAATATTTACTAGTGTTCAAAGGAAAGAGATATTTATTTGGAATAGGATCTGATACAAGGAATGCACTGTATCATCTTCACAATGGTCAGGATATTATATTATTAACTACTTGCAAACATGGAAAAGACTGGCAGGCTCATAAAGATTCCAGGTGTGATCATGATAATGCAGAGTATGATAAGTAAGTAATTACATAATTTTTCAATATTTAAAAATAATTGTATTTAAAAACTATTTACAGTTATATGAATATAGACCTGATTATCAAATACCCATATTGATTTAGCATAAACATAATATGGCTAAAGCCTGGAGTCCTGGTAAATGACTAGATTTCCTAACATGTTTGAAAGTTTACTTTCATAAGGTAATATGGCAAGCAATGGCATGATTATGATAACTTTTGGTGATTGGTATGCATGTTACATTGGTGTCAGAGGTGGGATTACAAAGATTTTTGTAACCAACAACTTCATGAGATCTGTAACAATTATATTTAAACCATTTGATGTGTTTCAAGCTAAATTGACCCCTGATATATATGCAGAGGAATAATTATTAGGATGCAAATGTGTTTGTCACTCTGGTGGTATCGTTCAAACATCTACTCATTTTTTACTCACACGTAATGTTAATGGTTTGGTGTAAATCATGTGGATTATGTTGATGCGCTATGGTACAAAAGAGCAAAAAAAGCACCTTTTGCCTCAAAAAAACACTTTTTTATCCCACAGCACATTTTGTTCAAAAGTTGCCTTAATTAACCAAATTTAGAAATGTCCCTTTACCAAAAATCAACAGACAACATAACTGTGGAAGTGTTTAGTTTATTCTGCACCTTGTTTAGCTTGAATTTAGTTTTGAATGAAAAATGATGGTTTTGACAATTAAAAAGGAAACTATTTAAAGACGGAAAAGCGCAATATAGCCGTTTATTTGAAACGCATGCATTTTTGTGCAAAAAAGCACATTTTGCTTCAAAAGTAAATAAATCAGGCAGCACTTTTTAATGCTTTTAAAAAGCACAAATTCCCTGTACCTACATGTACCTATATCAACACTGCACCGTTACATCACCGTGCAGTTGATGTCATGGGCTGGGCTTTGGGCTGAGTCAATGTTTGAAATCATCAAAGCTTGTACATTAGACCTGATAATCATAACCTCGTCCTCAGATGCTGTCTGAGTCAGAGTCACCAGTATCATCAGATTTCTCATCCTTTTCTTAGAGTGTTCATCAATGATATGATGCCATTTCTATTGTTGATTATTGAATAATAATCATTCCTATCAAGTAGCTACTAAGACAGACAATTTACTATCTATAGCTGCCTGTGCAATGTTTACAAGGAGTTGATTGGTTGACATTGGCTATTAATTGACTCAACATAGTGCATGGAATTAAGACCACAAGTCTATAAAAACATCAATTAGTATGCAACTAAACATATTTGTCAAGTGGTTCTCATTGATAGTTGGCACCAGACAAACATCCTTCCAGGAAAATGTGTAGTGTGTGATTTGCCTCCAGTGAACCCTTGAACTAGATTTGTATAATATTTATATTCAGTGCAACTCAGTACTTCATCATCCAAGGCCAAAAAAAAAAGTTTGTCTCAAATGACATGAGAGACTGAAAATCTAATGCGGTGTGCGGATTTTTTTCTTCTTCAATTTAGACCTGATCGTCATTTGTTTGGCCAAAAAGTTGCATTTTGCAAGATTTTTTGAGAAAATTGAAGAAAAGAAAAAAAAGTTGAAAACCCCCCCCCCACTAAAATGCGCGCAGATCATTTGAGACTAAACCTTTTTTTTTTTGCCTAATAAGAATCCTTTACTGTGAATAAACAAAGTGCTAACTTTCTTATGAAAAGTTTGGCCATCATATTAAAGGCAAAAGGCATCACTTGGTTATTTGTATACTTTGACACTCCGGTCTGTGCTATATCACCATTTTACTGTATTAATTGTCTCCAGACTTTGAAGAGTTGTTTTTAAAACAATGTTAACTTGGATGTTTGAAAATGTAGTGTAAATATAAATATAATATGGTACAGCAATCTACCAGTACACATTCTCCATTGTTGCCAACTGAAATTTATCCCAAACGTGCGCGCAGGTGCACTATTATATATACATGTAGGTCGTGACCCACAACAAAAAGTAGCCCAATCTTTCTTGAGCCCATTGCAAATGCATTGGTATGGTAGCCCAACTTATTACAGGTTGAGGAACCCATTTTTTTGCCGCAGCAAACCACAGATCTGTGAGCAAACTCAGGCAGCGAAGGGCTCAAGTCAAAGGTAGCCCCATTCTTTGACCTAGCCGTGGTGTTGGCATTGGCAACACTGTTTCCATAGAATTAAGAAAATCAGGAGTAGAATGTAAATAGATACACAGATCCTGAAATGGTTTTGAGGATCTGTGATAGATCTACCACCAAAGATCCTTGAGAAGAAAAAGGATCTATGATACCACCCAGCACAAATTTATAACAGATTTGATTACAAACAATACCATGCCTTTGTCATAGTCCTGTCCATTGAAGTGTATAAATCAATATAAATATAAAAAGTCAATTGATTTTGCCTTCGATTTCTAACACATACACATGTGTGCCATTGAACTTGGTATTGACCTTGAGAAAAAAATAAATCAATTTTACACTTGACTAAAACAGCAGCTCATTTATTATAACAATATAGAGTCATCAGCACAGTCAGTGATGATCATCATTATAGACTACAGAGTGGCCATTATCATCATATTGAGTTCATATGTTGGGCCTCTGTCCTATCCTCTGGTCTTGATAAATGCTGCAATTCAATTAGTAAATGTGTTTTTTTCTAATGCCTAACAAATGACCGCTGCGTGTCGTTCGCCATGATTAAAGATTTACGAAAAACGTGCGATTCCGTGAAAACGTGGGAGGTTTTTAATAAACCACATGCTCCCAGAAATAATTTTGCGGTATTCTCTCGCTATCAATTACAGTTTTGGTGCGTTTTTCTTGGGATTTGCGTGATCGATGAAATCTCGGTTTATCTCGCTTTTGCTTAAAAGTGCGTGCGTTTTTTACCAAAATCAATTGCGTTTTTTTCCGGGGCTTAGTTATGGGGTTAGGGTTAAGTCTTTAGATTGCAGAATAAGGATGACCATCTCCCAGTAATATGTGTTTTGTAAAATATAATTTGGTGTACAGCATACAGTATGGTAGATTGAATTTCGCTGATTAATTCAGTCATAAATGTCTTGTATGGCGCCAGTAGAAATAGTTTATGAAGACATAACACCAGTGATTAGGATTATTTCATCTTCTATGCGTACTCTCTACTACACATGATTTAATAAAACAAACTGTAGTAGGTTTTTATGACTCAGTCATTGAAACCTATAGGCAATCTAACGGATTAGAAAGCACCGTGTCCGAGGGTTGTGACGACCACGCCATCACAAATATTAATTTGATTGTGTGTTTTGGCTAGTAGCGATTTTCAAATTGAATGACTCCGGAACTGAAGTTGCAAAATTATATGAAGACGTGGTTTGCATTGCATGGTACTATAACTTAAGTGTTGACTGGGTTATTTGCATGCATTCTTCTGGCAAATGAATAAACGGACATTGGATCAAAGAAACTTTAGAATTAATTTAAATTTGGCTATTTTCTGTGTCTTATAGTGTTTTTGGAGTAAAACTAATCAAACCAAAATGGTGTGGAACACAGGGAATCTTATCATTTCATAATATAAAAATGCAAATGAGATACTTATACCAGGGAGGTGTCAAAGTATTTGACACTGCTTATACTAAGTGTATGACAGTATGATATTACTGCAATTACAATATTATATGATCATAATCAAACCTACATTGTAGTACCCTGTGATTCTGTAAGTAGAGGAGATTTTGTTCTGGTATTTTTGAAAACGTTTGACCTCTTCTTTTCTTTTCACTTGGAAAGAATTTAAAGACTGTTCTCTTTTGAAACTTTTTACCAACATGTACAAACAGTAGTCAGTCAACAGGCACAAACTGACCTATTGTCCTCTATTTCAGTTAAACCATGGTTAAATGGTAGTCCCCATATAAAAGCAGTTTGCAGGGTTTATAAGGTCGCTGCACTGTACACATTACAATCCATTGCATTACAATACAATGTAATTGGTAATTGTCCCAGGCATTATAAGACTATAAGTGGATGTTGATTCTCAATCGTTTTGTAATCAGATAAATCAAAGAATGTGTGTTTCATTAGGATGACATGATTGTGGGGCATTAGTGTACACAAGTACAAGGATAGTGACTCACTGATATCGTTGTCAGGTTATTGGCCTACATGTATTCATTATGCAATGACGCGTACATGCACAGCAGTAGTACTTGTACATGTGAAGAGGTATTTTGCAAAAGGGCTATGGTGCATTTTTTCAAAAAATGAGTTTGATATAGAAATGTATAGGGAAAAATCATATGTTTCAAGGAAACAAAGTCATTTTTTTCAAAAAGACCTACATCTCATTGTAAACAGCCATTGAAATTGTTGTTTTGTTGCAAAAGGGCCTGTATCCAGAATTAAATCGGGATACAGGCCCTTTTGCAACAAAACAACAACTTCAATGGCTGTTTACAATGAGATGTAGGTATTTTTGAAAAAAATGACTTTATTTCCTTGAAACATATGATTGTGACCTATACATTTCAATATCAAACTTATTTATTTGAAATGATTAAAATAAATGATTTTTTGTGTGTGGTATTTTTTCTTTATGTACAAACAGATGGAGTTTTGTTGCAAAAGGGCCTACATCCAAATTTTCAAAAAATGTAAACATGATTTAAAAAAAAATTAAACTAGCACATTTAAAATTTATTTCAATTTCAATTAGTATGTAGTGTACCTCTTTCATAATCCATTCAGTTTTTCAATTGCTCAACTTGAATATTTAGAAACAGTTTTTTGACTTTTTCTCAATAAGAGCCAAAGTGGATGTAGGCCCTTTTGCAAAATACCTCTTCATGTACACATGTATAATGCAGATGCAGTGACCTACATGTAAACTTTGATCATGAAGCTAGAAGACTTTTTCATGAGCGAATTAATACAGAAGAGACTGAAGAGTGCAGCCGCACATGAACGCAATAAGCGCACTGCGCATCAAATGCGTGATGTGTGCGTTTGGCCAAAAATCATGTGCGTATGGCCAAAATTGCACATGTTTGCTTGGATTACTTTTGAGCAAGGAGAGATACAAACGACATATTTCTCGCCAATTTGGAACTGATTGAACTATTTTTATTTGATAGTCATGCTACGATGTGTTTTAAACTGTAAGCAAGTGATCAAATTAATTTCAAATCTAATAAATCTAATGAATCTAACAAATTTAGCTGTGTTTCAAATAATTCAAAAGGCACTTGTGGTTTTTAACCTGAGGACAATGCGTAGGTAATAAATGGCCTTGTCATAAGTTTATATGCTTAACACCTACACATTTCGCTAATGGGCTGTAATATTTTTAACAGATTCTTAAACAAAACCACCAATTTGATATATTCTGGTGGGTTAATACAAATTACACAGTTGAATTGATCACACTCACACCCCAGCTCACTCCCCCAGCCCTCCCCTAGCTAACTCTAAGCACACCAATGACAGTTCTGTTAGAACTATAATTCCTGATCATATTTGACTATCCAAAGAAAGATTTTACAAAATTATGTGAATAATTATAGCGGTATTGCAAATGGCTAGCTACTGGTACAGTCCTATCTAGTGATTATATAGTTATCATTTCATAATTTGGAAAGTCTAGCTTGGCATGAAATTGTATAATTAACTGATAAGTAACCGGTGGTAGTGCAATCGTGCATGATGAAGTAGCGCGCGTTGATACATCATATATCCAGCCATTCTGCCAGCTTATAAAAACAAATGAAGTTCCAATCAAATATTCAATCCCATAGTAAATGTCATGAAGGGTCATACATGTAAGTAAGATCAAAAAAAGTGTTTATAAAATTATGATCTTGTAAATATATCCACAGGGCAATGCATCATTTAAAAAAATTGAATTCAATTTATGTTTCACTTTTGATCGTTGTTTAGCATCCAAAACACAGCAATATGCATACTGCATGGTTACTTTTTAGTTTAAATATGTGCTAAATAGGGCAACTGTATCATGTGGGCCGACGACCAACCTTTTTCTTTACTTTGTTAAAAGGTTAAAGTGTTGAAAACCATGTGTTTTTGTATTAAGGGTGTAAGACAAACATGAACTTGAAGGAAAAAGAATGACTTGTTTTTGTAATGGCCTTTTAAAAGGGTCCAAGTACTCTTGCTCCTACTACAATGTATAAAGGACTATTATCAATACATACATTGTATTGTTGAAATCTATCAGGATCCCTGAAAGTGCACATTGTACATGTAGGAATTTCATGGCATAGCAATCATGGCAATGGTTGGATATGGTTGGATGGCCATATAGTAATTATGCCAATGTCAACTTTTCACCATTCAGTATTATTAAAACCTCTTCGTTTGTAACTATCAGCACCCCTGATGGTCCATTAATCAAGCATTCTTTTAAAACGTCATGATGAAATAATTGTTGGAAATCTTTACACATTTTGTACAAATGTGATGATTTAACTGCAATTATGGCACCGTTTACAGTTGTATAGTCCTGTAAACTGTAAAGTATAATGTAAAACAATGTTTTAGGGAGTTTAAAAAAATCCTTTTGTGTGTAAAGGGTGGGCGTATAAGCAGGGACTTTCTATAGAAAGTCCCTGGTATAACTGTAAGTTTGATTTTTCTTTCGCAGATAATAATGGTTGAGTGACACTTGTTTTAAAAATAATCAGAGTGTGATCCACTGTAGTTTAAATAAGAAGGCATACATTTAGGGAAACTTGTTTATTTTATAAATAAGGTTTTTTTGTCAATAATGTGCTTCTTTTTCTTATACTGTAAAAGTGGAAATTTTTGCGCTACATTTATTTTCGCGCTTTTCGCACTAAGATCAGCAAGCGCGAAAATAAAAAAACGCGTGAATATATTCCTTTTATATGTAGGTCTATGTAAGGAAGCTCAAAATCGCGAAAATAAAAATAAGAACACTTTTTCAAAATGTGCAAACCGCGAATATTTACATGTGCGAACATTTTTCACTTTTACAGTATATCAATAAGTTTATTGTCAATACTGTGCTTCTTTTTGTTAGTTTTTTTTTATTTTATTTTTTTAAATGACACAAATGCTATTTTATATATAACTTAAGGATGATTTTATCCATTAATGGACCAGGATTTCTTTTGACACGCACAACATGTGACTTGATCCTTAAAGTAGGATTCCCATTAAGGATTTTCTCTGAAGTGCACTAACATCAATAGGTCATTGTGTTAGATTGTATCAGTTTTTTCTTTATCAGAAGAGCAGGATTTAAGTATTTGGTTGTCTGTCATTGAATACACTACTTGGTAGCTAAATCCTACGATGATGATTGCACCTAGCCTAGG
Source organism: Ophiura sarsii (assembly GCA_035610835.1). Lineage (NCBI taxonomy): Eukaryota > Metazoa > Echinodermata > Ophiuroidea > Amphilepidida > Ophiuridae > Ophiura > Ophiura sarsii. The sequence goes on along the minus strand of CM069441.1, from coordinate 121,997,229 downwards.
AAGTGTTGCAGCTTACATACTTTAGGAGCCCAATTGGGCGCATTCTAACGAAAGAGTGGATGTTTCAGTTATAAAGTCTATCTAACTAATACATGTAGTTACATTGGGCACTTTTCCGGCAAGTGATGCCAACAAGGCATTGATGTCAGCAATTTCATCAACAATATCATCAACCCAGTTTTTTGAGCACACAAATTTGACTATGTATAGTGTTTATGCTCTGAAGGGAAGAAAGTTACCTAGTAACCAAAAGCTTATTAAGTCTTTTTCTTCATGGAGATTCCTCTTGACCAGGAGCACATTAGAAGCCAATATTGTAACTGGGATAAATTGCAAAGTTGCTCTGACAATCCACAGTAAATTGGGCTAATTGACCATTGTTTTAGGTAACACTGAGTCATGATGATGATAGGCCTGCCGCCTACTGGATTGTTTGCCTGTTTGTGGTAGTTAAGTCACATGACTTTATAAGCATGTGTGGTACACCACCTCACCTCAATTAGTTGGGGTGGGGAAAACCGGTCTGTATCATGTTGGCCTATGTGTTGTGATATTGTGATCTGTGTGGATGGATGTTGGGGGCATTACCAGGAGGAAGAAAACAGCTAGTGCAATAACCGTGTTTACTGCTCTTTAACGGAAATATGCATACAATGTATGCTTTTATTCCTTTACAGGGCAAATAAATACACGATACCGCCTAAAATGTAAATGTGCATAAGGAAAACCAGTTTGTCATCAACCAGTTGGTGAAAAGAGGGAATGATAAATTTGTATAAAATCCATTTGCTGATAATTTTGGAACTGTGAGCATTTTGTTAATTTGAAATAAGTTGTCCTATTTTACTACATTTTGTAGCTGTAGAAACTTACTTCCAGGAACCCAGCTTTGTCCAGTGTATGATGATATTTTGATGTCATGAAATACAAGATTTCTTTTCCTGTCCAAAATATATGTAATGTAAGTTGATAATTCTGGTGACAACTATAATGACACGCACAGGGAGAAATGCAGGAAAAATACAATACAAGTTTTAAGTTTCCTTTGCCAAGTTTTCATTCGGATCATAATGCAATTATACTGAACAAGGATGCAACAAGTCATGTGCTGGCATTGAAAGTTTAACAGTAGTTGTGGTTTTGTTTTCTGTTCATTGTTTTTGATAATAATGCAGTTTAATTCATCATAAATACTGATTCATTTCAATTTCAGGGAATCCAGATAGACTAGGAATGTAAACATGTCCCGGTTCTACCCTAACATGCACGCGAGCAAGACTCGTGTCACGTAAGGAAAATGCGGTAGAAGTGTACGCATTGGTTTTAAAACGTTGTATAATCTTTAAAAGTTTTTGTACATTTGACTGAACACACAGACAGATAGATATTGACTTTGAAATGATCCGTCTGGTAAATTATTATCAGGACGGGAAATGTTCTAACCCAATCACTTCCTATATTGGGAGTGATAACAACTTTCAACTCAAAAACTTTGAAGTGACGTGAAGATAATTGGCTTCTACTTCTATACAAGAACCGGACCTGATGCTGGTGTCCAACTACCCACACAATGTGCTTCAAATTATAGGAATGTAGGTTGACTCATTCCATACCTATATTTCCCCTATTATATAACGCAGGTCTGGGAAAATAAGGGTAAATATTTTCCAGAAAGACTGACAAGGTACCAAAAAAGCCACTTATCAATATATCAAGATATACAATGTACGAAACTAGTCCTAACTAAAACGGTATTAGGAAGGACAATCGAAATACCCGGTGTGCAGTTTCTTATGTAGAGACAGAAGTTTTCCGTTTTACCGGTTTAGAAAATGGAATTCAGTGATCTTGTTGCTAACCATTTTTGATTTATTACTTTTTAGAAAATACATTGATGAGATCATTATTTTAACCTTTTTAAGGATGCCATTTTATTTGTTCTTTGAAATTCCAAAACGAAGGTGACCTGCCTATGTTTAGGGCTGTAATTATATAATTCAAAACCCAAAACTGGGGATATTTCATTTAGAAAACGGAATTTGACATTTAGAAAACGGAAAACTTGAGTCTCCATACTACATAGGCCCCTATTGTATAGAACCTGAAATAGTACATGTAGGCCTATTTCTCAACAATGACTATATAACCAAATGGTGAACAATCCTGGTCTATAAATCAGTAATGATTTTCCTGTTCAATTGTAATACCCTGATTGAATTGGTTTCATTTCCTATCTAGACTTGTCCATTTTGCATTGACATTTGCATTGGAAATAGAAATGAGTAATACAAATATTGTTTTCTGGAATGCTAAATACATCAATTGTAGTTCTCTAATAAAGGCCCAATGGCCTATGTAAATTTGTGTATGCATGGGAATTATGTTGTAAGTTTGGAAACCTACTGTTCTGTTACAAACATTGAATGTTGTCAAAAACACACACAAAGGTCCAAACAAACCCACCTGACTTAATTTATAGTTTAGCATTAATTCCTGAAAGCATCCAACTGTAACTTGTAGGCATACATTCTGTCTTCATGAAATAAACTTAACATATTTTATTTTGAATGAAGTCATTTGAATGTGATAATAAGTAAAACTCTACACATTTCAAATGCATAGGACCATTATAACACTGTGGGCCCATACTTTCATATAACATTGCGAAGTCCACAGTCCATCCTACTCTACCTACTCGTTCTCCTATTATTTATTTAACACAGTGTTAGCAACATTATCTCTTTTATAAATGATATTTACATTGAAAATAGTGATATCTCTTTTTGATATGTGTATCACAAGGTGCTACTGCAGCTACTGTGGAGTTTCTCTCCATTTGAAATGCAGGGAATTGTTGGTGAATTAAACAGTCAATGCAGGAGAAGGTTTGAATGGGTTCAGAGTACCGTCAGTGGCGTAACAGCCGGGGGGGGGGGGGGGGGGGGGGGCACAGTGCCCCCCCTGAAGGTGCTCAGCAGGAAATTCAAACCTACATGTACCCACCAGGAAAAACGGGGGGAAGGGAAAAGAGGAAAAGAAGGGGGAAAGGGAAAGAAAAGAGAGAGAGAAAGGAAAAAGGGAGGAAAAAGAAAAAGGAAAAGGAGAAAAAAAGGGGAAAGAAAGAAAAGAAGAAAGGGAAAGAAAGAAAATTTGCAGTACTAAAAAGCACAACAGTCAACAAATTGTTGACTGTTGTGTTTTTTGTACTGCGAAATTTTGTGATTGTGCGAAATTTTGTGATTGTGCGAAATTTTGTGACCGTGCGAAATTGTGTGACCCTACCCCCCCCCCACACTTACGTGAAATTCATGAGGTGACTGACTGGGAAAAAATTTCAGGCAACCTTTTACGGAAAATTCCGGGACGGAATTATTCTAACCAGGATTTTTTTTGGCTGTGCCCCCCTTGACAACCAACCTCTGTTACGCCCCTGAGTACCGTAAAAGTGGAAATGTTCACGCTTTTCGCGCTAAAACCAGCAAGTGCGAAAATAAAATTTTGCGAATATATTCATTTTGTATGAGGGTCTACATGTATGTAAGGAAGCTCAAAATCACAAATACAAAAACAAGCTAAATTGTTCAAAATGTGCGAATAGCTCAAATGTAAATGTGCACAAATTTCCACTTTTACATTTAATTTTGGGACAATGATTTCAGAATGAATTTATAGAAACATTTACACCCAGATCATGAGGTATGGTACCATGCGGTACTCAAGAACAAAAGTGGTAAAGTTTGGCTGAGGATCGTCAGCTATTATTATTACATTACCAAAAAAGTATGTGGAAAAAGTTATCGGATTTGTGTTTTTTTACTACAGGCTAGCAAAGCTTTGAGAGGCTAGTGAGGTTCGTAGAACCATGAAGCTAGAAGACCCAAATTGTACAATACCTCGGAGAATATGAATGTGGATCAATAATACATGCCATAGTTTGCCCTACATACAATCATCATGTACATTGTTCCCTGGGAATTTGGAAGATGAACATTCTGCAACAAAGACGTAGTTAAGTGCAGTTGCGCACTAATCTAAATGTACCCGGGTTTTCATTTTATAGCTCTGGAAATTTGTTCCCAGTAAGTTGCAGATAGGTACCGAAGAAACATAATAAACTAATAGTGGACAATTTCCTATTGAGTTGAGAGGCAACTACGTAAAGCTGTTATACATGTACCTTTAATTTGAAGAGGCCACTATTATTTCTAAATTCTTGTATAAATTGAAAATGTTACTGTCTTTAGGTTTACTTCCCTGTGCCTTCAATCTTATGTTGCATAGCTGCTTACATTTAAATAGTCCAATCATGTCATTGTTGATTTAAAAGAAACTATTAAGCCAGCATGGGAAAACAAACCATCAGTAGCTGAGGCCTCCACGGTCAGTAGACAATAATAGCTCGCAGCCCCAATGCCGTAAAAAATCTGCAGCTACCCGACCATTCCATTTGTTTCGCGCGTAATTGTGACATAATCAAATCAGCTCGGTCTGTTTTTAGTGGAATCTAGCCGTGTCCCGATTTCAGGTCAATGTTAGCGATGTGCACCTGAAATCATATGTGTAGAACGACACCAGGTATCGAGATTCCAGTCTAGAGAGAGGCGGAGACCGTTAGCCGGTTTCATTTGAAGGATCGGTTTACTCGATATTCCTCACAAATGTGGACATACGTCGATAACGCTGGAAAGGGGGAGTTGTAACAGTAGCTGTGTAATGAGATTATAAAGAAGTCTTATTTGATATCGAAGGGATCAAGTATCAGAAAGGGATATCTTGGTTCGGTGGTATGCTGGAATTTTTACTCCAGAAATGTCATTTTAGTCTGTGTCTTGGTCGTTATGGTGATGTTTCTAATAATAACAATGGTTAATTTGATGAATTTCAAATGGGAATTTAATAGCATTCATAGCACTCTAAAGAAATAAAAGATATTTACACATCGATTCTGCTGTTGTGTTGCAAACAATAGCAATGACACTTGAAAACCCCTTGTTAAATGTGAAATCAATTCAATATAGATTTTCCCCTTTTTGTATTGGAATTCTGCCATGAACCAAAATAGACAGATAAAGTGCATTTATGGAGTGGTGTAACACCTGGGGGGTCAAAGGGCAGCAGACCACCACAACTTTTGTTAGGAAGGGAAACATGAAAACTCTTTTCCAAATTAGGCCTTGTTCAACATCTTATTGGGAAAATCTACACAAAACCATCCAGTAATACTCCCCCTGCACTGTTGTTTTTATCCTCACCCAACCACCGGGTAAATTCCGATTAAAAGCTCAGGTAATGATTTGGTTTGTATATGGATTTAAGACTTGATATGATATTGAACTTCCAATCAAGTAAATGACTCCTTAACCCTAACACTATTACCTAACACTCTTGGGTACTCCAAATTACTACAATGCGGTTAGTCTACTGAAGTTAGACCCTTTTATGTACTGATAGAGATAGAGGGCTCACTCACTGTGACTGCTCCCAATCAGACTGCTCCCAATCAGACTGCTCCCAATCAGACTGCTCCCAATCAGACTGCTCCCCATCCTCTGATTTTACCTGGAGAAAAAGGGTCTACTTGCATTGGATTTGACCTTTCGACCTCTGTATACTGTTACACTGGCTATATCCAAAAACGGGGATGAATGCGTAATGAGCAAATTGTTCATGTGGGGTTTTGCAGGGGATCAAAATTGACCAATGGTCGATAAATATGAAGAATGAAGAATATGAATATTTATATACCGTCTTCGTCGAATTATAATTTGGAGATCATTCAAAATGGTCCAAAATATTATCCTCCGGTAAAGAGCTACATTTCTGCATATGTGACTATTTCCATGCTATTTTCTATCTTTCAATATCGTGTAATAAAAAGCCTTTATACGTCCGAACAGGGACAGATAATTTGATCGCTTTTTACGATAAACTATAAACTCTTACACAGCCACAGACATATCGCCTTCATGTGTTTCTAAATGTACAGGCGACAAATTAAATATTAGCGCATATTGAAGGGGCGGAAAAAAAATGTTTGGAAAAGGTGCCTCAGGGTTAGGGTTAATAGACTGTAGATGATGATATTGAAGGAGATTATTTGTTGTAGATGGTGTATTCCCTACAGAGAGTAAGGAAGGTGGTCTAAGGAAGTCAGGTTTAGCAGATAAATGTCTGGTTTTCTGGTTATAAAGACAGACAGTTCCACATTCCTTGAGTGTCATTGTTCTAGGGTAGCTGGCAGAATGAAAGAAAGTACTATTTTCATATGACTTTATTCTTGGAAAAGCTGTCAAAAATGCTATACTGTACCAAATTGGTTGAAACCAGCTCAGAGAATTAAACACCTGTCTGAATTACCAGTTTGGGGCAAGTTGCATAAAATGGGGACGCTTTCTGACGTACATTACTAGAACTCCATCCTTGTTATAATATAAGGATGTCAGAAGTGAGGATGGGTGGACATAGCCAATCCCTCAAATAAAATAATTATTGAGAGGGTATTTGTCCCTCCCCATCTGCCTCTATTGCACCATATACTGATACATGCGTGATAGCACTTTGTCTCTATTTGAATTGATCATGTTCACTTTTGTGTCACCCTGAGTAGAGTGAATGCAAGGCAAAGGGTATACTATTCCCAAGTCAGCTATCAATGTTAGCCCTTTCTATGTCAAGTACTATGCGGAGGTCAAATACAGGACGTGTGAGGTCACACATGTGCTGTAAAGAGGCTGGCTGGAGGGATGGATGGATCACAGAGTTTATTTTCCAGCCCAGTGGTGCGCCATATGTGTGTAATGCGTAGACTAGTGAAGTTACATTTGTTTTTGGGTAACAACTTTTCCGTGATCTGATTATATAAAAGCGCAGATTATTATGTTGCATGTTGTAATATTCTTTAGGCATGATTTTTGTTTTCTTTTTTATTACTTCCTACTCCTAAATTTTGAATGATGCATCTGTGCAACAACTAAAATCACAGATTGACATCTGTGCTAAAATGTATTTGTCTTTGCCTGCTAACAAAACTGTGTGAGTAAAGTGATCTACTTTGATCACATAAAACCCTGTCACAGTGATCATACAAAAGAAAAAGGAACTTCTCAAGAAAGAGAGCATCATAGCCCTTAGGATACAGGTGTGTGTAATCTATTCTTTCAAAATTCAATTAAATATCAGTTTTCTAAATAAAAAGCGTGAAAACTATCTTGCGATCGTACCATATTCCCATCCATGAAAATTCAATTATCCCAGATTGAAACTAAACTGTCATGTGATACACCGCGGTTAGGTCACAGGTTAATCCTCACGGGGACACTATTAGCCCCAAGCCAAGTGGAGGGATTATCCCCCTACTCCCCTAGATATCGGAGAATCTCAACAGAATTTTTGCGCAAAGTTGTCCAAATAGAGTTGTGAAAGTAGAAACTTTGCACCTCCCTAGAGGGAGGGAACAGAGAACCTTTGCTGTGGTTTACACACAGAGCAAGTGATGACATAGTTGGGTATCTGATAAATGATTTGCACTTTTTGCTGAAAAAAGTGTTTTACAATATGGCATTTTGTATAATTTGATAAATTATTCTCAGTGTCTTCAGGATGTCTCAAAATGTGTTCCTGATCAGCCTGTCTGGATGTTCCTACTCCTCTCCCTCTCCTCTCCCCCTTCCTTTCCCCTCCAATCCCCTCCCTCCTCCCCTTTCTCCCCCACCCCCTCTCCCTCCTCTACCCACCCCTCCCTCTCCCCACCCCTCCCTCTAGCCACCCCTCCCTCTCCCCACCCCCTCCCTCTCCCCACCCCTCCCTCTCCCCACCCCTCCCTCTCCCCACCCCATCCCCTTCCCCGGTTCAATCAGCAAAATGCAGGGCTGAAAAAGGCAATATTTCATGAGTTTCACCTCAAAATATTAGTAATTCCATTTTGTTACAAGTTCATCAGTATGGATGTATTTTCCATCTGACATTGGCAACATGGGCAGGGGTACAAGAATAGATACAATGATAGATACACCTGTCACTTTAATTTTGTAGACCGGATGAGGACATCTCTGCTTTTAAATCGTTTAGTTGATGTGTGGGAATATCCAATGGTTTAATAATATCAAAGTTTAGTAAGATTTTCAGTAGGTAGGATTTTAGTTATGATATTGTTTTTGAAAATTGTATTAAATCAATTTACAGATGGGGTCAATGAAGGAATATTAAATAATAGAGGTTTGGACACTTTCATACTGATACATATTATTTTTGAATTTGGGGGGAAAAGAAAATATAGTAATTAATTTTCTTCTAAAAAAGGCATGCAAAAATAATCTTGAATCTACTCTACCCATCCACACTACCCTACCCATTTATCGGCTGTATTGCAATTAAATAATAATATCCTCTTTTCCCAACTGAGTGAGTGAGTATTCACAGGTCTTAGTCCATTGCAAAGTGGTTTTAGGGTATACTTGAAGTAGTAATACGAATAAATCCAATTTTCCCCATCATACTGGCCCGACCAATCGTTTAACTGATCTTATCTACGTAGATTGCAAATCGACCATCAAATTTCAATCTTTGCACATGAGTAACTTACAAAACACACCTCACTGCCTGGACTGATAAGATCTAGATATTGAACGCTTAGGTGTGATATTTCGTTCAGTTGGAAAAAAATATGAAAATATAGCAAAGTGTTAAAGCGTAAACTTAATCAGGCCTATCCAACTGAATAAGTTAAATACTAGGTAATGATAACAATAGGGCAGCTCACAGAAGAAATGAAAACAAAAAAATAATATTACAAAGCATTACAAATATTTTGGTTGATTTGTAATACTACATTGTATCCAGTGAGAGATGTTAACCCTAACCCCGTCAGAGGAATTTTGGTGTGGATCGTGGGGAGGGGGAAAATCTAATGATTTAGAACAAACAAACCACTGCCGTTCGACCAGGATTCGATCCGCGTACCTTCCGCACGCCAATCAATTGAGCTAACACACCAGAGCTGCCCTGGGAGCGATTTTGTGCCTACATATGACTCGATGACTGTTAGGGTTAATAATTATTGTATGAAGTTGTTTTTTCCAATTCTTTATCAAAACCATACTTCCAAATCAAAGTTGAAAAATAACAACACAACAATCAATATTAAATATTATACATGTAATTTGTTATCAATTATTAATAAAGGCCAAGTACTTGGAATCGGGTTGCAAAAGTTGTTGATGTATCAAGCTGTTTTAAAATTGAATCAAAGCCATAATCTCTGATATTGAGTATCATTTTGGCTCAAAATGTTTGTAACAAGACGCCAGATATCAGTTTACACACTTGATTAATTCACTTTAGAAACTCCTACCACAACAGGGATTTTCGGTGACATGGATTAATTAATACAATAATTAATTAATATATGCTGTATCACTCAGACACAGAAAAAGATTTGTCAAGACTGTGGATGGGGAGGGGGAGGGGAGGTTAAAGCATGATATGATCATTGCATGGGGAATGAGCACAATTCTGGTAATTTTTAATTTTGGCTTCAAAATCGTTGACAACAAAAATAGTCTACTTGTAAAAGTGGTAATTTTTGTGATTAATTTCTTGTGTTTCGCCGATTTTGAACTGTTTTTTGGGTTTTAAACTCGTGATTTGTAGCTTCAACACATAGACCTACATGTTTTTAAACATGTAGGTCTATGTGTTGAAGCTACAAATCAAAAGTAAAAGAAATACATTCACATGTTATTAGTTTTCGCGGTAGCTGATTTAGAGCGCTAAAAAAGCACAAAAATAATGTAGCACAAAAATGTCCCCTTTTACAGTATACTGTATCATCTTAATTTCGCAAGGGATTAAATTTTCGCGAATTTCACGAGGGATGTCGAATCGCAAAATTAAATACCCACAAAATTGGCCATTTTCCATTGAAAGTAACTTTAAAATTACCAGATTCGCGAAATTAAATGCCGGCTAAATTAGCAGTAATTCTCAATTCGTGAAATAAAGTTTCCGCGAAATTATAGTGTTTTACAGTTTCTTTTAGTTTCTACAAAATCTACAGTACATTGCTTTTTGTCCCATGACATTTTAAAAGGATCAATTAACATGTAATATGAATTCCCAACTCAAAACAACTTAAAAAGTAGGAAATTATCATATAAAGACTGGGAATTGAGTATTCAGAAATGCTGTCAATTCAATTTTGTCTGTATTTATCGCAATACGACAACAAGTTCCCATGACATTTTAAAGGATTAATCAATATGCAATAACACTCCCAATAACTTAAACCACAGGAAAAGTAAGATATGATATAAATGCTAGTGAAAGGGGATTGGTATAGTTTGTTGGTGCTATTTTTAGATGAAAATCATCGTAACAAGACGATGAATTTGGTTTATTCGGTTTGCATGCTGGAAATGGCTTCTCTCATGATACTTGAAGGATTAATTAATATGCAATATCACTCCCGCAATTCCTAAACCACCGGAAAAAGGGATATTATATAAAGACTGGAGCTATCTCCTGACTGGCGGAAAAAGCTTGTGAAAATGATATCTGAAACCACCTCCTGGGAATGGTTTGAGATGATAAAATAACTTGTGTGTGGGATGATACTTCGGTGTCTCTTTGCATTGCACCAATTTATTTGTTTAATAAAATGTTTGTCTTGTTTATCTACAAAATAGTTCATCCAGATTGATACAATTGAAGTTGATTGATAAGAATTGCAAAATAAATGCAATTTGAGGTTGATTGATAAGAATTGCAAAATGAATGCAATTTGAGGTTGATTGATAATAATTGCAAAATAAATGCAATTGATATCATAGAACACCTCCATACTTTCTGATAAAAAAAGACTGACAATTAAAGTTCTTCAGCATTTATAGTGAAAAGTTCAAATTTAATGGATAAATTCATATTTTGAATGGGGAAAATGAGGCACGCTTGAATAATCCCAGAGATATGCAGTTATAGATATGCCTGCCCCATGTGTGATGTTTTTGTGCGCAGAAAAAAGGTAAGCCTCACAATTGTTGGCTATTTTATACTAGACAAACTATAGTATTGGTTCCTTCTATGATAGAGAGATCTTATTCATTAAATATTGATCTTGATACTGATTGATTCAATTAAAAGGCAAATTGCTCCCCCAACTTGATTAAAGCCCTACACTACAAAATATGTAACTCGTATCAATAATAATTTCCGTACCTGTAATAATATCTTGGCGAATATGTTAGAGATTTTAAAATCAGTTTCAATTAGTAAAACTCTCGTAATATTTGAAGGGATTAAATTGAATTCAGCCACAGCGGAAGCACAGGAAAGGGCATCATATTAACCGGAAATTTAAGACTTGCGTGTTGGGGTGCGGACACAGGTATGATGTGAGTTTTGAAATGGGGGAGTTTAATAAGGGGAGTTACCTTAGTCTCATTAACATCTAATTTTATTGCAGTTTATAGAATGGCCACACACAGGAAGTTTGGCAATGGGTAACAATACACAGGAGGAAATCTGCTTTTTGTATTATTTTTAGGGGGTCAAGATTTGTTGTTGATGAAACAGCTATTGACCAGCAACCTTACTGACCACTGCCTTGTTTGTTATGTGGGGGACACGGATTTGATCACCGGGGGCAGAAAACCATGATTTTTTTGGTCTCAGCCTGAACATTCCTCCCCCGATCTATTGTTTCGTCCCCAACAAAAGACTACAGCAGTTACGGTCAAGTTTAAGATACAGCATTCAAAAACACATGCATTAATGTGTTGGAGTGTATATATACACCAAAGCTTCAAGTTAGAGAAAGTTCATTCAGTCAATGAGGGAGTGATGTTATTTGCAAATTATGTATAAGTAAGGTGACAAAACTCCCAGGTTGGGTCAGTCAGTGAAAATGTTGGTAAATTTTCAACAATTTTTCGAGATTTCGGAAATAAATCAATACGTTTCAAAAATTATCATTTTGTAAATTTAAAAAAAAAAAAATTTTTTTTTTTTTAAATTTTCCAAAAAATATCAAATTTTAGGGGAAAAATGGTCGGACTGGCCCGTGGAACAGGGTTTTTTTTAAAGCCCTTTATGTGTCTGTTTTTTTATTTTTGCCTAAATGGTGTGTTTCAAAGATTTCGAATAAAAATAACCTATCAAATTGAATCGCTTTTGGACGCTACACATACTAGTAGACCATTAGAGTGAACAAACAGATGGACTAAGAAACAACCCAATAGTGGCATTTCCACATTAGGCACACACCTTGTATGTTTACATAATTGGTTTAAGGGTACACTGATGATACTATATTTTGGTGTTAAGATTCCGATGCTGTCCCCTGTGATTGGATGGTAGAGCAAATCTATACTGTCCCCTTAATATCTTTGTGAATGAACATTCTAAGATGAGGAGACAGGGATGCAGCGATGCACATGATGTAAATGGTAAATCTGGATAGGTTAGTAATGGTAAATGCCCTAGACTGCAAATTACACAACAGCCTCAAACGTTAAAGCTATGGCGATGAAAACGATAATTTCTTTTAATTTTCAAACTTTTTTTTACAAATTGTTTGAAATTAGAAAAACAACCACTCCAAAATACCGGAGAGGTCCGTTTGTTACAAAATGATGAAATATAGACTGTAGAATTGTTGAGCTGTTTACAGGTATGTGTCCTTTTTGTGCATAATTCAATGTATTTATAGGATACCTGTGTTGAGTAGGTTGGAAAGCACTTAACACAAATAAGACATGGTACAGCTTTATCTAAAGACTCAAGTCTTTAAAAAATTCAAACCTTTGAAAGCATTTTGAAAGGTGTCATTGTTCAATCCTTTTAAGTTTCCATTATGCCATGAATTATTTTGAAGTGTAATCTAGATACAACTAAAACATTCAAAAATATCTTTTCAATGCTCTAAACACAAAAAAACCATCAAAGCGTTTTCAGTCTTTTCACCTTACTACCGCAATATTGTGAATTTAAAGTACTTATATGTGATAAAGCTTGGTTTTCGAACAATTTTGTTTGTTTCACTTATAAGAAATTTCAATAAACATCACAAGATTTTCAATTCAATCGAGAACATTCAAACAATTAATCTGAGGCTTAAGTTATACATGTAGGTAAACAGACAGACTGCCATGACCCAGACACTTGATTTTTGGCCCACATTTTTGTCTCTCGTATTATTCTCGCATTTAAAACCCATGAATATAAATCCACTATTTGTAAAGTATCAGGTCTCCGCACTCAATATATTAAAAGAGGTTCTGCGGGAAATTGGAACTTTTTTGTGGTACATTTAATAACGTTCATGCTCTATGTGTATCAGAGCAGTTTTGTGAAAATAAGATTTTTGTTTCTTATCAGAAAACTAAAGATGAATGGGAAGCTCAAATTGCGATGTGTCAACATTAAAAAAAATGATTAAAATCAAGCAGAATATGAGCGAAAAATTATGCGCACAAAATCAACCACTTGTGCAGTGCGCGCAGTGGTATTGTACTTCTGAATTCTGTATTATGTTAGCTAGGTGGCAGTTTATACATGAAAGGGGATCTTGCATGAAATCAAAGGGTAATTCCCGGAGGATGCGTTGTCAAGGTTTGGTCATTAAAGCTACTCATTGTACTGGGTCATTGACGGAAATCCCTTGGCCAGCTCGGGTTGAGAACCTGAATCCTGAGGAGTCCCAAAACAAAACACTGCCAGATATCCGCATTTTACAATTTGGATATAAGGCAAAACATTCTTATTTTATTTGAGAAATCTCACACCAATTGCCCTATAGGTATGGGAAGAATTTGAAATTGAATTGAAAAAGTATTTAATTTTTCAAGACAAGAATGGGATGCCAAAACATACCAGTTATTTAATAATATTGTGTGTTATGATATGAAGTTGTAGCTCGTCATCATGACAAGTGGTTACAAATTGAAGTTTACAGTATTTTCAAATAAAATAGAGAATTCAAAAATGTCTGAAATTTCCCACTGGAATGAAAGGTATTTTGGTTAGTTACCATACCAGTGCTCTAGACATTTCAATGTTAAAGTTTAAAGATGAGAATGGAAATTATTCTTTGAGTATAATTTTTTTATTTATTTTTTATTTTTCATTTTGTATGTTGAAACCTTTCCATACATTTGAATAAAGAACTATGCACAACTTTTAATCTACTACACAAAAAGCATGAACAAAATACTTGCCACTTTCCACGCGGCAGGCAGCGCAGCAGACGACATTCCAAAATTTCACAAAATGTTTCAAAAATGTCAAAATTATTGAATTTCATTACCATATTTGAAATCATCATGAGAAATGCATTGAAATAAGTACACACTGGCATAGTATTGGGTCAGTGTTCATTGAGATCATGAAAGTACTTACTTTCATGTTGAGATAGACTTTGAAAATTGTGAAAGGTTTCTAAAAAAACCTGTTTTGTGTGTGGTAGAAATAATAGCGGCATGGAAAGTGTTAACACAAAAATGTCCACTTTTGAACTCTTAAATTAAAATGGAGCATGTTTCATACCTGGCCGTGCCATTTCACCATCTTGTTATGACTATCCCACTCCATACCTAACACCATTTTACAAGTGTCAACAATGTCCCAGAGTCATAACAGTTTGAAAGATTACCTTTTAATTTTTCCCAGCATTGAGCGGAGATCCTTATCATGCTTTTTTCCTCCTTCTTTGTGGCGAATACTCTGACATTTAAACAACAATGGTCTGTGTCACATAGCATTTTTATAGGGTTGTTGCAACACTTTGATACAATCATTGACCATGAAATTGTAACAAAGCAATGTTACTGTACCAGGCAGTTAGCAGCAGCTGTACTGTATTTAAACCTTATTTTATTGGGATGAATGTTGTATATGGCTCATTCCATGAAGTTGGGGCATTTGTTAAAATAGCAGAATTTGGTACTTTAGGCAGCTTATAAACTGTTTTACTCTATGTGTATATCAAAAAAAAATAGTGTCCAAAAACAGTACTAGGTAATAGTATTGAGCCATGAAAAAAAAAAAAAAATCGACCCTTCCTTGAAGAAGAAAAAAATAAAAAATTAGGTGGTGTCCAAGACCATTTTTGCTAAAAAACGTGACATGGAAAACACAACAATTAATATGAGTTTTATGTAAGCAAAACTATCATAGAATTGCTTGGAAATCGATTTGATTAATAAAAGATACATGTATTCATAGTTTACTGACCAAAACACCTCGTCACGCTGGACTGATTTTTCACCCAAGCAACATGAAAATTGCCTTTCCGATGCTACGCACGGTGTCCACAAAATATACACGTGTAGCATCGGGAGTTTTCATTGCTGAATGGGGGTAGTTCTCTATCATACATTTTTAAATTATTTTCCAAAATTAAGAGCATTTATCAATTGAAAACTATTGCAAATGAGAATAAATTTCATGAAGACCATTCCATATATTCATGAAAAAGTATACCATGCCGTGCGCATGGTGTCCTTACCATAAAATGTAGCATCGTGATAAACATCCTATGCAATTTGTGGGAATCCCCCCCTGGAGATAAATAAAACATTCCATATTTCTTTTGTAAGGATAGAGGTCAATAGCTATCAGGTTTGTTTGGAATTTGCCACATGTGGGCTAGTTTTATCAAGGTTTTAGTCGCTGGTGTCCAATGGTAGCATCGGGACTTTTATGTAGCATCAAAATGTAAACATTGGATAGTTTTGTGAATGGTAAGTGCGATTGTAATTATTTCTTAATGTTGCTTGTATGTCTGTATTTATTAATTGCATTTTTATTGAAAGGGAAACACTGAATCAGAATTTCTTTTCATGTTATGATATTAATTTTGAGTCACGGACGCCATAATAATTTGGCGTCCATGTAGCATCGGGCATAGCATGGGCAATATTTTGCATTGGGTATCGTTATAGTTCGTTGAAATTGTATTTTTTTTGTAGAATCGCATCATTAATAAACTTTGAAGTTAATAATGAATTAGTTTTTGCTCTTTTAATGCTAATAATATAGCTTACCAATACGATGCTACATGGACACCATGTCCATGTAGCATTTCATAACATTTGCCTAATTAGACTAAAACAATTACCCCATTCGAAATTATCCATCACCCAAAACATTCAAAACATTGCCTACATTTTACTACACTTTACAGAAAAAAAGGCATATTATGAGAGATGTATATCTAATGAAATATATTAATACACAATGCTGCATGGACACCATTTCCATTAGCATTTCACTGAATTCACAATAAACATTCCCTTATTTTAGTTTTATTTACTATAAATAAAACAAATAATTGTAAATCATTTAAGTTCTCTATCCTTTGCTATTCTTTTTCATGTTAAATGAATAATAAATAAAATACTCCAGCATGATTTTAATATAAATATTTTCCTGCAACACAAAAAATGCAACATGAATAAATAATCTACTCCAATATCAATACACAATGTTCCATGAAGATACTAAGCCATAGGGTTTATTTTGTTTTGCTTTGCAGGTTCTTGACATTAATTCAGAAGACAGTTCTATCGTCCTGGAATTTATGGAGATGAAGAAAAGGAACCCATCATTTTCAAAAACTAGTACCTTCCAAAGAAATCCATCATGGCAATTAAATTATTTTTTTGCAAACTGACTTTTTAAGTGATCAAACTTTTCAATCATCTTCATTAATAGAGGATGATTCAATCAGAAACAAGCAAAGAGACAAAGGGTACTTTAAGAACAACACTGCATGAAGTTTGTTTCAGTGGACATCTTAAGTTTCTTTGATCAATGGTGTATTGTTATTGTGTAATTGTAAGAAATGGTGTATGTGTATCATAGGTAATTATGTTTTATGCTTCATGGCAGGTTATCTTTTTGTGTAATTTGTAGTTTTACAATCCATGTTATTAATTTTATCGTGTGCTTATAACATAAAAAGTTAACATCATAGTACATCCTCTCTATTGATCTGAAAAAGATGCACCTGTTCAAGCTGTTCCAAATATTTTAGGGCACGGTGTCCATGTAGCATCGTAATACTTGAGTACACAGAAAAGGTAAATTTTACATGAACAGTGTTTAGATAAATTTCAAGCAATTCACTCTGTGTATCTACTTGATATGATGAACAAGTAGACAAACCATTCACACTCAAATAATTGTAACAGTATGAATAGTCTTATTATTAACAATGTTACAAGACGTGGTGTCCATGTAGCATCGGTAGTGCATTTTATAACATTATACAGGTAAATAATACTTCATATACTTACTTTATGACTATAATGTAATCAATGTGCATGGTTTATAGAGTACTTTACATCAAACAAATATTGATATGTACTTTATTTAAATTCATTATACAAATTGCAAAATAAAGAGTCACTTTTCAATGAGTTTTTACATAAAACAGTTAATCTACGATGTCTTGTACGTTAAGTTATGTTCAACCTAGACAAATCTGGTTTCTTTTCATGTATTTGTGGTTCCAAGTAGTTAATTGAGGTATAGAAACTTGGCCCACATCTTAAGCTATTTTATTAGAAAATGATATGGAAATGAGAAATGGTGTCCATGTAGCATCAGGATTTTTGGAAATGTCATCCAACTGTTGAACATGTGCGGTTATTTTACACCAAATGTTACATTAAAATAAAAAGTTCTACATTGGACTTTGGTAAATGTAGAACCTAAAAAAGAAGAAAGAGTTGGAAAATATCCATTTTGAAAATTTCACTTGGATGTCACATAATATGCCCCAACTTCATGGAATGAGCCATATATATATACGGATGTTAACATTTCCATGGCCTAAATTGG
Organism: Ophiura sarsii; assembly: GCA_035610835.1. Classification (NCBI taxonomy): domain Eukaryota; kingdom Metazoa; phylum Echinodermata; class Ophiuroidea; order Amphilepidida; family Ophiuridae; genus Ophiura; species Ophiura sarsii. Next base: position 121,979,391 of record CM069441.1, on the reverse strand, counting down.
GCAACAATATTGCCCCCTCCCCCTAGAGTTGCTTCAAGTCTCTCTTGTTAGTCATTTCCATCTTCCATCTTATTTTTGCTAATTACCTTTTAGTATGCCAGTCATGATACTTTACAATAATGTCCTTAAATATAAGGTCACACCATTGACCCTAGCCACTGTTGAGCCATATTACTAATCTACCCCAGTCACCGATCTACCCAAGTTACTGATTGACCATAGCCACTGTTGCACCATATTACTAATCTACCCCAGTCACTGAACTACCCAGGTTACTGATCTGCTCGCCCACCGATCGATCGGGCGAGTGGATGTGTAGGTATGTAGGCTGGGACACAGTCTGCTTATTGTACCTGTATCCAGTTAGCAAAATTGTTCTGTGGCAGGAAATAATAAGTACAGCAGTTTCAACTGTAGTAGTATATTGTAAAAGGGGTGAGTGATCAGCCTGGAACCAAGGCTACCCTCCCCCGCCCCCTGTGTGCTTGAGAGCTACGAAATGTTTTCTTCTGAAGATGGCAGTTTGTCAGATCGTGGAAAATGTGGGATGGAATAATACAGAAATGCCACTCATCAGGATAGTGTATCAATTTATGCAATTTCCTTGATTTCAGACATTTTGAAGGGAATTTTATTTTAACCCAAACGGCTTGATTCACTCAATTTTATTTTTGTAATCTGCCAAATTTACTCAATCTTGTTAAAGGTAGATGACCCGATCACATTTTCGTAACACAGAATTATTTCAAACATACGGAGATTTTCATATCATATGAAAGCTCGTATTTTTCTCATCATCATACTGAAATTTGACGGTCTAAATCGGTATATTTATTACATTATAATTATTCCCAATCCCCATCAGTTTCACATTTGCAATAATCTCTCAAGTAGATTATCATACCAAGCAAAAGTCTAACAGATCGTATTTTGCCCCTTCCCTCATGGATATACCAAATATAGTTCTCCCAGTCCCCATCTAGGCAACCGCATTTACGTGATAAAAACTGGCAACACCCTCTAAATTTTCTTGTGTCAACCCAGATAGACGTTTGTTCGCCGAGTGGGTAAGATTGACCAAGTATTTGAGCCCTTAAGTAAGGCTCAGTTATCAATAATGTCAAGCATATTGTTTAGCATATAGATCGTAATTCATCTGAGATGTTTTGGTAAATTTCGTATTTTCAGAATACGAGATTTACAGCCCCTTTTTAGCTCAGCCTATTAGCTCAGCCTACTACAGTAGGATGAGGCTCTTATTATCACGTTCGAAAGGTCAGTGATAGCATGGTGAGTTTCTAAACGCTAGGAAGTAAAAATGGCCCAGAAAATGGCAATTAAGACAAAACAGATAAAACATTTAAAAAAGTGACTCGGCATATCTTCTAGATATGTTACGATACAACATATGAGATGCATTTCCTGACGTTTTTCACTTGCGTTAAAATGTTATTAAAGGTTTAACCAAAAAACTAGGGTGTCTTGAAACTCGTCCAGGTCAAGCAAGCACATGCAAGGCAAGTCATTTATCACTATCATTATTCAAAGAAGATTTCTTGATGTACCCCATAATGCTTAGCGCCCCTACAGTATTAGCAGGGCTTAATATCACCAGAACAAACAGTGTCACACATGTGTTTAAGTAATTAACAACTGAAGGTCATCTGGTCATGTGATGAAAGTGAAGCATCCTGGGGTGCATCAAGAAATTGTTGATCATTATTTGAGCTTGTGTCAAATTCAAAACAAACAGGAGTTCCTTTAGGCCAAGAATACTTTTTTGTTTGTTTGTCCACATCCGACCGACCATGTACCTTGGTGCCGACCATATTATTTTTTATTTTCTATTATTTTTTTAAAATAACTTTTTTTTGAGCAATTTAAATGGCCAAAAGGACCGTCTTATTCCTAATTTCGTACGCTGTAAGCTGATTTCAACATAATATAAAACATTTCTTTTGTTAGTTCGGGAAAAAATAGGTTTAGTAATACTTTCACGTATATATATCTAACAGAACATCACCACTATGTTATTTCACTTTTTGCAAATTTTCTATCTTACTATAATTCACCGTATGTTGTATGTATGTATGTATGTATGTGAGTATGTATGTATCCTGAAAAGGCTTTCTCATTTTGCATTTTAAAGCCGTGAATATTTCACTGATACTAAATAAAGACCGGACACGGGTTATAAGCTATAAATGGCCGAAAACCGTACAGAATTGACCGAGATATGAGCAAAATGATGTGCAATTTAGGCCTTTTCAGCCCGGCTTTTGAGACTAATTTCTACGGGCCATGTTTGTTTTTCTCTGCGTACACTGTAACCATGCAGTCGGCGCGCGTTACACATAGCGCGCAGCAGTGCGCCATGCAAAATAAACGCGCACACGCACTACACCCACGCACCCCTACACACGCGGGCGGGCCAATATTGGAGAAATACGCTGCGCCACGGGAGTTGGTTTCGGTTTAGGCCTTGGGGTTGCATAAGCCACGGGGCGGGGGCGGGGCGGTTAGGGGTTGTGTGTAATGATCCCTTTAGGGCCTAGGTTATGCTATGGTTATGTAGTTTGGGATGGGGTTAATAAAGAAATGTATTATTAAATTGCGTAACGATGGTGTCAGATGTGGGATTTGATACTGTATGTGACACGCGGGCGGACAAATATTGGAGAAGTACGCCGCGCTACGGGAGATAGTTAAGGTTAGGCCTTGGCGTTGAGATAAATTGCGGGCGGGGAACTTTGGGCTTTGGGCTTGAGGTATGCCACGGGGAGGGGCGGGGGGGGGGGGGGCGGTGACGAATGGGGGTTGTGTGTAATGATGTAATGTGGTTTGGGAGACAGGGGGTTAATGAAAAAAATGTGATGCTAAATTGCGTAACGGATATGCCACTGGACGGGGCCGGGAGGGGACAGGGAGGGGGAGGGACGGGTGGGGTACGGGAGATGGTTAAGGTTTAGGCCTTGGTGTTGAAATATGCCACGGGGCGTGTGCGGGCGGGGGGTAATTTTCAAAAAAAAATTAAATTGAAATTTAAAAACTTTTGAATTAGGCTACAAAGCCTTTTGATTTAAAACAAAAATGTTTTAAATATTGTTCTATTCCTATGTGTTTCGTTATAAATTTTCAACACTTTATTTTTGTAGGTGTCTATCTGGTAGGCCCTACTCCCTAGCGGGAGAGCCCGTCCGCAGGACGGGCGTGCCGCTAGTCTTACTATAATTCACCGTATGTTGTATGTATGTATGTATGTATGTGAGTATGTATGTATCCATAAAGGCTCCCTCATTTTACGTCTAAACGCCGCCAACCTTGCACAGATAAAAGATGATTATAATGTGAGTGTTATAAGCTATAAATGGCTGAAAACCGTAAAGAATTGACCGAGATATGAGCAAAATTATGTCCAATTTAGGCCTTTTCAGCCCGGCTTTTGAGACTAATTTCTACGGGCCGTGTTTGTTTTTCTCTGCGTACACTGTAACCATGCAGTCGGCGCGCGTTACACATAGCGCGCAGCAGTGCGCCATGCAAAATAAACGCGCACGCGCACTACACCCACGCACCCCTACACACGCGGGCGGGCAAATATTGGAGAAATACGCTGCGCCACGGGAGTTGGTTTCGGTTTAGGCCTTGGGGTTGCGTAAGCCACGGGGCGGGGGCGGGGCGGTTAGGGTTGTGTGTTATGATCCCTTTAGGGCCTAGGTTATGTTATGGTTATGTAGTTTAAGATGGGGTTAATAAAGAAATGTATTATTAAATTGCGTAACGATGGTGTCAGATGTGGGATTTGATACTGTATGTGACACGCGGGCGGACAAATATTGGAGAAGTACGCCGCGCTACGGGAGATAGTTAAGGTTAGGCCTTGGCGTTGAGATAAATTGCGGGCGGGGAACTTTGGGCTTTGGGCTTTGGGCTTGAGGTATGCCACGGGGAGGGGCGGGCGGGGCGGTGACGAATGGGGGTTGCGTGTAATGATGTAATGTGGTTTGGGAGACAGGGGGTTAATGAAAAAATGTGATGCTAAATTGCGTAACGGATATGCCACTGGACGGGGGCGGGCCGGGAGGGGACAGGGAGGGGGAGGGACGGGTGGGGTACGGGAGATGGTTAAGGTGTTGAAATATGCCACGGGGCGTGTGCGGGCGGGGGGTAATTTTCAACTTTTTTTTAAATTGAAATTTAAAAACTTTTGAATTAGGCTACAAAACCTTTTGATTTAAAACAAAAATGTTTTAAATATTGTTCTATTCGTATGTGTTTCGTTATAAATTTTCAACACTTTATTTTTGTAGGTGTCTATCTGGTAGGCCCTACTCCCTAGCGGGAGAGCCCGTCCGCAGGACGGGCGTGCCGCTAGTCATAATAAATGGCGGCGACCGACAACATGTTCACGGTATCTGCGCATTGCAAATTTGTTACAAAAAATACCCTTTGACCGAGTGTTGCAACCAGTACTACAATATTGCAACTTTATACAGACAATCTGTCCGAGCAGGATTTCAATTCTAACAAACTCATGAAAAAAAGTTCAATACTATCAAAGTGATGTGTTTTGTGTTTGGATGACTATCATTCACAGTATTCATGCCAAATGTATATTCCCAAATACAATATCCGTATTTAAAAAATAAAAAAAATAAAAATTATCCAACCTACAGACCCTACCTTTTTTGGACCTCTATGGACAAACAAACATTTTTTCTTTGTTGCCTTATACCACTGCCTGTCTTCAAAAGCTTGCCCAAACAAACAATTATTGTTACTGTCACACTCCTTAATCAACATAACAATGGACAATATAATGACTGTTTATCAGTCAATCCACTGTACCAGCAGACAATGTGTGCTACTGTAAAAGCCAATATTTTTGTGTACAGATATTTTCGCACATTTTGATATCATAGACATTTCGCAAATTGTTTTTTTCGTGGGTGACCTTCTGGATGCACTGCATGAATGTTGAAAACATTATTTTGGCGTGTCATAATTTTCGCCAAAATAAAACCGCCGCCAAAATTTCAGCTTTTACAGTATATCAATAGCTACACTGTATTATAAAATTTCGGCCATGACCTTGTTGTGAAGTGTTGGTATAGATAAAATTACAACTGTTTAATATAATAATTAAATAATATTGAATGGAATCATGGAATTATGATGGTCAAAAGTACACAGATGAAAAAATCCTGGTGTTCTCTCTTTGTATTCAGAGGGGTAACACATGATTGTTCCAGGATCTTGAAATACCCCCTATTTGAAGGTGTTTCGCGGGCAATTTTGCCAATTTGACCCCCTTTTTCGTACTAAAAGGCGGACATTTTGCCTGAAAATGACCCCCCTTTTTCACCATTCCAAGGACACTTTATATATAGTCCCTCTATTTGCGGGAAAAACGAGGACATTCTATTTTATTTTCTTCTTCGCGTACATAAACCTCTACAAAAAACACCCCTAATTTTGTTAAATCGCGGACATAGGTTTCAAAATGACCCCTTATTTTTGGAAAACATGGACAAAGCTTCAAAAAACACCCCTAATTTAGGGAAATCGCGGACCAGGGCAGGAAAAAGAGGGCAAATCGGCAAGCTCCTTGTGCCGGGAAATGTTGCCATATCGCAGGAAATCCCTACCCCCCCCCCCCCCTAAAAATGTTTTTATTTTTATTTTTATTTTTTAAGAGTTTTTATTTTTTAGAGTATTAGGCATTATACAGCCGATATTCCATACATTCCATTACAATAAACAGGGCCAGAAAAATGAACACGCCACAAATGACATCATTTGTGGTATATTGATTATCAGTGAGTATCATGAATAGATTCAAACCAGTCACCTGGAATTTTCTTTTCATAGTACTCACAGAGCTATCAATAGTTCCACAATTGATGTCATAATCAACTAGCACATATATTGAATGATTTCTGGTCCCTCCTCGTAGACTTGACTCAAATCACACCACTTGTATTTGCATTGCATGTGCCCTTTATGGTTCTATGGGGGGCCGCCCTCTCCGCCGCTAAACCAGCGGTAAATCCAACTTTATCAAATTTCTCTTGCAGGGAAACCTTGCATCTTTTCCAGCCCTGTCGCGGACATAGCTTCAAAAAGCACCCCTAATTTAGGAAAATCGTGGACATAAAATGTTCGCGGAATGTCCGCGGACATGGTATGTTCGCGGAATGTCCGCGGACATGATACAGAAAACCGCCCTTTTCCGCGAGTTTTGGAACGATCATGCGTACCCAAAGTCAATGTTGACTGAAACCACCGGGGCAAAAATGTACCTCAATCGTTCCAAAAGTAGGTGTAAAGTCAAAAAAAATTGCACAGTTCTTGACTCACAAAAGTCTTGTTGGTTCTTTCTCATTTCTCGCCCCCAATATGAATAACCTAGCTACGTCAAAAAAGTTCAGAAACCCAAAACTGCAAGTTGGCCACCCCCCAGGCCCCAAGTATTTCTGAACACTCCCTAAACGGCTATATCTTGCCTCACGTCCCGTACTATTAGTTATCCCCTGCATGTTCACACAATACGGAAAAATACCTATGGTTTGGCATGTCATATCACATGAGGCCGCATGCCGAATGTGATATGGCCCAAAACATGTCTGGTTAGGTTATATATGCAGATCATTTATTTTATGGCGTGGGTTAGACCTTTTTGCGGTATATTTCGGCCTCAGAATGTAACAGAAATCGACTCGGTTGCATTTAAATCATCCGCCATTTTATTCGTATTTTAAGCAACTCTTCCACAGACGCAAAGCAATCGCTTTACACGTAATATCATTTCGCACCATCTGGTAACGCAGTTAATCGACGATATGGGAATATATCGTGTGGTTTGACTTGTTGTTTACACGATATGGATCAGATTTCATACGTGTTAACCAACGAGATTGAAGTACAGGGTGAGTCAAAAAGACTGCAATAGTGGAAAGAAGCCATTTTGTTTTCAAAACCAAAATGATTTTTAAAACTTTTTAAACGTTGCAAGAATTATGTATTTAATCCTAACTTTGTGTGAAAAAATTAAGTCGATCGCATTTTTCGTTTGTATTTGGTGACCCTCTTTGCTGTACAACCAAATTTACCTGTTTGTCCACGAGCACAGTGATTTTCATTTGAAATGGCACACATTGCATTTTCATATTTAAATATACCGCCAACAAAGAAAATTGAAAATTTCAGTTTTTTATTAAAATTTAGAACATTATACGCTTTCATTGCATGGGTACGATTATAATTGATTATGCTAACTCACCTGTAAACAAAAAAGGATGCATCAAATTCCAATAACATCACAAATGAACTCAAGTTTCCAAATTTTTGAATGAGAATGAGAGACACATTTTGCGATCTGATGGATATTTGGGGTATCTCGTGGACAAACGTGTAAAATGGGTGCACCGGTCAAAATGTTCACCAAAGACAAACGGAAAATGCGATCGACTTCATTTTTTCACACAAAGTTAGGATTAAATACATCATTCTTGCAACATTTAAAAAGTTTTAAAATTCATTTTGGTTTTGAAAACAAAATGGCTTCTTTCCACTATTGCAGTCTTTTTGACTCACCCTGTATGTACACTTACTATAACGATAAAGAATAAATTGTGTATAGCTACAACATATTTTAATTGGTTTGAGCATGCGCACTTGAGTTACGGGACGTGTAGCAAGACATTGCCCCCTAAACTATCCTTGGGGATCGGCAGAATTAAAAAGTGCACATTAAGTTGAAATATCCATTTAAAGTTCTGAGTAAAATGCTGAAAAGTTGCAGAATTCGCCAGTGTAGGTAGGCATAATTTAATTTACCAAGCCAGTCATGCCAGTGGGTACTGGATATAACAGACTATAAAATCTAGAGGCAATGTAAAAGCTCATCAGAGTCCTAAAATGATGTATTTGAGGTTTATTTACATTGTTTTTTGTGTCTAATTATTTATTTAATCATTCATATGTCAAAGGTCACCTATTAAGGTCACCTTTTATGGTCAAATGTCATCTGAGGTCAAGTTGTAAAATAAGCGGTAAACATATAAAAAATGATAATTTTTGTGCATACATTATTATGTTTTGAGCTGTTCAAGTGTGAATGACATTGGATCCAAAACTTTATAATGATAAAATTGGGTGATTTACTGAGTTTTAAAAATATTTTTAAAGAAAACACCTCATAGCTCAACCAATACATTATGGACCTAATCTATCCAATACATGAAATTGACAGCTTGTCACTAATGGACAGGGATAGCGCTGGATCAAAAATGTAATAGGTCTCATGACTTTTTTCAGGACCCTGTAGGACTTCAAAAAAACAAATTTAAGGGGTCCCCAACAAAATTGAGGGGTCCTGAAGTTTGGGTATTTGAAAATTTTACATTTTTACGGACAGTTTTAATGAATTTATATTGTGAGCAAAGGATGGATATGTAATTTACAGAATTTCTTAAGGTTTCCATTTCCATACATCGTCAAATTTAAGGTCCCTTCAATTTTGATCGGGACCCGCAGTCTTTCCAATTAGAGATCTGACGCGTCACTACAAGAAAGTGAGAGGTCTAGGACTCGCAGACGTGTCAGAATGCGACCCCTGCTAATGGATACATGAAATTTATAGCTTGTCGCTAGCTGAGCTTCTGCATCATTGATGCTCTCGTTTATTTTTGCTACGACGAGTTCGTTCCAAATTGTCATTCAAAATGGCGGCAAGTTAGTGTCGTCGAATTCGTGACCCATTGATCGGGACTGTCGAATTCTCTTCTATTGCTTCGGAGGCCGGTTATATTTTGTTATTGTATTATATATTATAATGTTTATATATATATTTATATGACCTATGTGACTCCGATTTGTCCTTATGAATGCATGCAACTGTTTAAAGTATCCCGCATGTGAGTTGTTTCCCGATCACGCCGAGGAACGACGGACATATTTTCATTACGTCTTATTGTTGTTTTATAGATATTATAGACATATACGACGGGTATAAAACAGATTATAAATATTGTTATTTTGTTGTTATACTGATTAAAAATTGATTCTTGATGACCTATGTGACCCCGATTGTCCTATGCTCATGCTACTGTAACTGTTTAGAGTACCCCGCATGTCGGTTCCCGACTTGATTTAATTAAATAGTTTATTTCACGCCGAGAAACGAAGGACATTTCTTCTCATTACGTATTATGATTTTTATACTGATTAATTTCACGCCGAGGGTCGACGGACGAATATTTATCATTACGTATTATGGTTATTATACTGATTTATTTGATTCTTTATGACTCATTGTATTCATTTTCTACAACCTGTTTCCCTTTGTGTTTAATCATGAGGTATTGCCGACGTCATCTTGTTATGTACATCGTAGATGTTCAAGATTAAAATAGATGTAGCTGGACTCGGATAAACCGAACTCATTCTGGGAGGAGATTGAGCAGCTAAAATTGTCATTTCCCCTCCCAAGTCTATACCTAAGATCAGACCCAAAACTAACTTAGTCAGGTTGTATACTATAGTATTTATAAGGTAAATCCTCTTCAGTCTGATTCCCTTTGTTTACATTCATTCTACTATGAAGTACTACCGTGTATACTACCCCTACCAGAGGGGAACCTTCATTCATCCCGATATATACACCACCGTTGTTCCAGTAATAACTTTTGCAAGCTAGACGCCGATTTACCGGCCGCTTTTTGGGATGTATTTGTGCAGTACGGCAGCCATTGTCTTTTCCCCTCCAAAGGCTTTAACTAGACATAGACCAGAGGTAGATCTGTTTTCTAAACCTCCTAGTTTTCCGTTTTTCCTTTCCCTCCCTAGCCATACCTTTACACATTTCTAGAGTTTATCTGTTATATAATAGACCCTACATGTATTGTATTCGCCACTCTGGTCGCTGGTGTACGCCCGTCTATTCTTTATTAGGCCGTTCGATCACCCGAGGGGTGCCACCTCCCTCGCAGAGGTGACGGTGCTTTGGTGTCAAGAACAGCCAGGGTAGTTTTTACAAAAGAAATAAACTTCGCTGGCAGTTCCTAGTCACACCAAATTTTTAACCCCCTGTTCCTAAGAGACTAAAACTGTCGAACAGGGGGAGGCCACTTTTTGTTTTGACCACTGTGCGTTAGGTCTGTTGTAAATCTGTTTCTGGACAGCATTAGATTTACCCAAATTATACTCGCGATTCTGAGCTGATCGCAGGTGAACGGTCGGCTATTCTGTTTAATAAAGCTGATCGATCACCCGAGGGGATCCACCTCCCACGTAAAGGTGACGGTGCAGGGGTCGTGAACAGTCAGGGAAGCTTTACAGCTCCTCTGACGGTTCCTAGTCATACCAGTTCTGATGGTGTGCAGATCCCCTCTCCCTGTTCCATTCAAACGAGCGAACAGGGGGAGAAATCCATTCCGGTAGTATCAGGAAACACCTCACGAGGGGGTGTTCTCCCTGCCGTTATGACGTTCAGTAACAGAAAAACAACCTCCCATGATGGTGACCGTGCTTATAATAGAGGTTGTTGTGTTTCCCCCCCCCGGAAATACTGGTGAGACTGTTACTGATGAGGGGAGCACGGAAAGGGGAGCGCCTGTAAATAGACAGGTGGTTCCTCTCTCCACTCAGGCATGTGAATCTATACCATCAAACACGCACCCAGATCACATCCTGGCTCCACCGGGCGGTGTAATTTCCTCACGAGGCTATTATACTGCTCCTATTGTTGCTCTAGAGTCAGTTGTCGCACACCACCCCTCTTTACGGGGGGGTTTTGGTGCACAGCTACAGAGTAGGGGATCTCACCGGGGGGACCAGGGTACGCTATTTTATAGTAGTAACCTAGTCTCCTCCCCCAAAGACGCTTCTCGTACGGTAAATATTGACCCTCTTACCACAGATCCGGTCCGTATTGCCCAGAGTCGCGCCCCTGATTATCGCGCAAATATTTCCCCCCCGGAAATATCGGATATCAATCAGGGTATTTGTGACAAAGGTTCTTTAGAACCTATTATGTCACGATCCAGTGACAATAATCGCTATCCGAAAGCAAACTCGTCACGCACTGACTATGGAGATGATTATAGATCGAGTGGTCTCGCTTACCGTAATCCCTCTTTAGAGGATAACAGTGCAAGTCAAAGAGATGCATACAGGGGTACTCAAGGAGAGTTAAGCGATGCATACAGTAGACAAAGGAATTCACACGGGGGAGACTTTGACTATTATCATGGCTCTTACCGCCAGACAATTCACCCTAATTATGGTCAGCAAGTAGCTACCACTTCAAGGGTCATTGAACGACCGACCATGGGATCGCTTGAGGATTATAACTCATTCTATCAATGGCAGCAGTTTAAAGCTTTTCAGGCTAGAGTTAATACTGAGGGAAATTCCCAACCAACTCTTACACAGCCACGGGCGAATCACAATGTCACACAACCCACGGCTGCCCGTACTAGTACTAACAGTACTCAATCATCCCAGGTAGTCGCTACTACTGTCCCTTCTACTACTACTACTACTACAGTCACGGACTTAGTCAGCGTAGACGAGGAGGAGGATATCATCGAAGAGGAAGACGATGATGATTATGGGAATTATGATGATGATGATGATGACCTGTCACAGGGTTCAGGTGAACATAACTCAGACAATGATCCTGACAACTCTGGTATTTTCCCGGCCAATGTCCTGATAAGGAAGGAAATTTCTGAGGATGAACCTTCTCCTTTTGGGTTGGCTTGGCAGTCAAACAAAACTAAGAATATCTTCCAACGAAACAGAGTTGATCCTATCAACAGCTATGCAGCCAGTGCTATGGGACTGGCGCCCCCTGATGTTCCAGAGGAGTATTCCGGCGGATCTTTTTTCTTCGATAGCCTTAGTGAGCCGGCAGCGACGACTTCGACTCCTACTCTTTCTCTTCCCAACGAAATTTTCACGGAAATGTCGAAGGTTAGGAACAAGGACAAACTGACTCTGGATAAGGAAGCCAGAATTGATAGAAGGGAAGCCATTGCGGCATTCAGAGTCTGCCCAACGGATGAAACCGAGTGTTTCGGTATCTCTTCCATCGATAAAGGAGTCATGGACTATATGAAGCCGAAATCTTCTTCAGTCAATAACTTCTCGAAGGAATGGGAGGAGGTACTATCGGCCGAACAGGAGGAACTTTCTGTTATCAGAAGACTCAGTATCTTCCAGATGTCGGTGATTAACGCCCTTGCTTTGGATCTCCAGCCTTCTCTTTTGAAAAAACCTTCGGAGGAAGTACAGAGATCGTACGCTTCAGCACGACTCGCCATGGACATGTCAGGTCGTGTACTTCAGGGGACGACGATAGACATTCGTTTTTTCTCAAAGGATGAAGGTCTCTCCTTTCGATCAGAGATCGCACAAACGAGATGGATTTTCATCTCTTTTTTCTTTCCGTCATTTGTCCTTGAAAACAACGGAAACATGGGGAGCCAAGTGATTTCCAGGACTCTAGTTATTTACATATATAACTTTGTATGCCGCGTGCCTGTCTACGGCCATATCACGTCGGATAGATCGGTTTTCTCATCCAATTACCGAAGTTGAGCGACGTCGGGCCCGGTAGTACTTGGATGGGAGTCCGCCGGCCTGGGTATACCGGGAGCTGTATATATTTTTTATAAGAATATACACATCGACCTAACTTACTTTTTCAGCTGACTCTGATGTCAATCTGACAAGTATAGACTGACTTTCCTAGTTTGAATATTTATCTCTTTCAACGTGGGCCTTGGAGCCAGGCCGCGCCTTTATCGAGTTTTTTCAATTGGAAGTTTTTTCTTATCGTCTGACACGGAAGCGCTACGAGAAGAATCATCTATACACTATTCTGCGAGACGGCCTATATAGGACGGTCTTCTTTTTTCCTGGTTGGATATCTTTGTTGTATGTTATATATATATATATATATATCACTTTTCACTACATTGGATCCTCTGAGTTCATTTCATGATCTCTTCTTCTTCTTCTTTGATGCAGTTCAACACGCCTGGTGGAGTAATGCGAACCGTATCTCCTTTTTTGGTTTCATGACCACATTATGGAAGGTGGACACTTGTACATATTTATCCTGATTACGGTGCGAAATGGACTTCTGACTTCATTTCTTGACCTCCGATAGCGGGTCTGAACCGTCTCACTAGCCTGATCTATTCACGAGTTTTTCGAGGCTAGAGGACAGGATTTATCACGAGTTTTGGGTTTTTTATTCTTCACTACATTAGATCTTCTGAGTTCATTTCATGATCTCTTCTTCTTCTTCTTCTTCTTTGATGCAGTTCAACACTCCTGGGGGAGTGATGCGAACCGATTTTCCTTTTTTGGTTTTACGCCCACATTATGGATCATCACACGTTGGTAATATATTTTCATTTTATGCCATTTTCTATATATATTCCTTTCCGTGTTCATTTAAATCCGACACCCTCTGTTGTCCGATATTGTGTTCGGATAGAGACTTTGAAACCTTTTTAGCTTTTACAGTAGTTCATTGTTCATTCCTTGAACGGAAATGAAATGGGAATTTCATGACGATCCTCTGTGTGAGTTTGACGTATCCGGGCTCGGACTCTGGAGGTTTTTATTTTATTTTTACGGAATAAATCGCATCTTTTTATTTATTCAATTTTTTCCAGGAATGTTCAACGATTTTCTACTCTGAGAAAACGTGGAGGGGTGAAATTCAGAGTAGGGTTTTCACCCCCTTGTTGGGACAAGTGGGTCTCTGACGCCCTCGAAAATAACTTGTATAAATAACTTGTATAAATTCGCGTGGTACCGTCGTTTTTTTTTATCGACTATATCACCTTTTCAGTTTACAAGTTTTTTTTTTTTTATCTGTTTAACAGATGTCATTAAAAACAAAGACCCAGACATTGGGCATGGCAATTACATGTTTATATTCTCGCAGACTATTTACCAAGAGGGGTATTTTTTGCGTGCATCTACGATTGGTCTCTCTCTCTCTCGAAACCTATCTTTCGGGACCTCGTGGCCGAGCTCTTGCGATCCTAGTTCAACATATGTATGGGGAAATCGCTGACTCTGTGAGGTCAAGTTTGGATCCTGGTCTACATTCATCCAATGTCTATGGATATTTATCTGTTTTCATACAGACTGGGCCCAGTCCTTTTCATACAGGATGCCGGGATGGTGGTTCTATTGTCCACAGTCGCCAGACATCACATCAGATGATGTACCGTATGGAAGGTTGATCCAGGTACGGTAAATGGGGAGACCACGAACTTCCCGAGATCAATATTCGACCTTGGCCTACAAGCAGCCACGGTCAACTTTTATTCCTAATTGAGGGCATGGAGTTTTATTTTTCTTCTCGTCCCTTAAACTCGTATCATATGGCCCTCATATAGGCCTACAATTGGAGCCTTTACAAGCGACGCCAATAAGATTGATCGCTATATGACGTTCTTTTCTTTTTTTCTTATAACCGTTGCATCAGGAAAGTGTTGCTCGGAGCCTCTTTTCTTATGCATAGGGATGTTATACGTTTCTTTGATTTATGTAAACTTGGGTAACCCTATTCTTTTTAAAGATAGAGAGATGTTGCACGATGTGTTTGGAACACCCTGTAATTATGTTTACGTTTACCATATAAGGCTTAATGGACTTTGCACCAGTCTACTGTACGAACACAGGCTTGGATTGGGAGACAGGCTCCGTTTAGCTGGGCAAAACGTGCTTCGTCCTGCCTAGAACTCGCAACAACTAGCGTGGGGATTTTTACGATTTTCAGCAAGGCGACGGGAGTTACTCTCTATTTTCGCCCAGGATTTTTAGCTAAAACGAGAGAAACGACTACTCCGCGACACCCTTGTTCTTACCTTATCTATAAAGGCAGAACAGTAGGGATCACTTATATGGTATCTAGATAAAACCAGTAGCATTTTAGAGGCGAGGAAACACGTCTGTCGTCTGTTTATCTCTAGTAAAAAGCCATATAAAGCTGTCGCAAGGATCAGGTTGGTTGGTTGACGCGATTCGATTAGCGAAAGCCACGAATAACGCCAGCGTACCACTAGGCCACAGTGTGACTGTTAGAGTATACTACGCGACTTGCACACTCGCTAAAGGGATTTCTATTAACGAAATCCCCAATACAGTATCATGGAAATCCGATACGACATTTACCTCTTCATATCTGAAGGATATCCATCTCAGAACTGATTGAGGCAGGTATGCTTCGGCCGTCTTGGACGGGGAAAGCAATACCAACTAGACACACTACCAACTAGACGATACACCCGTTTTTGCGACACATCCCCGTTTTTTATGACATCACTTATGACGTCTTTGAGACAGGTTCGTATTTTAAGATGATATCTTTAACTTATCCTATAAGGTTTACTACACTATTTACGTTTTAAGTAAGCTTAATTAACCTGTATACTAGGTTAATACGGTTAGTTATTTATATCAAGGTGGTTTTATTATTATGGTTTCCTATCGTTTTTTGACCCCTCGTGTTTGTATACACTTGTTTCCCAATCCCTATCAGTTTACTGCATCCGATGATTGGCCTTTCACCGCCATTCGCCGTGTCAATCGATTGCAAATGTGAAACTGATGGGGATTGGGAATAATTATAATGTAATAAATTAAAAAAGGACCCTTTAGGATGTCCTTTTATTTATCAATTATAGTATTATTCCCAATCCCCATCAGTTTGTCCCGCCACCGGCCCCTGGCTTAATCACGATGCCTTCGCTCGTCGTTTACGTTTTTCTCCAAAGAGAAATTTAGAGGGTGTTGCCAGTTTTTATCACGTAAATGCGGTTGCCTAGATGGGGACTGGGAGAACTATATTTGGTATATCCATGAGGGAAGGGGCAAAATACGATCTGTTAGACTTTTGCTTGGTATGATAATCTACTTGAGAGATTATTGCAAATGTGAAACTGATGGGGATTGGGAATAATACTATAATTGATAAATAAAAGGACATCCTAAAGGGTCCTTTTTTAAATTACGGAGAAATTGATGAAATAACATCGAATTACCGCGAATGGTGGTATACCACCGATATAGTTTGTGTACTACTCAATGGGTACAGTTCACAGCATCTTGTGCGTTTAAAATAAGAACCGTTAGAGCTATGCAACTCAAACTTTGGAACACGACTTTTTTAAGGATGACCTTTCATGTAGAATAGAAAACATCAAGTTGAAAATCGGAAATGTGATCGGGTCATCTACCTTTAATTGTAAAATATGACAATTTGTGTCCCTTGATGTAGCAGCGCTTAATACCATTATTTTCTACAGTAAATGCTGCACGTGTTATAAACGCCTCCATACTTCATGAACTGCACACAAAAGGGTATCAGCCACAAACTAGTGCTATTATTATGACAGTACATGTAGTAAGTAGACAGAATGGCCAAACGTATAACAAACTGCAGTTTATTCACCTTACTACATCAATAAAATGTAAATTTTCTTGCTATTGGTATTATTAGCAAGAGTAATTATTTTACTCCTGTATTATTACAGGAGTAAAATATATAAAAAATGTGTGATTTTATACCGAAAAATTACCCTCATTAAATTTTCCATCTAGAAAATTACAACACCACAGTGCGTAATAATAACAGTTCTTTATTAAAGTAAAACGCATACTTTATTTTTGCACTAAAAATCATCCACGTTTACATTACAATTTGTCTCCATACACGTTTCTGTGTTTTGTTTTAGTTATCTATCGCTGCATAACTTCAACTCTCGTTACTGGCATGAGTCACGACCCTTCACTGGAGTTAGAAATACGATGTGCAAAATATGTGTGTCGCATCTCGGGTAACATTCTTTACACAAACACGATGAAGATTAGATGGCGTTTTAAATGATGTCAATGAATGTGTTGGAGTACTTGGGTGCTTTAGGTAGCTATCTGAACGCTTCATAGCTGCCTCATGTGGAAATTGCAAGATTGTAAACATGACTTGTTGATTGCAAGTTGAGTCTGGTTGTCCCAAGGCAGCGATTATTTATTTTTATTTTGTCATTTGCTGCCTTATTTGAAAATGGCTAGGCAGTGTATAGACAAATTATCTTGCTGATTGCAGATTTGGTTGTTTAACCTGAAGCAGCTATTGTCCTCGATTCCGTAGGTTGTTCAAACATTTATGAGCTAATATGCACCCAATTTACCCAAATGAGTGTTAATTTAAATACGAAAGTAGTTGGCGTTTGTTCTGAATATCAAACTTGTTGGCAGGCATCAAGGAAGATTTGATATGACACAGGTAGCATGAACTAGATCTGAAGCAATTATTACAGACCCATAATATAAAGATGCAATTTGCCCTATTTAATTACATTGTATTTACTTGGTAAAACTCTCACAATTATTTATACCAAAAATATGTTTTATTTAAAACAGCGTATTTGAAATCCCATTCACCATTGGAAAGCTCTGTACATTGAAGATTGAATGAATACACATACTTATAAATGCTGTAAAAACGACTGAATTTTACGGATGCTTATTTTCACAAATTACCATCGTACCCCAAACATTTACTGATTTATTCTAGAGAATCGCAACAAAACATTATACCATTAAGGTCATGTTTTTTATACTGGGTACCCAAAATAGGTGGATCTGTTACATTTGCACTACATATTATTACTTTGCATGCATATATTTTGGCTATTCTTTATCACACATACTCAAATTTGGTCTTATTTTGATGAGAAAGTATTTGGCCTTTATTTTAAAAAGAAAAATATAAACTACCATGGTTCTGTTAATTACAATAGTTCGTTAAACCTAATTAGTCAGGGGTGGAAGAGTATGTGGAGGAGGAGTATGTGGAGGAGGAGGAGTGCATAGTTGAACAAGTATGGTGCAATATACATTGGGCAAACATAAAATGCACTGTTTTCACTCTTGGTACAATTCTATATTGAAAACATAACATTATTGAAGCATATTTGAATTAAAAATATAATTAGTTAATTAAGGAATCATTAATTAGTTAATTAAGGAATCATTAATTAGCATTAAGAAGCTCAAAAAATTGTTAAGAAACGTAAGTTGGTCGCCGTTTGCGAATGTATGCAAACATTTGCCTGCACCAAACTGTCCATTTTAAAAGTATAGAAAGGTTGAGGTACCCTTTTGAATAAATAAATTTAACTATTTATTTAAAAATTAAAAGAAGATATGTAATTAACCTCATGTATTCTGTATTGTCTGGATGTTAATTAGCACATTTTGTTAAATGCGTTTGTGTGGTGTTATTACTTTTGGTTTAACTGTGTTACCAAATAAGTAAAAAACTGCTGGTTTTCATCAAGCTTGTAAACTCAGGAGAATTATTAAATTCTTAGGAATGCAACTGACCTGACCTAGTATAGGATGACCAGCATAAGCTGCTTGATTAGTTCGCCAATCAACATTGGATCACCCTATATGTTGAATACAACTTAAAAGATAACATTTTATAATTCAATCTTAAATCAGACTCTTGAAATTTGAATACTGGGTTCAAACATTATGGAAACTAATCTAATTTGTTCATTTGAATGTGCTTTGCACATCATGAAGGTGCAAGAAGGATGAACGCAGTTAATTGTATGCCACAAAACATGTGCCATTGGGAAAATTTGAGTCACCCTGTAGTTAAAGGGCCCCTTTTTATTGAACATTATTTGAATATCATACCACTTTAAGCATTTGCCACTTCAAATTGGAATGTAAAATCATGTTTCAGATGCAAATTTAAATTCATTCAATTTAATGATTTTATGGATAATCACGTATACCTAAATTAATGTTTTAAACACCCTATATGTTTAAAATTAACACCTTTACATAAGAAAAGGGTGTCTTTTAAAATCAATCAATGTTCATGTACCTGTAATTGATGCATTTTTATTTGAAATCTACTTGAAATTTGTTAAAATAGCATTTTTCCGGAACTAAATAAACACATTTTTAGACACCCTGTATATAGAATTTCAGATTCATAATGAAATTTTATTTGCATATGTCTGGATGGGTATTTTATTAAACTACTTTAAATCTGTACTGAACTTTTCTCTCATCACTTCATATACATAGTGGAAGTAATTATTGAAACCCTTCTTTTTTAGAACATTTTGCTTGTTACACCCTGTACAATTTCGGGCCACCCTGTATAATCAACTTGATTGTATGCTATTTGCATCCGTTATAGTATATGCTTTCAGAATCTGTATACTTTTACCAACTTAAAATGTAAACTTTTTCAGATATAATGCATTAACTGAAAAAGGAACCTAATTTATGGAAAAAGGGACATGTAACACAAATTGTACCCAGTATAAAAAACATGACCTTAAACCAATACATTTAATCGTGCAAGGTATTTATTCTAAAAAATGTGAACATTTTGCAAAATTTTAATTTTACTGAACGCACAAGAGTCCAACACACATCTGGGAATCGTAGTAAGAGAGAAATATTATTTGTAAAGTGTTTTTGTTATTGAATAAGGCGGGCCATTTCAGTCACGTTTTGCTCCCCATCCTAATCATAACCTCCAGGTATAACCTGTTGTCCCCCTTTATTCGTCGTTGCCTATCCCCTGTAATTCCTCACCACTAGGCGCTCTGGCTACCTGTGACCTCCGCTACATAAACACTTACTTAAAAGAGATTCTCTAACCAAGGGGTGTTGTGTGCAGCGAGAAACCCCTCCAAGTCATAGTCGGGTGGGAATTGATAAAGAATCGTTTCAACTCTCGACCTCAGGAGTGTGCCCAGCTTTCTTTAGATGGAGAGGAAGGATAACAAGGCGCAAGAACAAGAACGTAAACCAGCCCTCAGGATGTACTAGTATAATCCCCAGCTCATTGAAATTAGTGTTTGAAAATAAGTTTTGCATTTTGGTTAAAAGTAGGTGTCAAGTTGTCTAGAAACAATCCATTTTTGAACCATTGGTTGCCGGATGAGAACACTTAATTTTTAGAACCCTATGTGTATATGGTGCAATTGTTTTAGAATAAAATCGCAATTGATTATACATGTCTGCAGCCTTTTAAAATGATTAGCAAATAGAATTACCTTATTCAGAAATGTTCAAGTTTGTTTATATGCAGGTACGGTACATACAATGGAACAAGTAGACACGGTTTGGTCAAACAGTTGCTATGTTAGCAAATATGGCTTTTTTCTAAAGGAATATTTTATGTTTGCACACCTTGAATTACTGGTGAAGGGTGCAATACACGAGCCTGATGGGAACTGTGAAATTGGTTGAATATACACATGTACATTATCATGATTTCCATTGGTTTGATACTGCCCGTTGGCCATTATACTGAATGTTCCATTTAAATGTTGCACTCTGGAGAGGAATTGCTTATTATTGAAAATCAAATGTAATTTCACCTTTTAACACCTGAAATCACTCATTGTTCTGTTTGTAGTCAGGGCTCGTGTTGTCTGCCATGTAGCATAGATCCGTGATATGTAGTTAACATGAACGTCTCGTTCTGCTTGCCTATGTATTGTCATTTGAGGCGAGTCTGGAAAAGCAGACAAATGCATGAATTCCACTCAAGATTTCTGTGTTTGACCCACTAGCCATGGTGCCACAACTTATCACTCACAGATTATTTCATTTCTACTGTACTACAACCAGTACATAATGCAGCGTCCATATAGCGATGTTTAAAGGTACTGCGCTGCAAATGTCATGGAATCAATGGTAGCTACTGAGTATACAATAGATAGAAGGATCTATATTGGAAGGATCTATACTGTGTATAACCCCATTCGTGGATACAGTATGGATATTGCTGAAAGCCAGATTTGTGTTAAGAAATAAGAGGAACATTTGTTACAAATATCTAATTATGTGGACTGAATTAGATTTTAAAAATAGGCCATATTTCAGATATATTTTTCAGGCCTCCACGAAACAGTACTGTAAAACTTTATGTAAAATCAAATCTTAAATTTGTTTACTTTATATTCTGTATAAAAATGTTCTTTTCTATTGAAAGAAAAGTGGTTCGCTATACACTAGGAAACTTGTGCATCCCCTCCCCTTTCCCCCTTTGGCCCTCCCCTTCCCCCTTTGACCCTCCCCTTCCCCCTTTCCCCCTCCACAATCTGCTATCTGATTATAGAACTGGTAGTTCCATCATCAGATTATAATGAATTGTAGAGTTACCCACTGTGGCGGGTTATGTGGAAAACTTACTCCCATTGCACCCCCCTTCAAACTTACACGCTGAAAAATAAGTCACAGCTGATGCGATGGCTTGTGGTGCGATAAACACTCTCATACACCATTTAAATGCATCTTATAAGGTAGAAGTAGTAGTAGTGATGTAGTAATTGTCACACTGTTACCAGGTAGTATTATTCATTCAATTACTTTAGGTTAGTAGTAAGTATTAGATTCATCATGTATACTACTAGTGTTCTATAAGTGAATACAACAAACCAAACCATGATGGAGCGGATTTTCCAAAGTAACTGTCATTGGCATTACTTACACCATCCTTTACTCAGACTTCCCCTACACTTTTAGTTGATCACTGATTTAAAGTATGAAAATGTTCAGCAAATTAGATTGAAACCCAGAGGTGGAACTGTTACAAGTTTGCCACTCATTGTTATTCCATGGTTATTCAGAAGGCGATATTTCAAAATAAGCCGGAGTAGAACGTAACTATCATAATTGAAATGGGTCTTATTTATACCATAAATAAAATGTTTTTTTTTAACAACAACGGAAGAAGACTGTACGAATAGTCAAATTTGTAGTCCTCCTCCTGATTGAAATAAAATGGCTGCAAAGAAATTCAGTAGCCTTGGTGAACCTTTTTAAATGGCTTAAACAGTGTGTAATGGAATGTAAGCTTAACCACTAATGCAGGGATCAATGTGCAGCTTGAACCTACCCTCCTCAAGGTTAGTCAAAGATAAGACGCCTAATCTTTGCCTAGTAATATTTTTGGAGAGGTGAATCTTGAACTAATTTATACATTGGACAGGTGAATCTATGGTGAATCTTCACCTATATTTCAACTTCTCCCACATATTACTATTGAACGAACATGGTGCACTGAGGTGAATCTTCACCCTACAAATTGCAGGATAGACCTAATCTTGACCTAATTTATCCTGAAGAAAGGTGAATACAGGTGAATGCTTGAGGAGGGTAGGTTCAAGCTGCACATTGATCCCTGCATAAAGGCTTTACTTAAATCTGTACTTGATACAGGAAATTCAGCTCTATAACATTTGTGTGCTATTCTAAGTAGAAGGTACAGATTTGGACCAAATAAAACCTTGGAATTATTCCAAGCTTAAAACCTACCATTCCTATGTGTGACCCAGCCCTTGGATACAGAAGGCAGTGTCTCAATACCGAAGCAATTTTATAGCTCTATATATTGCGTAAATCCATCCCAATGTTTTCACATTCTTAAAAATTCTGACCAGAAAATCTATACATGTATTTTAAACAGGATAAAGCAGTAGTAGCGCTTTGCAATTGCCGTCCTCCATCCAGGGCCTGGGGGCTACGACAGATCTGTACAGACCGAGACACAGGCACGCAGGAAGGGTCACCGACCTACGTGTGGCCCTAGGCATTATGGGATTGAATATGACAGGCCTTGATTTTCTTATACATGTACACCAAACATACTTTTGGGAAATTAATGTTGTGTAAAAAAACAGCGAATGTGATAAGGGCATACGGCACGAAGTCTTATTACGTTATGCCGTCTGTTGCTAGAATTGTTGTGCTAACGGGTAATTGGAAAGTTCACCACCCATCAGTGGTGTGAGGAATGCCCCAATAATGATTTCAACTAGGGAATTTTCTTTAACAATTAAGTTGGTTTTCTTAGTTGCGAGTAGAGCTGTCCTATTCCATCCTTGAGTCGTAGCAGAGGTATCAGTTGAACAGAATTGATTAACTCCTATGGCAGTATAAAACAAATCAATTTATGTGCCAATTTTGCAGATAAGACAAATATTAACTTACAGGTATTCCTTGTATACTGACACACATTATAATGATAAATTCATCCTAATTCCCCCGGGCGTGTTTTTGGGAATAAAACTATCTGGGGGGAAAAACAGGTCAACGTTGCAGGGGGGGGAGGGAAGGGGCGGCGTCTAAATCTAGATCCACTTAAGTCCAGCACCTACCTGAACACGCCACAGAGTCAGCTTGAAAATCTTCAGATTTGTTCACCATTTGATAGCCCTCCTGGTCACGCCACAAGATAAGACTGAGAAGGGACGTTGAGGAACATTAGGGTTAGGGCATCAAATCTAATAATACAAGTGTGACATGTAAACCCTAACCCCCTGAATACTAACAAATGCCAATCCTAAGTCCCTCATCAAGCGCATGCACCGCCAGTCTTCGATGACGTAGTCAAACGAGCCTATATAGTGAGCGCTGTATACTGCGCGAACGAGTAGCTGAGAGCCGTGGCTTAGTGGGTGGGACATGGGGCTTGAGAACGGAAGGTCCCTGGATCGAATCCCGACAGGTTCCCGGAGATTTAGTTTGTTTATTTTTCTAAAATTGGGACATGGGGCTTAAAAAAGGAGGGGCCTGGATCCCGGCAGGTTCCCGGAGATTTAGTTGGCACTTATAAAACTCGCCCATTGCTTGTGTGGTAGATTTCGATCACGACAGGAGCATGCGCAGATGCGATTTTTGTGTAAGTGGTCTGTGATTTTGTCAATATTATATTTTTACTGTGATTTGTCGATCTGCATTAAATGCAAAAAGTAACAACGCCCCCGGCTGGACTCGAACCACCAACCTTTCGGTTAACAGCCGAACGCGCTAACCAATTGCGCCACGGAGGTGATTATTTACTAGGCTGTTTTGGTTTGTCATGTTCACCCGTACACTTCCCCGTACACTTTCTTGCAAAGTCGGGCATCGTTTTTTCTCAAATGTTGCTTGCATATTGCCTTTGCTGTCGCCTTTAATACATGTGCTGTCACTTGAACTTGGAACCAACGTTTAATTTGAACTGTCTATTTTCAATAAAAAAATACTCCAATACGGGAAAAAAATCAGAAAAGCTCACAGACAACAAATAAGAACATCATTTTACTCGACCTAGAATTTCAATCAACGGATTTCAATCATCGGCAAAACCCGATGATGTGAGTGACGTCATTTAATGAGCTCATTAGCATAATTTATGTCCGTGAAATATACAATAGGGTTTTGGTAGTGGTTGGTGTTTTTTCCTCAAAAAATTGTGATCCCGTCTCCCGGTCAAAAACCCTAAACTGGGGTAGGGTTATTAACAGTCTGTTGAATTTGTTGAACTTAAGATACTATATATCTTTATACAATTTTTTTTAAAATTGTTACCCATCTCATCGAAACGGACCAGTTGTCTCCAGATATGAAAATTGAGATATGAAATTCATGTTCAAGAACTATTTGTTAGCTTTAAAATGACACCTAGGTTTTATGCAATTTAGAAGCTTGAATTTTTTTCTTTTCTTTTTTCTATAGTTTTTCTCAACTTGCTTTGTTATTATTTGCAGATGAGTCTTGCAGACAAATGGCCGGTTTCGATGTGATGGGTGACAATTAGTATTTGCAATTATGTATCACTTTATACAAAAAGACAGTGTATTTTTAAGGTCTTTGTTAATTTAATTCACGTTAGTTTGTCCGAGTCTATATATTATTTACTTTTTTATACAATAATGTGAATCCAAGTGACAGAAAACAAATTCTCACTTTCTAGCAAAAATTAATTTGTACTGCTCTGTATCCTATTCTATGGGCCGATAATTGTGTAGAAAAATGAAGTATTAACAGTGAATAGGGTTTGCAGTTTTATGAATTTTTTAAACAGTTTAGAATAATAATTTTTATATAGAGAAGGCCATGAAGGGGATTAGTGGTTAATCCTCATCATAATGTGCTTGTAAGTGGCAGTTAAACCGTATCAAATGTAAAAAATAATTACTTCTTTAATAAAAATGTAGAATTTGCTAGCTATTTTTAAATGTTATAGATACAGTTACAAAACATAATCTGTGCCGCAAAAGTCAGGTACTTTTTGTGTAAATCCCTGCAACAAATTTCAATAAAAAGTTCATCGTTGCTTGACAGGCTCTCTTTTCACGATCGCCTTCAGGGTTCGGCGATATTGAATGAAAACTCCCACTGTAACATATTCTTTGTGGCACGCCATTGTTCTGCAATTCAAAGCCACCAGATTTTAATAGCTGTCACTACAATGGTAAATGTTCTGTTAAAACGTTGCAGGAGTCGGCAACATTGACTATGATGATGCGTGGTAGTTCGGAAAAGTTAACCTTCCCTATTTTGGTGCCAACATAAAGCAAATTTCCTGAAAGTGTTTAATATCCGGTTGTAGTTAGGTAGTGATGAAATAATTTGCAATCTGAATTTTGTTATATATCCAGAGCTGGAACTTTAGAATTTTTTCAACCAGCCAGTTGTGCAGGTAACCCACAAATATACCTGCCAGACAGAAATTCCACCAGCGGTGGGCGCACCAGTGTAACTCACTTACACAGAGAGTTTGAAAATGTTTACCCGCCAGTCCGTCAGGTACTTCTGCATCTTTAACCGCCTGACACAAAAGTTACCCGCTATGGGCAGGTGAGGTGGGTGGGTGTTATTTCCAGGCCTGTACATATATCACTATATTACTATACTCTTCATTCATAACTCTACAGTGATGTCAGAACATATTCCAATAAATGCACCTCATTACCGCGATTTTGAGTTTTCCGTTACCCGCCTGCGTCACATCATTTCACCCGCGTCAAAATTTCAAGATCACCAAAAAAAAATCATTATTTTATTTTATTTTCAAAACATCATTGTAGCCACTTTTAGCATTTTCAAATATATTTTCACATTGTAAAATATGAAACTGGGAACTAGTCTCAAAAAACATGTATAAGCCCAGTAATATGGGTTGATCAAACATGCATTTTAAAAGTCAATAATGAAATCTAATTAAATAATGAATATGCAATAATGAAAAAGACGCCTCATCACGCAGCAAAAATAAAAGTAACATGAAACTCATAATTGACTTTCATTAGCCTAAGAATGCAGTATATTTTCCACAAATAAGACAGATTGAAGGGATGCTAAGACATCGCAGTTACAGATTCAGATCTGAAAAAAGCTGTAAAACCCTGTTACTAATGGATGAATGTTTTGATGGTTCTATAATCTTCAACTATGCATGCTTGAAAACTATTTGAAAGAAGAAATATTTAAGAATTCTGTAGTGTCAGTCTTTGTTCAATCAAACAAAAAAAATGTATTCACAGGATGATACTATTGCATGCTTGTATATCAGGTGAATGACCAGCATAGACATGCTTTTGCTAATTTGTTGGAAGTTATCTCTGTACTGAAAGCTCAGTCCATTATAGTTAGCATGCATGGGGGCACACGACTATGTTTTAATGTGTGTGTGATTTGAAGAACAAATCTATAATTTCGATAAGTTCTGACAGCCTTTCTTACTGATCACATCATCCATTGGAAAAGATTTCTCCTCAAACTAGTTTGGATGTGTTAGATTGTACTAAAAAACACTTGTTGAGAAATAATTACACAGGATTTTGTCTTAGAATTTGCCAAAACAATGTACAATCAGTCATAGCCTCATTTGTGGTGTATATGAGAGATACACCATTAGGGAATGTTCAGAAATACTTTGGTGGGGGGGTTGGCCAAAAAAAAATTGTCGGTGTCTAAACTTTTTTGACCCCCCCCTTTAGAAATTGACAAACTTTTCTGACCCCCCCTTTAACAGGGTGAAAAACTTTTTTGACCCCCCCCCCCCTCCCCTACTGTCAGATGTAGATAGACATTTGACTCAAGTTCTTTGACGCTTACACTACAGTCAGAATTGTGTATAGCTGGCAATAAATTTGCAACATTTCAAATTCACTTGAAACATATCTTTCAAGCCTCCGAATTGTATTTTTCGGTGATTTGTATTTATCATGTTATAGCCTTTTTAAAAAACGGTTTCTTTTTCCAATTATAAAAAGTTACTCTTTGTATACTTAAGTCCTTCAATCTACACAATACTCTCACAAAGATATGCGCGGAGAACAAAAAATTTGGTCAACTTGCTAGTACAAAATGTGAAAAAATGAGTTCAAAATCACGCGTAGCGGGCAAAAATTTGTATCCTGTTGTCACCCTTACCAACTGTCAGTTACAGTTCTGAAGTAAAAATTGTGGACACTGGTTAGTCACATTTTGTATAACAAATCCTGCTGTCTGCACGTTGTTTTCACAAAGACACGCGCGGAGCGTGCGGAAATCTGTATAATTTGTTATAGAAATGTATATATTGCAGTATTTACTTGCGCGTAGCGCAGAAAATTTTGGTATTTTTCCATTTAACGACTACTTATTTGGCCTAACTTTTTTGACCCCCCCGCTCAGAAATTTGGTCAACTGCGTTCAAAATCACGTGTAGCACGTGGAAATGTGTATTTAACCCTGTTGAATCACCCTTATCAACAGTTCTCAAGTAAAAATTGTGGACACTGGTTAGCCAAATTTTGTTTAACAAATTCTGCTGTCGGCACAATGTTTTTACAAATATAATTTGTTATAGAAATATCAATACTGCAGTATTTACTTGCGCGTAGCGCAGAAAATGTTGGTATTTTTCCCGTTAACGACTACCTATTTGGCCCCCCGCGCAGAAATTTGGTCAACTGCGTTCAAAATAACGTGTAGCGCGTGGAAATGTGTATTTAACCCTGTTGACGATCACCCTTATCAACAGTTCTCAAGTAAAAACTGTGGACACTGGTTATAGCCACATTTTGTATAACAAATTCTGCTGTCGGCACAATGTTTTTACAAAGATTTGCGCGGAGCGTGCGGAAATCGGTATAATTTGTTATAGAAATGTCAATATTGCAGTATTTACTTGCGCGTAGCGCAGAAAATTTTGGTATTTTTCCCGTTAACGACTAGTATTTGGCCTAACTTTTTTGACCCCCCCTCTTGAGTAGGTAAAACTTTTTAGTCCCCCCCTTTTTGAGACTTCAAACTTTTTAGACCCCCCCCCCCGTTTTGGCCAACCCCCCCACCAAAGTATTTCTGAACACTCCCTTAGTAGCCTAGGGGGTATGGGGAAATCACCCAGATGGAGGATCACTTATTTATAAAAAAGTCACCTTAATTTCACTTCCTATTCCTACCCCCTGAGTATTTAATGGTGCGTCCCAAATCTAACAGATCCATCTTATCTGTCTAGAAGCTGTTTAAAAGAAGAAAAAAAGTATAATAGGAAATAATCTATTCTGATCTGGGTAATATAGTCTATTGTACTGATATTTAGCTATTTCAGGTTTGTCTTATGTCTACTGCCATAATACATTTTCCTGAATCTCGTTTGTCAGAAAACCTACTAATTTTGTTACCAACATCACAAAATATATATAGTTTTGTGTAGTATACTGACATGGAAATGGATTTGGTTAATAATGCCACATTTTAAATAAGTATTTTTCCATGAGATCTTTATATATTTCAAATGGTTGCCTTGAAACATACAGCCAAAATATTCAATGAATTATAACCATTTAGACAACGTTTCTACAACGTTTGAACATGGATTCACTTTTTTATTAGCATTCATTTTGTTTAAAAGGTATTAGTTCAAGACAGAATTAAATCTTTCACTCAGCTCAGGTAACTGTAGACATGACTATAAAACTGACCATACAACAGCTGAATGTCTGTCACAACGTTAAATTCCAACAGACAAGACAATAGTTGTCACGCCTCCCGGCGACTCTATATAGTCAACGAGAACCTTTAGCACCGGCCCGACCAACCGGTCCGGGATTGAGCCTGGGGCAGGTTGCTTAGAGGTTGAGTGTATAATATTGACATGATAGTGATAATTGATGAGTCTAGTTAAGGCTGTCTTCACAAGACAGCAACTATCAGTGGGAAGCATACATCCAGGCATAGTGGGGAATGAGAGAGAGGTGAATGGCTGTAGTGATCACAGAATAGCTGCTTTGTGTAGTAGTGTTTTGTATGGTGATAGGAGCTGCAGTAGTACTGGTCAAAACCTCTCACTCTCACAGAATGTTGGGATGATAGGTAGTGGCTGTAGTACTGGCCCAGAGCTGCATAGAATGGCTGCATTATGGTGTGGTATTTTTGTGTGTATGGCAGACACATTGGCTCAGAATTCTCATGAAAAGACTGATTGTATGGTGTTGTATAGTATGGCCACAGTAGCTATCCAGAACTCTCATGGAATGGCTGACTTGTGGTAAAAGGGATATTTAGTTGAAGGTGGCTGTAGTAAGGGCTCATAACTTTGTAACCTACCCATTGATTTACACTGGGATCATTATTAATGAGTAAGTGGTACAGATTATTGTTTATGAAGTCTAGTCCTAGATGACATGGCCCATGAAGACTGACAGTGATGAGTTCACTGACCGGTATGCTTACTGACTGACCATTGATTGATCTGTTTTTTTATTGATATTATTAGATATTATTAGAAACCTGGATAATAAAATTGATTTTGGATGGTCAACCATTCATACACATGTTTTTGTTTACTAACAGGAAGTCCATTTAAGTGTACACAGTGAAATAATATCAAAATGGAAATTCAATCCATATGCTAAAAAATTGGTCATGACCAAGTTCATTTGTTAAAATTGTAACACTCATGCATCAATAAGCCTTTCAACTTCCAAATATTCCCCCAAGATGGCAGCTATTTGC
The DNA here is from genome assembly GCA_035610835.1 of Ophiura sarsii. Lineage (NCBI taxonomy): Eukaryota > Metazoa > Echinodermata > Ophiuroidea > Amphilepidida > Ophiuridae > Ophiura > Ophiura sarsii. The sequence continues at coordinate 121,949,541 of CM069441.1, read as the reverse complement.
AACACTATTGTATTTGATATAGGTTTTTGCTTTAAATTTTATATGAGATGCGTGAGACCATAAGTTTATAACTGGAGGCTAGGCATTACGTTGACAGCCCATTTGTTATAGGCCTCTTCCTTTTTTGTGTGTCAAATACAAGTGTCATTCATCTAATAGATAGTACTGAAGAGAGATGTTCACTTCCTATTCAGTAGTCAGACGGGCAATAGGCCTGCTTGTACTCCAGGCTGACATTCATTTATTGAATCATGTATACAGAGGATTGCTTTGCTGAGTACATGGAAGCAGGGCATAACTAGAGGGGACTGGGGACATCCCCTGCCAGAAGGATCTCCCCCTTCCCCTGATGCCCTAAATGTATATTAATGAAAACAAGTCTGTTATGCCCACCCTGATCACAGACCTGACCCCTCTCATGCCCCTAACCCCCAAGGGAATGTCAACCCTAAAAACATGAAATTTATCAAGCGCTGTAACTTTAGAACTATTAATGTGATGTAGATAAAATTATACATTATTGGAAAGGAAATGAGTTGGAGAATCCATGTTTGGTACCAAATTTCACTAAAAATGCTAATTTTTTAATTTATGATAACATAAAATCACCATTTTTGGCTCAAAATTTGCTGCAAACGTAGCAAATTCAGTTTTTGGTAAAAAAATCTGAAATTGCACTAAAATCACCCAGACACTTCCCTAGGAAGGTATTTTGTGTTTTGACATATTATAAATGTTTAGTTTTTAAAATGTTGACTAAAAAGTGCCAACAATGGGATTTTTACGTTTTTGGAATTCAGAAAGTTATTTGTTGTGCCTTATTTGGTCAATAATTCAAAAAGTATCCCACCCCCCTATTTTATGGAATTGAAAACACCCCAATTATGCCAGTTATGCTTTTTGGTATATTATATAAAGAAAACAGCATGCTACTGGAAATGATGCTTGTTTTATTTATAGGTAAAAGGAAATTATAATTGATTAATTAAGCTTCATGCCCACATGTAACTTGCATTCTGTTTTGTTGTTGTCATTCTTGTCACACTAACAGAAACCAGTTCATCACATATATACTAATCATTTGACCCTAGACATAGACGGTAAGAAACTGGAATCAACTTCCTAAACTATTACAAACATCAAAGACAGCAAGAAATTCAAGAAAGCTATGATCACCATCCACTCCATACTATACCTTAAACTGAAATAAATACATTACCTGCTAACCACCAACCCTACTCACTTTGCTTCTAAAATTTGACTTTGGGGCAGTATCACCTTTAAAACAAGAGTCATAATTGAAAGAAAGAAGAAAAAAACCCAAAAAAACCCAATCACAAACAAACTTGAGATTAAAAGATAATTTCTCTGAACATTGATATTGTTTGCTTTGTCTCCATGACAACAAATATATCAATTATTATTTTCGAGTAAGTTTTGATGAGATAAATTCATAGAAATTGTACCTTCTGAATAAAGGTGTAATTGAGATGAGCAGGGAATGTATCAATCACAACATGCCCTGCACTAAAGGTTATGGAGTCTCTCTCTCCATCTATCGTAACATCCATTAACACTCAAATGTCCCAGTGACAGTATGTATACATAATGAAATTGGTTATCAAATTTGTTAGGGCAATGTTTTACTTATTGTCGTTAATGGTGGCACGACTTCTCAAATAGGCGAGAACAGAGTGAAACTTGAGGCCACATCTCGACGGGAACCCTGTTTTTAAAACGGTTGACGCCCTGCGAAGAAACCTGCATGTTTGGGGATATATAAACTTGAGAGAATAAATTTGGAGGGTATTTGTATGGGAAGGTCAAAATTGGCTCTTGCTATTAGTAGTTTAGAATTCAATATGGTCTCATTTTTTCATAATTTACCTTGATTTAGAGTTCATATTCAGTTTACAAATAGATAAAGGAATTGTGCTCTGAAAGTTATGAAAGAGCAATAAAATAATTTTCCTTGTAAGCTTTATTGAGATAGAATGTAACACTTGTTATTTGACTAAAGGTCTATCAAGAACAAGATACAATGTAGATTGCATCCTTTAAAACACCCAATATTTAATCATTTCCAAACAACACATAATTTTTGCAAAATTGATTGCTTTCTTTAGTCAAATAGCAGGCTATGTAGTCATGTGATCGTCTATTGAATTCTGTCTGATATTGCCTAAAAACTTATCAAATGGTATAATACAAACTAGATGAAACATTTCACTTCCTGATATTCTTTAAAAAGAAGCGTCTTGCCAACAAGCATTACCTGAAATACCTTGTTGCAACCTTGATGTTGCAAGTATGATTTTCATCAACAATTTTTTTCTTCTTATAAGTTTATAAACCATATCCATTTTTAAAATCCAGTCATTTTTAACTTGAAGTGTTATAGATAAGGCCTATATTGTCTTTACTTAGCTGTTATAAGTATAGTTTTCAGGGTTGTCTCCACGCCGGTCTGGTGTAGCCGGCACTCACGCTGGCCGACCGGCACTAACAACAACAAAAAACCAAAGAAAACCGGCACTAAAAATGTTTTTTTCTTTTTTTGTGTCTATTCTACATGGATAAAATCATTAAACTGCCTCATAAAATAAGAAATTATGTGGCAGGAACCCCCAAATAGGCCAAATTGCATTACAAAAACCCTAAAAAAACCCTAAGCATGCCCCTGGACCCCGCGCCGTGATCCACTGCACTCCGTTCGCTACACTCACTCCGCTCGCCATCAGTAAAATTTGCCGGCACTCAAATTGCCCTGGAGACAACCCTGATAGTTTTGTGTTCATACTCTGAGTTTATGTTGCAGCTTTCTATTCTAAACAATATGACACGGTAATTTTACTTTCTATGCGGTGTAACGCCACAAGTTATGTAAATATGTATCAAGCATCACAGATGATGGTCATGAAATTATTTGATTAATTTAAGTAAAATCACTAGTCGAAGGTAAAGCAACAAATCAATAGTATTATCATTACCCATCGTTTCAGGTCAGTTGCATAAAAGCCATTTGCATTCCCTCTGCGGCCCACAGACAGACCGGCGCCCTCTCTCTCTAAAGGGTTAAACAAACGACAAGTCCGATATGATATTGTTTCGTAAAGAGTATCATATTTCTTACTGGGAGCATGGCGAGATTATATTAGCATTTTTTATGGCCGTTCATCCGGCCTGGCTGACCACTTATTGATGCGTAGGACACCATTGAGATCCTGGCTAATGCTGCCCCATCAATGGTCAGGATATTGCAAGTATTAAATAACTAAAAATGAAAATATTAAATTTAAAAGCTTTTTCTGTTTTCAAAATCCAATGAGAAATGCTATTTTTATGTCTGTGTTATTGACATTCAAGTTGTCTTTGAAATGATTCAGCAGAGATTTTAAAGACACCACCACAATGCATTGCGTTTTTTGCAAAATGCCCTAATTCTAGTCACCAATTTGTCTCGGTTCCCATAGACATATGCTTCATAGCGTGTTCATCCTTAGAGCTCTTAGGTTCTAGTTTACATCAATGAATAAATTAGTTATTTCTTATTTTTAAAACTTAAGAGCTCAACAAATGCATCGCGTGAAAAAAACTTTAGTTGGCTAGCGTTCGCGCAATGCATTATGGGAAGACCTTAACATCTTCTTTGGGTCTTATATCCAAGATCCTTTAACATCACACTTGCTCGTGTTGTTGGTATTTGTTACGTGACTAGAGAATTAGCAGAAAATCAACTGGCTTGACCAGCCTCTGGTGTGATGGTATAAAGGTTATGTTTAACACTGGCTTTGGCATTTTGAATTACAGCATTTACATCTGGAAAACATTCACACCTCGAGAACCATCTTTGGTCACTTGGCTGGAATAGTCACACAATTAAAACGTGCCTTGAATTCATATAAATAATATACAATCGGTATCTTCACACTTTTTTAGATTCATTAAATATGTTAAAAATATAACTCCAACTCCTACATGTAGTCAGGGACAATTTCCCCCAACAGTTGGTTAAGTAGCCGCTGTTAAATTAGCATTTCTTTTACTGAATATGATTATAGTACAATGGCACCAGGTGCCTAAATAGTTGAATATTTGTTTAAATAAGTTGGTCAAAGCACCATCCTCTACCGTTGAGTCCATTTTACGTTATAGCGAAGCATCCCATAGGACATCTGTATTATCACAACAAATAGTCATTGCCGTTTATCCAGGTCTTCCTCCCTATATTACTACAAGGCTTTGCTTTGATTCAATAGAAAATGAATCTTTTGCTGATTCTATAGTATTACTATTAGTATTAAGGGAAGCTGTCTGTGGCCGGTAGCCACCATATAAATGTCCGATGTTTGTATTGCTGAGCATGAAGACATTGACCGCTGATGTTAAAGGTATGTTGACCGGACCTAACTAGGCCGGTGGCCGGTAGCCACCATACCATATAAATGTCCGATGTTTGTATTGCTGAGCATGAAGACATTGACCGCTGATGTTAAAGGTATGTTGACCGGACCTAACTAATTGCAGAATTGTTCATGTGCTTAGCATTTACTTGTCTTTGTTTGCTTCAGAACAAGCTGAACACCCTTCATTGTGAGTCTATTGGATAAAGAATAATGTTTTGGAAGAGAAATCAACAAATAAATTGCCACTTCCTGACCGGGAATCGAACCGGGGACCCTTTGGACCAAAACCCCGGGAACCAATAAGCAAGCCACGGCAGTCAGCTACTAGTACATGCAGTTATACTATTCTCACTATATAGGCTCAGTTGATTACATCATCGTAAACCGTTCGCACATGCGGGTGGATTGGAGATAGGCTTGGAAGTAGTAATTTTTAGTATGTGGGGCTGTTAGGGTTAACAGAAACTTTCTATTTAATCCTTAGTCGATCATCCATACTTCATGCAACATTCCCATTTTGTTCTTTTAAATATGAATCAATTCTGCCAATACTATATTTAAATAAAGAGCACACACTTAAAATACTACCCATTTTATGAGAGAATGATACACAAGTGTGTTCTCCATCCCATCGTTCCTCTAACCACTTCTTCCTGTCTGGCCCATAGTGACGTTTCCTATTGGGCAGGTATGCACGTCACAACCACCGCAAGCAAAAGGAAAGTTGCAATTGGAACCATTAACACACCTCTCTTCGTTACATATCCTGATCTATCTATAATAGTTTGAACTAAAAGAGGATATCATTGGGTGATTAACACCATTATTGACCGAATTTCTGAATATGCTTTTCAAATAAGATGTACATAATGCAATGAGTTTATATCAATATCAAAAATGAATCGTCTGAATTAGACAATTGTGACATAGGAATGTTTTTATGCCTTTTGACATCACTGATTATATACAGTCCTCCATGTACAAGCCAAGAACTGGAGTGTCGTAGAACTGCCCATTCCAGAACTATAGTTTCTAATCAGTTTCAAATTGGCAAGAAATATTAGTTTTTTATCTCACTATACGCAAAAGTAATCCGAGCGTACTTGTGCGATTATGTCCAGACAGTCAGACACACACAGCTTTGTTGTCTTCATGTGCGCCACGCCCGCGTCCTTGTGTATTCATTTACTGCTGTTTGGAGGCTTCGCCAATTTGGAACTGATCAAACTATAGGATGGCTTACAATTCAGTGTTTCTATCTAAATACAATTTTGGCATTTCCCAAGAAATTATTGTTTTTTAATTAAATAACTGCATGTAAAAGTAGTGCAGACCAGGCTTCTCGTTACATTGCGTTTTCGCGTCTGGGGACGCAATATTTTTGCTAAAAACGCAGTAAATTTTAAACTGGACTCTTTATTGCGTCCAGATGGACGCAATAAATCGTGTGTCGAGATAATTTTGCATGTGTAAGCTTACAAATATTTGAAAGTCATTTATTTACTTATCTTTCTCTTTACAAACAACAAAATAGATAGAGAAGACAATTTTTGGACATTTCAGCGCTGTAGTCCCCGTTTAACCACTCCGTATCCGATTCCGGTTTCACAATTCGCAAGTTACATTTTTGACTTGGACCCCATAATTTCTTCTCGGACCCCATAAGTTTGAGAATTGGTAGATTATGGGGTCCAGTGGACCCCATAATATTTTTACCTAACGAGAAGCCTGGTGCAGACTGATAACAAGGTCTCACTGAGTATCTTGCACTATACTATATTTACCCGCGACATTATTTTCAGCTAACAGTTTAACACTATCACAAGGCAACTGCTCATACTAATTTTACAACTTGCAATCAAAAACAATATCTTATAATATCAACTTTCCTATTTTGACCAGCCAGCAAAATACGATCTCACAAATTGAACGTCCAGGTCTGAGATCAAGATGTTGGAGTCTACTTGCTGCGGACAAAATCGCTAAATTTAGAAAATGCTTGTAATCCATCCCGGTTTGAAACCAACCTGAACTTGCCAGTGTTGCCAGATGATATTGGCCAATGAGCCCAATTAATGGCGAAAAAGTAACCCAAATTGCTTCTCATTCCTTTGTTTCTCAATGGGACACACAAAGTGACAAAAAGTAGCCCAATCTAATAAACTGTTTATTTCTAGAGCAATTTTGGGCAAGAAAAGTATCCCAATCGGGCGAATAAATAGTGTATTTCTTCTCCATCGCCAGATAGAGCAGAGAATAAGAGCAACAGAGAGAGAGGATATTATAACACTGTGATGATTTTAACACACACTGCCCACACTATCTCCCTTGGCTTATATCCATATCATATATTGATGTACCATATTATCCCTACTGAGGGCCCTGTCTACCCACCCCCCCCCCCCCCCCCCCCCACCCTAATAAGGGCCCGCCCTTCAGGTTTTGGATGATTAAAATAATATGAACTAATTTAACAGCCCAACTCAAAATTGACCTATTTGAATTGAATCATGTATCAAAATCAGAAACATTATATATCACCATTGACGTGACTTCTGCAACATTGGTGAAAATAATTCCAAGGCCCACCTAAAATTGCTGGGCACTTAAAATCACTCACCAAACTGAAATAGATTATTATTGTGGTGAATTTCTTTAATGTTTTCATTTGCCCTGGAAGCATATCTTTAAAATCATTTTGTACAGCCATTTTGTGCTTCATTGGATGTTGATGTAGAAGATTATAGCCTAAAGAATGGTTGGTGTTTATTGTTAGTTCAGTTTGGAGTTAGTTATGTGTGTTTGTAAACGATACGAGAGTGATTCAAATTGAAATTTGTTGATAAACATTCACAATGCGGCCTAATTCCCAGCCTAATTCAATCACATGACCTATATTTTCTGCATTGTTAATTTCCTTCAAAAGTTTAATAGTATAGTGGGTGTATGTGTTTAAAGATCTATATCCCACTCGCTGTTTTGGGTGCTAATACATATTTTACATGCCAAGTTCATTTCTATGCCATATCACTGCTGAGTTCACTGAGGTCAGTGATATGGAGAGCTCTCTCAGTAGGCAGTGGGCTGGCAACATGTAGGCTATTTAGACTAGTCTAAACACTATTAACCCTTTAAAAAATTGGCAGAAATAAGAATAACATGATTCCTCCAAATTTCTTTTAATAAAATGATGCACCAAATGGCATCAATTGGACCTGAATTTTCCCAAACGCTTTTGAGATCGGCAGCCCCCCTTAGACACCCTCCGCTGCTAATTAAAGTAATAATATGTACATGTAGGCTACTACTACTAATATTACATGGTGACTTTACTGGAATTTGGAAAATTAGGGTAATAATTTGTAAGTATCAACTTTTATTCCGCTTTTGAGCATTAGGTGTGGGCAATAGAGGGCAAACAAACACATGTTTAGCCTTAATATTTATGCAGTGTGTAAATTAATATAATGCATTATAAATGTGTACCATTTTGTGATGTACTTCACTGCCAAACAAATGTTGGATTTTTTACAGTATTTGAAGAGCTGTTTGTTAAACCATGGTTAAACAAAAGATATAGGGCACTTGCTTTTATTACATATAAAGTAGTAAAGTATATTTAAGCTCAGGCCTTGGAAGGAATCAGACAGACTTAACAAGGGTTAGGGAAATAACCACCCACTGTGGTGAAATTGAAGAAAAAAAAGAAATATTTAGTAATCCCATGCACAAGACTGCTTCATCTCATTTGATCCGGATAATCCTATCCTGTATCTAACTCAGTGTTGCATAGGCATATCCTACATTGTAAAATAATGAAGAACAAACTGAAAGAATGCTTTAAGTTGCCATTTTGTTGACGCTTTATGCCTGACAACAAAAATAAATATGCTATAGGAGAAATCATTTTCAGCGATTGCAAAAAAGTATAGTATTCTTCTGTCGTCTTTTCAATATGTAACCGTCTACATCTGTCTACAGATATTTTGATGCGATATCCAACCAGTGACATGCTTTTGAATGTCGGTGATCCAACCAGCCGTTAAGAAGTAGGAATTATTAGATTAGTAGATACTGTTTCGTATCTGTCATATGTTTCATCTAATCGGCCATCTGGTCTACACATTAATGTTGTTCATTTAGGCACATCCTCAAAGTCTTAAAGTCACACACTAGCCCAGATGGCAATGATTTGTGATCATCAATCAATGTATCATCAATAAAGAGTTAATTATTGCGAACTAAACTGCTGTCTTGTGACTGATACCTCTAACCCCTACATCGCTGTTGACCAACAGAACATAAACTGTTTTACAGAAAATGTTTTAAATAACGAGCCAAAAAAAACAATTGAGAAAATGAAATCAGCAGTGGTAACTGAATGTTACACTCATCTCGCAATCTAGAAATTTTGAGTGATATTTGCATGAGTTACAGTCTATAAGGAAATTTAAGAGAGAGTTTAAATTGGTACAAGTGTTAACTAAACCATCCAATCAACCAATGCACAAGGTACACTTAAACTACACCTCCCATAGGCACTCGCAGTATAACCATAGGGCCCACAGCAGAGATATTGCCATATCATTGGCGATGCAGGGCGGCGGCATAGATAACATCAATATGCAGCAAGCGATGTACAAATCGGATGAAATTTCACATTTTTTTAACGCAAGCAATTTGTTACACTAGCGTGTGTGTTGACATGGGCTTGCTTATTTGATGACGCCACAAGCGCTTTACTGGTCTTGGATGGCTGTTATACACTTTATATTGAAACAGTATATCGCTCCGTTGCGGTTTTAAGATGTGGAATTAGACCGGGTTGATATTTTTTAAAGGTGGCAGAGAGAGAAATAACTTGTAAATAAAGCTAGGGAATATGTTTCTGTTATATTTTTGAATTTGCGGGGGTACCCTGTTATACGCAGTTTACACAGGGTATCAATTGATGTGAGGGAAGAGCACTATTTATACAAAATGCTGAATCACAGCTACATCAAGATTGGATGGAGCCCTACAATGTATTTTTAGTCTAAAAGTAGAAGAAAGTAGGAGAGATTTATTTATACATACAATAAATTAATAATAAGTAAAAGTCACAATTTTAAATTCAAAGTACCGTGTTGAATATTTAAGAGTGATTTTGACATAAGGCCAAAATAAAAAAATTGTTATGATGTCCTCGACCGCCCGCTCGCTAGATTTAGGGCCGCTCCGATTTTTCCCCCTTCTTTTTTTCCACCCCAGAATTTTTAGCATAATAGCATTAAATATTAAACTAAGTGTTTATAACATATGTGCAACTCTAAGTGTGATTTCAACTTCTTGTTGAGTGAACATTGAGCTTCCGCTGGTATAAGAATTTTTTTTTTTTTTTTAAATCCGCCCGCCCGCCCCTCCTCTCTGAGAGCTGCGGAGGACAACATTACCTTCTTTTTTGGGGGCCTAAGTCAATGACTTTTTGATTGAGTGTGAGATTCAGTGATAAAATAACTGCTTTATGTTGGGTTTTACAGCCCATTACTACCTACTGTAGGAGTTCAATCATGATGTCTGAACAATATTTAAAATGTAAATAATATAATATAATATGTCTTATTCTGATCACACTATGGTTGGTTCCATATTGCATGTATACCCCACCTAAAGAAGAAAAAATGATGTGAATAGAATGTGGAAAATGAATTCTTTGTAGACTTGAAAAAAAATCAATTATCAAAATTCCTTGCCCCACAAGAGAGCATTCTTGCAATATATGACAATGAATACTGAAACATTATTTAATTTTGCTGGTTCTTAATTTCAAAATTTAAAAGACTTTTTTGCGAATCCAAATTCCCTCATATCCATCATACCTATGTGGACAATTTTGAGGCTATTGAATTTTGTAAACCCGAAGCTCTAGCTGCCCCAAAATTAACAAAACTATACAGCTCGTGAAAATAGGTGGTTTTACAGTAGCACAACAGTAGCACATAATTCAATTATAGAGGGAATATGTTTTGCAGTCACTATTAAAAAGCACACATTCATATCATGAATTTATTTGGCCTTTGGCCCTCCAATATACAAGCTGGGGAAATGTGATATGATTTTTTACAAAATAATATGATGTGTGAAATTGGTATAAAAATCATTCTAATAATAATATAATATTTTCAAAATTGCCCGTCGTGTTCAATTACGCAGACAGGTATGTGGAGGGCTTATAAAATAGATTTGAATAGTGGAATTTGGAGAGAAAAAAAATAGAATTTTGAGATAATGTTTCATGCTGCGTGAGTAGGCTGTGAGTCACAACACATCACCTACTTTGAAATTCTCATGCCTTGGGACACAGTCCAGTCTTGTAGTCTGTATAGGTATGCTTTGCCAAATGTTTTGTATTCTAGGTATCATATCTCATCTTGGTAAGGAAAAGAGCCATATTTTTGTATGTGGGTTATTGAACTTTGACTGTAAAAGTGAGAATCTTGCTTGTGGGGAGATATGTTAGGGATCCGGTTTCAAAATGACACAATATTAAAAACTTGTTATAAAAACAAAAGCCTGATTTGAACTCACAAGGCAAAAATGTCAGCATGTTATTAAAAAATCAATTGTCTCAAAGCTCCCGCGCGCGTTAGTTAATTTGTGCGCGTTAGAAAAACAAACCCTTTTTTCTTTTCTTTTTCAAAAAAAAAATCCCAAAGTTTCACCGATTTTTCAGATTTTCCTTGATCACTAAGGATTTCAATATTTTATATTTATAATTTTTTTTTTTAAAAACTAAAAAAAACGGCATTCCACACTAGGTTGTGATAACTGAAGAGCTTTGAGACAAAAGATTTTTTAAATATATAATGGTATTTAGTTGCAGTACCAGCCACAGTTAGCCTATACTTAAAATATTAAACCAATTATCATATATAAAAACCTTTGTTCTTATGGTTCACATGACCAACTTACTGCATGCTTGTTTAAATATTGCTATCGTCAAATAGACCATTACAATCATTTGCATCGGATAAAATAGAGAAATAACCCAAACAAAGGCAGTGTGCCGATACTATGTTTTTATGCAAATTATTTGTTTGAAAACCCGACTTAATACTTGATTATGCACATCAATTAATCAAAGGATTCATCCCCAAACCATCTCTCTTGCAGCTGTATGGTTGTGTTTAGTTACTAGTCAGCTTTTTGTTCATTCATTAAATACGCACCATTATTGGTCTATAATAATCAGTCAGGCTTAACACTTTGCATTTAATAGCGTAGTAGGGTTTTGTGATGGAGGTATAACTGTGAAAACATGGATTTTTCGTGTGAAGTTAATGTATAATTTGCATTATAATAATTATTTCAGCAAAAAGTAAAAAATCAGGCAAATGATGTTCTATAAGTATAACATTTTATGTCAATTAACATACTGTATACAAAAAAACAAACTTTCAAAATCAAAAAATAAATGTATTGACTTTAAGCCTAGGAGACAGTGATGAAATATGTGAAACATTAAATGTTCACATAATTCAATTAAATTGTCACAGTTTCATATTTTTAAATCACAATTTTTTTTCCTGTCAATGAAAGTGTGCAATTCCACATTTAATTAGTTGTTATGTTATATGCTTTACAAGTACTAGAGGTTTCATTCATCATAGAAAATGTCTGCATTCACAGAAATAATATGGAACAGTATTTTGTACAATGAACAACAAAGTACATGTACCAACCTGTACATATAAGCCTTTTGCATGTGACTGAGTCCATAAAGCTCATAAGCTAAATAAGAACTACTGGTTTTAACTTAAAATAAAAATGAATCTGCATTGGGTTTGTGATCTAACATCATCAATCATCATAACTGTTTTGTGGCTCGATATGTGAAGTTCTGTAACATCCATTCTAGTACATTGCGGTGGATTGATATTGAATACAACTCGGTTCTGGGATTCCCTCCCCTGCTGCGATCATCATGTTCTAGTTAACTTGATTGCACTAAAGTATGAGCGAAGAGCGTAAAAAAGCATGAATGTGCTTGCTTTGTGGCGAGGCTGGTACCAGCAGTTACGTCAGAAAATATCATAAAAGGGCTCGATTGTAAGGAAGTCGTACAAAACAGGGAGCTTCATTGATATCCTGGGAGAACAGAATTCTTTTGATAACTTGCCAGAGTTAATATTTCTCAGATTTAATCAGCACTGATCAGCCGCTTAATAAGGAAAATGCTGGATCTGATCTGAATACGTATACGTTCGTGTTTCCGTATTTATACCTATTTAGGCCATGGAGAGAAGAAAAAAAGTCCAGTTCGTAGCATATCATTTTCAAATTTGAGATTTGTTTGATAAAAAAACAAAATATTTTGGGGCATTTTGAATTTTGTACTTAATTCTTAAAACATTGTTTGATTTGAAAATTTTCAAAATGTTTGAAAACAAAATAAAATACAAAATACAAAAAAAATGAAAGCGTAAATAAATGCCTGATCGCCCTATATCATACTTCTGTCAGCCCGTAGAACATGGTTTATATTTGTCGCATTAACAAGAAACAGGTCTCTATACATGTGTAGTCCTGCTGATTTCAGATGAGATTTATCATTTTGTACAGGTTGATTATGTTGGTTTGTGGCGTGAGAGGGTAAATAAAAGATATTGCACTTTATTGGTCAAACCATTGGGAAACAATTGGCAATGAATTGAATCAGTTGACATTCAATTGTTTTGCAAACTCTGTAGTAATGTCTTTGAATAGTTTAACTCAACTCCAGTTAATTGTATGTGTCAAATATATTGCTAGACAATAAGAAAAAGGTCAGACCACACAATAGAAAATAGGGAAATTTAATAGATGTAGACAAATGTTAGAAATTATCAATACAACTACCTGATCTGATCGTGAGAATTTGATTAAATCAGGCATCAAATTTCGCATTCTGTAACGCAATGGTAAAATACTCTTTCAAATTTCAATCATGAATTACTTTTAAATTGCATCTTCATTTTTTAGTTTTGGATATTGATTGAAATGCATGTTGTAGAGTGATGTTAGATGCACCATGTACAAGTTTTTATGCTAATTCAAATGTTGTCAATTTGATTGCCTGATTTGATATTGCACATAAGTATGAATATCATGCTCCCAGTTCCTCCTCTAACATCACATACTGGCACCATGTGTGATTACATAGATTAACCTATCAATTGCTACATTGGAACCCATATGTTTGTCATTTATAATCATATCTGTAAATATCAGCAGATTGCATTTTCATTAAGTAAGATTTGAATTAGGGGCCAACATTCATAGTGTTGTACATGCAGTGATTAAAATAATTGATATGTATTTTGAATTTTTAGTGATATGATATGATATTGATAGAATAATGGTTGAGTTATTAGATAGATCCCTTACAAACTGCACAGACTTGACATAGCAGTACCAAAATCAGCCCTGCAATGCATAAGAGGGTGTTAAACGGAAGTTTAAATATTGACTCCGGCATTTTACAAGAGGATTTGGCAATTAGTCAAACAGAGACAAAAGTCATGACTTCTTGTTCCGGCCTGTACTTTGTTCAACATGTGCAAATACAGTATTGAAATGTATGATTGTATTGCTTGGACCTATAGTCCAGTTGCAATTCTGCCATATGTTTTGCTTTGTTACAGTGGAATTGCTATGGTAACTGTAACTTATCCTTGATCAATTCAGTAAAGTCTGCCACCTAAAAATAAAATACTGTAAACGTGGACATTTTCGCGCTACATTAATTTTCACGCTTTTCGCGCTCCAAGCAACTACCACGAAAATTAAAACACGCTAACATATTTATTTTGTGTATAGTAAGTCTATGTAATGATCTTCCAAATCGCGAATTTAAAAACAAAGTCGGCAAAGCGTGAACATTTAATTGTGCGAAAATAACCATTTTACAGTAAGCATGAAATGGGTCAAGCTGAAATATGTGCAATTGTTAAGTTGAGTACTAGAGCTGAAAATATTTCTGAAATATTTTAAATATGTGAGTGAGTTGAAAAGTAGTGCCAACTATTAAAAAGTTAACATGTATTTAATTCTTATGGTGTAATGAAAAGTTTACATAATTATAACTTCCATCACACAAATATTATGGAGTGGCGTACACCTGGGTAGGTGGGAGGACTGCCCTCTGATCCTGACAGCTTAGAGGGAAGGACAAATTATAAATTCTGTTATACAGGGAATTTTCCATTTGGGAAAATCTACCCTAAATTGACTTTTGCCCCTCACAAGTCAATTGGACAACTGTTCGCACATAAACGCTCTATGGCCTATTTATTGACACTGATTGCTAATTGTGGTAAATATAATCATTAGCATATTGTAGACATGGATGTGGTGGCCTCAATTTAGTTAGAAATTAACAAATCTTTGGATGCATTGTGGGGTTATATGTTTATCTATCTAGATCATGACACTGGATTTGAGAAATGTTGAAAGTTGGAACTTATAAGTGTTAGCACTGAATCCATAGGCATCAGTTGATCAAACCAAGCAGGAATCACACAGTCCACCCAAGTCAGGTGTGGATAAAGAGCGGTTTAATGAACGGATATTTTTGTCACGTTTTTACATTCTTAATTAGCAACAGGTAATTAACACAAGAAATAATACATCCTATATATACTGCTGAACTTAATTAAGGTATTTATAGAGAGCTATTACACAGAGTTTGTTCTCTTCCTTGCTAATCCCACCATGTTAATACTTTAATATACTTTCTGAATATCTGCTGACGTAAATTATTAATGATGCCAAATAACATCAACAACATTGTTTCGGCATCCAGTGCTCATTCTTGTTCTTGTAGATTACTCTTTAAATTATTTTCTAATGTCTGAAATTGTCCATAATATTAAATTTCCCTTTATTTCAAAGCCTTATGCACTTACCAATTGCAACCCTGTCCCCCCACCAACGCATAGTAGTGACTATATCGGGGATGTACAAAAACGGTGTGTAGCGGGGACGGCTATGCGGGGGGCGTTTACAGGGGACGTATATCACTGAAAAAACTGAAAAAACTTTGTCACAGATACAAATAAGTTGGACAGGGACTGCAACGGGGACCCTACACTACTGTACCATGGACTGTACACTACTGCACCGTGGACATCACATTGGCAAATCAACTTACAAGTACGTCCCGGCCCAAATTCCCGCTAGTCCCGGGTCCCAGGACCAGGCTTGCAATTGATCAGTGCATTCCCAACAACGTGATATATATTTTACCTAGTAGTACTATAACTGTACTGTATGCAGTGATTTGTGGCTTGTTTCTGGTAAACCATGTGTAAAGAACTAATTATATTAACTATATATAATTGAAGGGGGTGAAGGACAGTCATTGAACCCTTAAGTTGTTACAGTAATTAACACCTAGTAATTAGTGATAATTTGTATAGGGCCACATATAAAAAACAAAAAGCAAGGTTCGGTAAAGCATGGTCTATGGTCTATGGGCCAATTATATTGAGTTCACTGATTTGCCAATGCTTGAATAGAGTTAGGATAAGATTTAGGGTTAGGGTTTAGGGTATAGTAACAGTTACGGTTAGTGTTAAAGATAGGGTTTTAAAAAGGGTTAGTGAAATGAGAAATTGGTTAATTAATATGGAACACTTGTACAGCCGACTGCGTCTATAGGTGCAGAACATTTTTTGTGCCATTTTTTTCACCTTGGAGGCAATTACCTGATAATGACAAATCTATTAAATTAATTGATGCAATTTAAATAGGATCTGACTATCTACCTCATCAATGTACTGAGAAATTGAGTCATATTGTTTTCCAAAAGATCAATACAAAGAATTAACCAGAAACCCAATGAATCACTGGTCCCAGCATTATTTTCTTTAGGTTATGTTAATATGTATTCTGGGTATGTAAATAGTACCTGGCCCACCAAAGTTGCAGTTAAATCATGAAAAGATAAAATCTTGTGTCCATTTTCTGACGTCTTTGCCTATTGTCAGCATTTCCCAAAGAAAATCTTTGATTTCCCCCTGCATATTGTTTGCATTCAACTAATGAAAATATTAAACAGTGATACTGCAATAGGCAGTTATTATCACTGAGATTTAAGCAATAGGCAATTATTATCACTTGTGAAGTGGCATCTAGAGTTATTTCATGAAGACATTTTTATAATGCATATGCCTATTTGATATTTCACCCATTGATATATTTACTTAGAAGGCAATTTTTGCAACAATTTTTGCAACAAAAACAGTTTTTGTATTGTCCTTATTTGTGCAAAGGACAATTGAGAATAAACTCTTTTTTTCAAAAGAAAGTTAAAATCTGTATTAGCACAGAAGTTGTTCAAGATATAAAATATTATGCTGTCTCATAGATGTTATGTAATGCATTATTTGCTTGTTAATACCCCTTGGCATGTTTACAGATGGGAGATAATTAGGAGGGGGAGGGTAGAAATTTCTAGAATACAACAAATTAATTTGATAGGATGGATCTGTATTGATGTTTGAGCAGACTATTTTGAATATCGCCCTCTTGGGCAAAGTGTAACAGAGAAAAAGAATATGCCTTAATTTAAGATGTTTGCTTTGTTTTGCTCTCTGTCTTACCGTAATTTTTTTTTTTAGTGCAGTTCATGTCCTTAGCTTCTTTTTACTCGCCATAATGTGATACACGAAAATAAATATTCTCAAATATTTCTTAAGCATGTATACTGGGTAAATAAACCCAAATTATCAATCATTGTATGGTATACTCTAGTTTGCAGGGTAAGTAATCATTTTTGTGGGCTCCCAAATTTATGCAGCCTTACGAATGTGGTTAATTTTGTGATTCTATGATTCTTTATAGTAGTACAATGACTTTCGCACAACAGGGTACTGTAAAAGGGGAAATTTTTGCGCTTGTAAATTTTTGCGCTTTGCACATTTTGAACAATTTTGCTTGTTTTTATTTTCATGATTTTTGAGCTTACGTACAAAGACCTATGTATACAAAAAAAAAATTTCGCGCTTGCTGATTTCAGCGCGAAAAGCGTGAAAATAAATGTAGCGCAAAAATTTCCACTTTTGCAGTACTCTAACTCCCAAGTACTTCTCTATCTTTACACATTGGTTGCTTTATGAGGATCAAACATGCAAAGCTGCAAGAAGCCATTATTATCAAACTTTGGAATATATAGAATTGGCCATTATCTATCGTAAATTATGGATGTGTGTTAGCTCCATACTTGCTTGTGCTCATTGCTATGAATTCTAATGTAATGGATGCTGAAAAGGTTATTGTGCCAAGTAACAAAACATGATATGTTCTTCTTACCCATCTCTTTGATTTTTGATGTTGTACAATGTATCACATTTATGTTATTTGATATTATTGAAGAAAAAGCTGGGGGGGGGGGGCAGGGGATGAACAAATGTTATGAAAGGAAAACAAATTAAATGGCACAATAGCATTTGCAGGAATATAAGTGTATCACAAAATGAATATAAACTTAAATGGCACAAGCTTAACATGGCATAGTTTCTTTATTAAATATGCTGGCTATCTTGGAAAAAATGATAACACAAAATATGAAAATTACAAATAATAAAGACTTCTCTATCACCAATTTATTTACACAACTTTACAAAACAAGTCCCAACTGAAACGTGTTTAAAAAGTTTGGATGAGAAACGCACTTTTCTGCACTTTCTTCACTTGGCCTTACCCATATTAGTTGTTTGCTTTTCGATAACAAATGGACAGATTGAGAGATATAAAGTTGTTAATCCAAATTTACATGTATATTGTTTTTATAGGTCAAATCTTATTTGTAGACCAAATAACGCATATTGTGTGGCATTAGCGGATGTGAAGTGTTCATCCATTCCAACCATTGTATATTTGAAAATCCTGTGGGATTGGGGAAAAAGATGGAATAGGTTAATTATTTGTTTTAACATCTAAATCACACTCTCTAACGGACTGGAAACAAATATTCAAGCCTGTTTAAAAAGGTTTGATGATAAAATGCACATGCAAACGGAACTTGTAAGTGAGTCAGTGTAATTGCAATAATATTAATAAGGGTAGATTGCAAATCGAGTTGCATGGGTCTGGATGCCCTAACTTATTTGGTTGACAGTAAAGAATGCGACTTTGCCAACAGACCTCCGATATGGGAGGCAGCCAAAAAGGGAATGACTCGACACAACAGCCGGAGCGCGATCTGCCGAATCAAACCGCTGGAAAATCCCGGAAGCGGAAGCCTAAAAGACCGCGAAAAGGTATGAGCGTGCTAAACCCAAAAAGGACAAACTTCCAGCTGGCAACTTTGTTCTCCTTGCATGTGCGTCAGAAAGCTTATAAAATGGCATATCAGAACAATTCATTCTCTTTAAAAGTGTTTAAAGATCAATTAAACGAAGCCAATGTATGTTCTTACATTACACATGTACAATACTATACAGAGTATTGTATAGGGCAATGTATTAATTTCCCTTTTCTTTTCCTCAAGGTTTTTCCTAATTGGCCTTTTCACTCGTTAGAATCATTGATTGAATAAATATTTGAGTTTATAAATGTCTTATAAAAGCAGCCACTTACCATTGAAAGCCGTGACATATGAAAACATTTCTTTCTAGAAAGTGGTATAAGGACATTGATTGGAGGTATATTTCAGCTTTGGCTTCATTGAATTTAATGAAAAATCATATTCACCTACTGGATGGTGGCTTATGCCTTGTTTTTGTGACCCATTGCCCTATGGAACAAAAGCTTACCACTTTGCTGTGTAGTAGTACTGGAAGGAAAAGTGGTAATTTTTACGTGAATAATTTTTCAGGGTAGCTACTTGAAGCGTGAAAATTAATGAAGCGGGAAAATGTCCCTGTTGACAGTATAGCATTCATTCCATTTTGTAATATCACAGGTTACCAAATAAGATATTAAATATAATGCAAAGGCCTAGTGGTAATGGAACCATTCTTAGAGTTTGGGAGGACCGGGGTTAGAGTCCCGCTGGTTAATGTCCTTATATCATTCGCCGGTGTTTGTTAATATTTGTTGTTATATTGTCTAATTGTAAACACCATGGGTTGCTTTATATTATATTAATAAGATATTGTCAACACTTTTGGGTCCATTTCACTTCCTCAAGTTGGTGATATCAGCTCATTAAATTCTCAACTTCAATTCAATATTTGATATACATAGCCTATGTGCACCAAATTTTTGCTTGCAATCTACAATTTAAATTTTTTACAACGTCAAATCATTGTATTCAGATTAGGGAAAAAATAAAATCGTACTGAAATTGTAATACTGCGCTTGGAGAGCAGATAATTATTGCATATTAATATGCGATAATAATACAGTATAAATATTTGTCATATTTTGGCAGAGCAGCACGTGCATGCACTTTATCCACTTCTACTCTCACATGAAATGGATTTTAAATCACAGCGGAATAATATTTGTGGATTTTTTCTACTATAAACCAAAGTTAAGTCAATTCAGATACTGTGAAAGTAACGCTATTGAAGGTAGCAATCTTTAAAAAAGTGTAAAAACATCAATAATCAGATCAGAGAAAAGGCCTTTCCGTAGCAATATGCCATTAACCATTCGACTCTCTGCATTTACATACCAAAATTGAATCCTATTATTCATAGTATAAGTACGAAAAAACTGTTGTCTATTCTTGAAATTCAATCACCCTCTTAGGAAGCCCAATACAATGGTAATCAGTTCCAATTGACCTTATTTCGTAGCTCTACAAAGCATGTCCGAGTACAACGCAAATAGAAGGCCCGTGCAGACTATTTTTGATGACGGTTTTGTATTGACCGTCCACTTCTTGTTCAAGTAGATACAATTTGAGGATTTCAACGTACTTTCAATATTCAGTACACTGGTCATTCAGTTTGTGAATGACTGTTTTGACGAAGCGATAAGGTTCGTTTATTCTGCATCAGTTAGCTATGTCCGTGTTACTGCTCTAAGCAAAGAACTGATCTTAGTGATCTGTATTGCATATGACAGTATGTCTTTAGCCATCATTTAAACTTGCTTGTATGTGCATGCAGACAACTATATTAAGTGTATGTTTTTCCAAATGTTATTCGTCAACATAGATGAGGTATGTTCTGGACAAATGCAACTTATTCAAGAAACTATATCTAAGCGCTCTTGGGGAGACAGATCTTTTGCTATTGCAGCTCCTCGTCTCTGGAATGACTATGGACTAAAACATTGGTACCTTTTTTTTGGTACCAATGTACCCTTTTTTGTTACTAATGTACCCTTTTTTGTTACTAATGTACCTTTTTTTGTGACCATAAATCATGAATTTATTCTGAGTTACAGAGTGATACGATTCCTAATTACTTAAAAACCATGGTTTTTAGAGTGAAAATATATATTCTCAACCCTTAAAAACCATGATGTTGTAAAGTAGTATGGCACTAGCGGGGGTTTGGGGTTGGAAGGGGCGAAGCCCCTCGTTGGGGTTAAAGGGGGCAAGCTAGCGCTTTTTTGAAAACGAAATGAAAATGTTCATGGTAAAGTTAATAGCATAAATTCTATGGAATAATGATCAACTGTTAAACATTACATTGTGTTTTTCATTACAGTATACTATAGGTGTTATGCCTTATTATGTTCTCTCAAATATATTTGATTCAAAAAAAAGATTTTTTTAAAACAAATTTTCTCCCCGGAAAAGTGGTGCGGCAGCTGCCGTAGCGGTTCCGACTGGCCTGGTAAATTGCACTGCATTTATGAGCTGCTGTCCCCTGATCTGGCTTGCAGTAACTGAAATATATCCTATTGCCTCGGTCTGCACCAAAGATTGTGATGAGTCCCGTAGCATTTCAAAATAAACCCAGTTCTGTGTGTTTAGAGATGGAACAATTCCAGTCCAGGGGGATTTACTTTTTAAATTGAATGATTTGTTTTTAAAATGAAGACAAAATATTCACATCGATCTAGATGTTTGTGCTCCTAATTGAAATAGGAAAAAGGAGAACATTTGTTAATAAACCCCCCTGAGACCTTATGCCTCTGGACCCCATCAATTGCCCCGTACAAACACGCAGCTACCGGACCACTTTCGCAAAGTATACTTTCAGGAAATGGATTGGTTACCTAGTTACATCGCAATGTGTTGCTATGTGTTCATTTCACCGTAGCCTGAAAAAACGTCGTCTGCTCAAGGAGTAACTTCAAATATGTCACTCGTCTAGATATAGGGCAATGCCCAGTTATGTTTCTTATTTACCGCCATTAAATAAATCGCGCAGACACGATGCGTGTGCAGAGCATACAGAAACGTGTTTTGTAACTGTAACAATAACCCTGCTTGTGCCTATAAGAATCAAACATGAAATGGGGTTCTACATGTAAAGTGTAATGGAAAAAGCTTTCAAGCGGTGATGTTAGCCCATGTCAATATTTTCAATGTTTTAATTTTTTAGCAGTCTATTGCCAAACGCTTATCAAGAAGACTAGGTCTGAAATATGAATTTCAACTAATGTTTTATAGCCTAGATTCGAGTTTCATCATTTTTTTTCTCAGTTAAACTGTTTGATTTATGATACAATTTTTTGTATTTTTAACCTTAATACTAAATTTTCTTTCTTCCTTTGGTGTGTTTTACAGATATGACTACCAGGTGCTTTTACACAACTCAACATTCTGCCTGACGCCTAGGGGGCGCCGCTTGGGGTCGTTTCGATTCTTAGAAGCGCTCCAAGCGGGCTGTATACCTGTTGTGCTTAGTAACGGATGGGAGCTGCCGTTTTCAGAGATTATAGACTGGAATGCAGCCTCCATCGAAGGAGATGAACGCCTTTTACTTCAGGTAAATGGGTGGGAATTGGGGCATGGGGACTTGGAAGAGGTTGTGGAGAGGATTAGGATTGGTATCGGAAATGAAAGGGAGCCTTAAAGATGAAGCCAGACCAGAAGGGTTGTAAATATGACCTGGGTTTGACCTTACTGGAGTAGATTTGGGAAGGGGGAGGGGGAAGAATGAAAATTGGTGTATGGGCCTCACAGACAAACCTGCTCAATGATCCATTTTTCAGACTTTCCTTTAAAACTTCAGACCTTTCTGTCAACCGTGTTTCAGTTCTCTTGAACCCCAGTTTCTTCTAAATCGCAAACGGTTTTGGTAAAAATGAATACCGCATCAAATTGTGAGTGTCCTCACACTTATTAAGGAGTTTATGCATCATACTTTCAAAGAAGTTATAGTTTACCTTATTTGGAAATGTCTTGTTATAATGATTCAACACTTTTACCCCCAGCATATTTGTCGTCATTATAACTACATCAGTGTCTAACCTACCATGAACTTTATGAAGATATATGGCATGTTCCTATTGGTTCCCACTATGGGTAGGAAAATTAGGATCCTCGACCCATATTTATCTGGAGTTACCATCTACGTTGCCCCTTTGACCTTATCTACCCACCATCCTCTTAATCACCAGTCAAGATGCTTTACTAGTATCCTAATCCATCTTCCGTGATCTTGTAATGACTGTAGGCATGGTAGGTGAAATACAACATGGGCACAACATAGTTCTAATATCAAAACAGCATGGGTTGTTAAAATGTATTTGTGGTATGTTTTCCATATGTGGATGAGTGAATGTGGTTTTGATATGTTTTTAAAATGTGGATGAGAATATGGACCAGAAGATATTCCAGGATGATTAAATTGTAATAATGTTCAGAATCTAATAGGCAAGATAGTGAGAACCCACAGACTAATGTTAAGTATCCACTCAACATAGGGGCAAAGACCCTTCTATAAGGCTATATTAAAAAATCTTATGTCTCAAAGCTCCCGCGCGCGATAGTTAATTGATGCGTGTTAGAAGAAGAAAAAACTTTTTAATTTTTTAATTTTTAATTTAATTTTATTTATTTTATTTTTCAAAAAAAAAAAAAAAAAAAATCCCAAAGTTTCACAGATTTGTCAGATTTTCATTGATCACATCATTTTAAATACAATAGTTTCCTTTTACAAGGATTTCAATATTTTAGATTTATAATTTTCTTTTTTAAAAAAACCTTTAAAAAACCTGCATTCCGCATAAGGTTTTGAAAAAATGAAGACCTTTGAGACAAAAGATTTTTTTAATATAGCCTAATCTTTACTCAATGTGAGGCACCCTTTGACCTCAACCAAATGCCATTGCCACTTAATATTAAGTCTTCGCTTAACAAGGTATGGTTTAAATGTTAAAAAGGTCAGTATTATTAAAAATGTAAGACATGTATTCAAACATACAATTATTTCTAGATGATGTTTCATATCATAAAATCTTGATAATCTTGTTATGTTTCTTCACTTACGACCTGGCCGCCTTCTTTGTACTTTTCCTCACAGTTCAAATCAGTCATGCTAGAAACAAAACGTAGCAGCAATGTAACATCCCCTTTCCATGCCCTGAAAGCACCACCATAACACATCGTAACCAAAGCAATGTATTTATTCACCTTTCATAGACTAATCAAAAACCTTAATATTCGACGTCGCATTTATAGGTTAAGCTCCCATGCAGCTATTATGACACTTATGCACAGGTATCTATCTATATAATAGAAAGACCCCGAGCGATATCGTGTCAATCATAGCCTCAATCAGCGTCTCACCTGTTCAGATCATAGTGATAACAACATTTTATTTATTTATGAAAAAAATTGCCCCATCACCATTCATCATTCTGCTATCTTTTATTTCCGACAAAATATTACGCTACGGCTACGCTCGAACGGAGTCTTGATTTGCAGTGAATTGGGAGCGTCTTTTTGAATTACGTTTGGCGATCAATCCTAATCTCACCGTAGTAGCAAATGTCAGTTGGTATGGCAATTTATTATTTCTATGGATGAATAAATGTAGTTCTCCTATGCATCAGTAGGATCCTATCCAATCTAACCAGGAGTGCCACCGGGGTAAGAGGTGGGCCCATCTTTTGCCAGAAGCTTCTCTAACTCATAATCAAGATCTCACCTGCTCCATTAGATCATAGCGATAAAATCTTCATTTATTTATGGCAAACGGCACTAGCCATATATCATTCTGTTTTGTTTTATACCCGGACAATTTTTATGACATCTTGATTTTACAGTGGCTATCTGTACTTTAATTGTGTGCATATTTCAGACCTTACTACTGCTACACTAATACAATGTCGATATGTAGGTGCGTACATTTGTACTAATGAATTGAGAGATATATGTGTAACTTCTTTTTTCAATGTTGTTATTAGATCACAGATATTTAAACTTTTCCCAACACAATATCAAAATTTAGCTTCATTATATTAAATTGGTAGGGATTTTAGCAACATTGCCTACCCTTGCCATAGAACATTTTCAGAGGACTATCCAAAAACGTTTCTCAACCCAAAATGCCTCTTGCAAAAGATAGATGTTTGCTGCACAAGTTTCCGGCTATCTCTCTGTATTGGTCCTATGCGGTAATGTGTTGAGTCTTCAGGGTTAGGCATGGGCAAGATTTTGACCTATTTCAAGCTTTAGTGTTAACACTTTCCACACGGCAGGCGTCTGCATACTACATTCCAAAATGTCACAAAATGTTGTAAAAATGTTAGGATTGTTGAATTTGATTACCATATTTGGAATCATCATGTGAAATACATTGACATAAGTACAAACATTCCTACCGGCTCAGTAATTCTTAAGATAGGCTTTGAAAGTTGGAAAAGGGTTCTAAAAAAAAAAAATCGGCTTTGAAATGGTAGAACTTATAGCCGGGTGGAAAGTGTTAATTATTAGATCAAGGATGTTACCAGTGTTATCCATCCATAGCAATCTATTTAGTCTAAATAAGTACTTAACATACAATTCTATTTATAATAATAATTAGTATTTATATAGCGCCTTTCCAAAGTGATCAAAGCGCTGTAATTTCGCTGCTGGTGAATCATCAGAATCAGGTCGCATCAACTAGGGTGCTGCCAATTTCTAGCGCAAACCTATCCACACTTAGATTGTAACATCCACCATTTTTCAATGCAGCTCCCCAAATACCATTGGGTCAAGGAAGTTTTTAATAACGGAAACAACTAATCACAGATTTTGAATTGTTTACGGCACTTACTGTGTATGCAGCATGCACTAACTTATGCGTAAGTTGCTATTGAAAACACATAGCGGAGGAGTATACATACCTACGCAGGAAATTCAATTGAAATAGGTGTGGTGATTTTCCGAGAAGCTCACACAAGAATCAATAATAATTGAGTCTACGTTGGCCACGATTTCTTCGAAGGAGCACAATAGTTGTTTCCTTTTTCCTGTCATTGTTGTCTTTATAGTAAAAACAAGTAGGATTGATTTTTTAATGCATCCTGGGTACAGTATCTTAAAGGGACATTAAGTGGTGTTGAAAAGTTTAAATGTTTAAAAATTTACTTCAGAATTCAAGATGAACATTAAAATTGCCATTATTGTTGTTTCTACTAACAAAAAACACAGCAAAACTAGATTAAAACAATATCATCGCTATTTTTTGAAAAACGCCCTCTATGCAAATATGGTTCGCATTATGTATCACACGTACTGCACGGGGATACTGTCGGACGTAAAATGCTGGTTCCGCGGGACCAGCATTTTTGAATCAACGTTTTCTGGTACAAAGAGAGCTGAATTTTCTTAATCCTTATAGGTGTAAGTTCATACATGTAATACAATTATAAAAATAAACTAATCTCAGTTTTTATCATCATTGAGGGCGCTGCCTCCAACACATCTCTTAGTGTCCCTTTAATGTATTTGAAAATCAACAAAGCTTGTTAAATCACAACATTTGCTATAACACTATCCATGTTTGAATTGAAGAAATAGGAATGCTATCACTTTGAGTAAAGATGAGGAAAACGGGTTGTAATTATTAAAGGAAGCATCATTATGTGCTTGGTCCCTAAATTGTTAATAATATTAACCCCCTGGGAACTACCTTCCGATTGGTCAGAAAGATGGATACATCATTTATTGCTCTAATCAGATACATTGTTAGAATTGTATCCCTGATATAATATTGGGTGAAATAGTTTAAAAGCTGTATCGTAATTGGTTATTCAAATGAGTATATCCTTGTGATTAACCAATCAAAAACTTGGAATTGAGAAGACTCATCAAGCTGAGGGAGGACAATGATATCACTATCAGTCTATGTGGATGTGACATTTTAGATTATTATAAATATAAGACTATAGTTCAATCAGTTACAAATTGGTAAGAAATATTCGGTTTTTATCTCTCTGCGTGCAAAAGTAATCCATGCATACTCACGCGATTATGGCCAGATGCACACGTGTTTGGCGCACGCACGCGACACGCATATGATGCAATTTGGAACTGATCAAACTATAGACATATCCTGACAAGTACAGTAAATATCCAAATACAAAAAGATCTACTGGATGTACATGGCCTGACCATGTTATCACACCGATTACTACGATTACATTGATGCGCCCATGACTATTATTGGTAACAGGTGAGCGCCTCAGGTGGTCCGTCCCTAGCAACAGACAGGAAGTGACCTAAGCTGTTCAAGACAAAATCACTGCTTGATAATCAAATCAACAACCAAATTACAAAAGGCGACATTTCTAATTATAGCAAAATCTAGATCATGGGTGTATCTTTAATACAATTAGATCGCGAAACCTGGGAGAAAGAAGAAAAAAAAATCTGTTTTTGACTATATGTAAGCATTTTTGTATGCGTTGACATTTACTTTAGGAGATTAGTATTCTGCCTACCAGCTATGTGACAGGCTGTGCATATTTTGAGACTCGGGTCAGAGGTAGACTTAATATTATTTAGTTTACTGTGCTAGGGTAGGGTATTGTTAATTTCTAGAAGGCAAAAAA
The DNA here is from genome assembly GCA_035610835.1 of Ophiura sarsii. Lineage (NCBI taxonomy): Eukaryota > Metazoa > Echinodermata > Ophiuroidea > Amphilepidida > Ophiuridae > Ophiura > Ophiura sarsii. Next base: position 121,922,218 of record CM069441.1, on the reverse strand, counting down.
ATATTGAATTTTTAGTTTTTTGTTGATGGAATTAAATTGAAAATGTGTCCAATACAATCATCTTGCTTCAAATTAATACTTAAGAAAAGGCCTGAGCAAGATATCCATGGGGTCTACCTGTCTATCTTACAGTGGTTCTGATTGGTTTATTACAAGATATGAATATGGTACTCATATGAATAGCCAATTCAAATGCAGCTTGTAAAATGTTTCACTCCCATCTTTATTAGGGATACAATTATTCTAACAATGTCTCTCATTGGTTCAATAAATGATGTATCCATCTTTTTAACCAATCGGCCGGTAGTTCCCAGGGGGTTAAAACGCCAGTATAAATATAGCCAACCCCACCTCATTGTTTGATTTCTAGGTAGAATGTTTATCTGAATTCTAAGAATCAAGTTTTAAATAATATGTAAGTGTTCCCTCGAATAAGAGATGTTTTTGAGCATTGTACTTTCTGAAATATATTAACAAGTTTTTACTATTTTTGTTGTTTTTCTTTTGCAGATTCCCTCCATAGTGCGTTCTATCACAGATGAACAGATAATGTCGCTAAGACAACAAACACAAATTTTATGGGATGCTTATTTTTCTTCTATAGATAAAATTGTAGATACAACTTTAGAAGTAAGTGGTATTATTCATGGTATTTCTGGTGTTTATGGAACCATAATTTGGTTTGAATGAAGTTTTTCAAATGTATATGTTGAATATAATAGCAGTACATGTATTATAAACAGTCCTGTTTCTCACCACACATCAAATTGCTTGAAAATGAACTAGTGGTGTAGTTGGACAGCGAAGGTATGGTGTCTCACTTTCTCAATATTTCATTTTGTTGGTTATGATAAGCACTGGTGGATCAACGGTTTAACTGTAAAACCAACCAGCTATTCGGGCATGGCTTTGTTTGGCAATTCATTGACAAAATGTTACCTTTAATTTTAAAAAATCTTGGTGTTAACACTGGAATAGATGTGAATGGGGGTAAAATCAGGTTCAAGATTTTGGTTCATTCTAATAAGAGTTACCTGAACCCGATAAGCTAGCAGAATAACATTCCAAATGATGAAAGATAAGGCTATATTAAAAATATTTTGTCTCAAAGATGCCGCGCGCGTTTAGTAAAAAAAAATTTTTTTTTTATTTATTTCTTTTTTTCAACAACAAAAAATCCCAAAGTTTCACAGATTTGTCAGATTTTCATTGATCACATCATTTTAAATACAAAGATCACTTTAACAAGGATTTCAATATTTTATATATATATATATTTTTAAAAAACCCCGCATTCCGCATTAGGTTTTGAAAAACTGAAGAGCTTTGAGACAAAAGATTTTTTTAATATAGCCTAATATGACCACAATCTAACTCGTTTCTGTATTCTGTATTACAGATTATTCGTGCCAGAGTAGAAAAACAACTAGCTAGAGAAACATATGTGTGGAATAGCGCGCCTGGCGCCATGGCCGTGCTTCCAGAATATGCCGATCACCTCGCTGCCTTCCCGTTTTTCACACTGCCTACCGGCTCTACGCCTTCTGCCAAATTCACAGCAATCATCCTCGCCAGGTCGCCGATTGTGTCGCAGTCAGCGGCCATCATGAAGCTTGTGAAGAATGTAGCGCATTCTGTGAATGTTGCACAGGTGAGGTTATGAGGAAGCTATCATAACGGAATTAATACATGTACACCTTCCTTCCTTCCTCTTACTACGCCCTGAATTTTTTATTGTCCTTAGTTCCTTCCTTGCTACGCACCTATTCAAGTTGTCTGTTAAAACTGAGGGTAAATTGGAAGGTCTAGTTTGATGCAAGTCATGTCCCAATCTGTTTCTGAGCGTGAACACATTTACTGACCGCTTTAAATATTACGAACATAAAATAATGGTGAGCATGATTTTTCAAACAAGTTGTAAACCTCATATAAATTATCATCAATACTGGTTATGCCCCATAAAAAGTAGTCTTTAATAGCTTTACTACATCAATCAGTTACAAAGATACCGAGTGATTATTAAATGGGAGATTTGGTAGGTTCCAAGAAAGTAAATTACTATTAAAATCCTGCCCCGTCAGAGTCTACCCCCTTCCCTTAAAAGCACAGGCAATGTCTCCAGAACCTGTGATTAAGATTTAGAAGCCCATTTGGGCTAATTTTAACACTTTCCATGCAGCAGGCGTCTGCAGACGACAGTACCAAAATGTTTCAAAATGTTTCAAAAATGTCAACATTATTGAATTTCATCACCATATTTGGAATCACCATGAGAAATGCATTGAAATAAGTACAAACATGTCTAGTATTGGTTCAGTAATTTTTGATATAGACTTTGAAAGTTGGAAAAGGTTTCTGTAAACATCTGTTGAATATGGAAAAACTAATAGCCGCCTGTAAAGCGCCGCTAAGAAACCTACTTTTGGGCTACTTGCCTTTGGAAGACCAAAAACTTAAAATGCATTATAATTGCCAGCTGTACTAATTGGGCTACTTTTTGTTAGTTTCTGTCCCATTGAAACCAATAAGTAAAAAGTAAGATAAGGCTACTTTGTGTCACTTTTTGTCCCATTGAACAAACAGTAAAGAAATAAAATTGGGCTACTTTTGGCTGTATTACCTGGTAAGACTGATCCTTTCTCAGAAGCCAGATAATGAACTGAAGTACAAATCGGAAGATAAAACGCTGAGAGGATAAGCAAGATTCAATTACAAACATAGTGATGAACTTTGCGTAGTCATCATTGTACAAATCACAATCCTTTATAGCAACGTTTACATTGAACATCACATCTTGTACCGGATCGCATTTCATGTTTTAGTGAACGAACTATTGTGATGCTCTCGCAATAATACAAGTAGCGCCCTAGTTGTCCGCAGCCTGGATTCAGTTACCAATAAGCAGCAGTATCACCATACTCCCTGTTTGCCCTTAATTATTCAGGAATTTAGCTTCCGATTTGTTTTGATGTTGAGGAGTAGCTTAAGCATGCTAAGTGTGCTGGCAAACTGGAGCCTCTCCCTAAATAAGATAAAACATTTCCTCCCATACTACATCTGTTTACCGTAGATATTTTTAATGTGATTTTATTTTACCCACAATTTGTGGATGTATTTGTGTAAAAGAAAAAAGGGTAGCACAAGGTACAGAAATGACCGCCTTTTTCACCAAAAAATTCAAGTCTTGTAAACAGTTTACCAACAAGAATGTGATAAATATCTATAGAAACTGAATTGATTTCAAGGAAAAAGAAGATACACTGTATATACGTCACAGAGGATACAATTGTGTGTGAAAAAAGATTCAATTTGTTTAATAAATGTGGTAATAAAAAAATTGTCATTTCCTAATTTATCCTGGATTCTCAAATAGATTAACATGTCAGAATGAAATCAAACAAATAGACTGGGTCCTGATTTCTTTAAACCACCTCCTCTCCTATCCTACACCATTTTAAGGTTGACAATTGGCCCCTTGATTGATACGCCTGTGACTATTCGAAAAACCTTCTGCCCTCAGTAACTTAGAATCCCCACCTATATGAATAATTTGATCTTTAGAGTTTCGGTTTTGTTCCTGTAGATTGCTACACATATAGTGACGATAACAACTCTTACAATGCCTTTTTGTGTGAATAATAGTGCATACAAAAATAACTTCCTCTATTAAACTCTAGACTAAGACCAATATTGGTCTGTCATCCTGGCCCCAATAATCATATTTGACTTAGGATTCAACTTGTTGTAGCTAGCCAGACCCTTCAAACAAAAACACGTCCAAATCAAATCAGACAGGCCACTTGTCAAAAATGAAGATAATTGAATTGAGCCAAGTAGTATAGGAAACGTGTTGTACATCTATACGGTAGCAGCCGCCGCTACTCAGCACCGATGAATTCTTTATTTTGGGGCGCACATGAAATGAAATTAAGATGTATATACGTGATTGCCTGTAGGTTTGATTGTATCCGTCCAGGTCTCGTTTATAAGTTCTTTTATTCTGAGGTCACGTAACAACTATGGCTATTTCATTCCAGTTCACAGAGTCTCAAGTTTGTAATCGCATTTTGTGAATTGAACTACACCGGCCCTATTGTTTCTATAATATGCTAATTGTAAATTTGACCATTGCGGCCATGTTTTACTGGGTAAGTTTGGTTGTAGGTCATACAGTTCTGTCAATGTTCATATTTAGGTGTTAGGAGGACTCAAAAGACTTGTGAGGGACGCTGGCTTCATAACTGAATAAAGATTAGGACACAAGGATAAAAAGGACATTTGATAAATGTGAGAGGAAAAAATCTGCAAAATTATCAAATCTGATGGAAACATAGAAAACATTAATCCAGGCATTCTATTAGAGTTACATTCAGTAGTTAGAAAGTATGAAGTTTGTTTCAGTCAGTTCCAAATCCAAACTGGAAATAAATGATATGTGAGAAGAATCTATTTTTGATCATTATCATGTTCCCGGAGTCGGTCGTTCTGCCGACAGCCACATTCCCTTAATTCCCAATCACCTGATACATTAGCACTCTAGCAACTTGGTCTCTCTATTCTCTGCATTATTGAGACAATTCTGATGTAACCATGCACCACTTCTTGATTAGCGGCTTGTCTAGTTCTTCTTGTCAGTCTTTACACGACGACGACACTGTCTACATCTAAATCATTACTTCTGTGGTTGATGTATTGGGATTACGCCCTAATTAGGGCCGTTAGCATTGTTTGATATACACGCAGTGGTGTCGCTCTGGATATCACGGTGGATGACTTGATGATGGTGTCTCATTAGTTGATACGCGTGCGTCAGTCAGTGTTAGGTAAATTGTAGAACTAATTACAAATTGTTGTTACAACTTGTTGTTGTAATTGGAGAACCTAGATCCTCTAAATACTACTACCATTAATAAATAAAGAAGCTAATGAAAGTAAAGGCTTAATTTGATGTGAATTGTGTAAAGTTAAGCGTGTAATTAAATGCCCTCCCCTTACCTTGGCCCAGTAGACTTGAGTAGACAAAGTGCATTGCAGTTAATTTTGTTTTTACCTTTTGGTGTATGTATGTAGATTTATTTTTTATATTTGTTGTGGAAAATTGAATGAGAATACAAAATGTATTCAAAATTTTGTTTAATCTTTTCATTTTGAAAATATCTTTGATGATGTTTTAATGGACAATTATTGAAAAGAAAAGGAAAAGACAAAAGCTTTGCCAATGTCATAAATGCTATTTAAAAAGCTATGCGTTTAAAAAGCAGGACAAACTCTATTTCTTTTCTTTACGTGACTTCAAAGTTACTCTTTAGAAAAAGCCTTGTGTTGCCTCTGTGGATAATTGAATTCCAGAACCAACATGTTGAGAGGTAGATTTAATTTCTCAAGTGCTTGAATCGTTATGTATTATTGGATTGTTGCTTTTATAAAGTCATCAGAGGTGTACTGAATGCAACAACATGTATAGGGTTTCTGAAAATATGTGGCCCATTTAAAACATTGATCAGGACCCTAAAACTAAGCTTGCCAAATTGAAACCATTCATAACTTTTACAAGGATCTTCTTTCAACAGCAGAATAACTAACAGTGGTGCACCATTTTGCGTTGTCTGCCGGCACAAATAGGAAAGATTGGTTGAAGACAGTCAAAAGAAAATGGGGTAGGTGCAGGGGAGACTCCAACTTTGTGATTATTTTAAAAACAAATTAACCTCTTGCTGAAAAGTGATTTGAATTTGTAAAATTCACTTTTGTACTCTCGAATAAATTGTAATGACTATGTTACATAGTTTGCCATTGATAAAATATTTGACAATTCTTAACACCCACATTTCCACACAAGTTTCGTTGTTAAAGAAGCGCATTGTTAAGGCCTTTAAATGTGCTACAAATGTTGGCCGATTGTCTCTGTGTATACACCTAGGAGTCTCCTATCCCCAAATTGTAGCATCTCTGCTCAGATCAGATTCTTTCAAAAGGGTCAACAGACTTTGTTTATGGCTGAAATATTTGATAATTTGATTTTATGTCATTTCAATATGATCAGAATTGAAATAATTTAATATCCTCCCTTCAATATTCACCCAAATAGCAATGTGAAATAGAACATGTGTCTTTTCAGTTTTTACGGTTTGAATAAATTTGTCGATTTGTGGTTCCATTGTTTGATACATTTCTAATATAAGGTACATGGACTTTGAATGATCGTGTGATAAAGAAGCACTACTCCCCACCAACTAGCGCTGTGGGAACCTCATTTGCATTCGGTATTACTTCACATTAGTTTCATTTTGTGCTTTTTAGTCATGGGCAATTGATCACCAAAAGCATCAATGTAAAACACATCAAAGTAATACATTAGCCCATATTGTAGTATTTACATAGGGCGAGACGCACTCATGAATGAGCACCATTGTCAATGTTTTCTTTCTCAACACACCGCCAAATTGACGAATAATGAACGACATACGTTTTTTATGTATAAATCCAAGAATGCTGCGCTCAGGCGTGACACAGCCGGCTTCGTTTTGCCATGAAATCCATTCTTGTTTCAGCTGTCAACTATTTGTTAGTAAATCATGAAACTTCAAAATATAATATTCATAATTGTATTTGTTCCACAAAAAATAAACCCAAAATTCATAAAATCACAGAAATCACACAGACTTGTAAAAAAGTTTCATAATTGTACTCCTGTCCTTTATTTTGTATCAAAATTGTTAGTAGATGTCAAGATGTCACTTCTAGTGCTGGCTCTTTCAACCCCAATGATGGTCATGTTTCAATCTATTTATTGACGGCCTGTCCTCTTCAAGTCCTGTCTCATGGGTCAGAAAATTTAAGAGGCACTTGTAGCCACTTACCTATCTCGGAGTTCTTGGATCAGTTGGAGAAGGAAATGTGTAGGGTGCTTGATCTGATGCCAAAATATTCTGGACAGGTCAACAGACCTTAGTGTATTGCAGTGCTCCCCTGATAGCTGCCAGGAGATATAATATTAGTATTTTATATACTGTACCCTTGGTATAAACTGAATTTAACTCAGAGCAGCCATTGTTTTATATAAGCAAGGCTAAGAAAAACATTTTTATTTCTGGGGAAGTAAACAAAATTGTACAGAAATTGAATTAATTGGCTCAATTTGTATGCATTTCTTTATTTTGAAAAACAAACAGTTCCCTCAAATACCTGAACAAGATTCCCCATTTTCCAGGCCTGGGTTTAGTATGGCTTCTTGTCTTGATGACTTTAGTGTTTGATAGCATAATTTGACTTCTCAAATGGTAGCTCAGAAGGTAACACATGTCAACTATTGAGGATAGGGTCTTGTGACATTAGAATCTTGTCGTTTTTTGAATATAAAAATGATACTAAGATTTACAATCTCTATTCATCTCATAGCTATGCCAATTTTAAAAATGTCACAGAGTATGAAACAAAATTGCATGTGAACATTGATATTTTCTGAGAATCAGTCAATAGAAATGAAATGACTTGGACACAGAAAATATAAATTAATGTATGATACTCCAATGAAGACATCAAATTACACAGTTAACAACATTTGTTTGAAATTTATATGAGCATATTGACCAGCTTTTCACTTAGAAAAGATACATCCATCAGTGATTTTCCATCAAGCCACAGGCAACGGCTTACCACTTCCCACTTATGTTAAGCCCTTGCTTGTTACGCTTCAGGTACAGTGGTTGGTAGAACAACATCTCTTAAATGCATACAAATAACACTCACTCAGTAATCAACTTGAAAACAAAACAAAAGGAAGCTTAATATATGCAGGGCATAGCAACCTGTAGTCTGCTTCGGTTTTATGAAACCCACAAGTGTGTAGCTCAATTTGACTTCTTTTGTAAGCCATTTGTGAAAATTGGGCTACTTTGTATGTATTGCAGAATACCCTTCCACCATGTGTAGTCGAAGGCAACTTTTTAAAGAATGACACATACACACACAGTGATCCATCAAAGCGGTAGGGTACACTACACTTTTCCCTCATTTGAAACCAGTGGTTAAAACATATTTTGTCTACTTTTCACATTTGATTGGGCTACTTTTACCTTTGATTGGGCTACTTTTACCTCTGATTGGGCTACTTTGGGCCAATATTGTGGCCTCACTGGTCTGCTTCGGGGCACATTAATGGAAAGAAAATGGAAAAGGCAATATCCTGATCATCCCTGCATTAATGGTAATCTTCTTGTGAGATGAAATTATCAGTAAAACATCATTTCAGGATGGAGTGATGTGAAGTGAGATTTAATGCGTGTCATTCTGATCTTTTTAAAGACGTTGAGTAGTCCCTGAGGAGCGAACTTGCTTTTATTTATGGAAAAATAGAAATATATTTTTATTGAAAACAAATATAACTAGGATTGACAGATAATGGAAGATGAATGAAATTTTTAAAATGAACCAGTGATGGTTATATTTTTGTTGTGAATGTAGGTGATAGAGAGGTTTTTTCTGAAGCCAAAATACATTGTTGGCAGATTTGCTTAAACTTAGTTTAAGTCTGATTCTTAATTTTTTTTCTAAATGACTGATTTTCAAAGTTTAGATAAAAATCCCAAGCGGCTAAGCATTTGTTGTTGTTGATCAAGCTAAGATATTTATATATGATCTACCACTAAATCCATGTGTCCCAGAGTTGCTGACAGCCATCTATCTAAAAAACCTCTCAAACTCAAAGAGATCTGTTGGAAGGCTTTTCTTCCTTTCCCCGTGTTTTTGTAAGCCCAAAGGATCGATCATTGGGCAAGTGAGGAAATCCATAGTTATGTTTTCTCTTTCTCCATGTCAGCATAAACAATTCCTTCTATTGTTTATGATGTCAGTGGTCCTGTTATGATCATTGAGATACTGTCCAGGGGTCTGGAAGAGTTTCTTTTTTGAAGAATAACACTTCTCAAAAGCACCTTTCCCTCAATTAAACCATATTTCATGATTCACAGTTTAGTTTCGACATGTTTTGAGTGACAGTTGCCGGTGTTTTATCAGCCAGTAACAATAATATCAAAATAATTATCAAACATCATGGTACCTATCGTTATTCAAATCAAAAGTATTTATACTTGTCAAACAAGATAGTTGTGATATCATTGCTTCATGAGTCATTGGACCAAATGTGGAAAAACCAGCATGGTCAAACCATGTCACACACCTCCCCCCACTGGCTTGATAAATGTTGAACATTAGATTCCAACACAGATATGTACGTAAGGCCAAAAAAAAGAAATTGTTTGATTGTCCATAGATCACTTTTAAAAGTTGGGTAGGTCGGTCAGGATTTTTTTCTTCTTTCTCACTTGCCCTTTTTTCAGGTACCAAAAATAAAATGAGATGTACTTGTTGTGGTTACCAAAACGGGGGTACAAAAAACTTCAATATTTTGATGAGTATTTTTATTTTCTCAACACAAGAATGAAAAAATTCAAATTTTGATTTTTCGACTAATATTTGTAAAAAAATGAAAATTTTAATTTTTAAAAAAAAAATTCAACAAAAAAATACATTTAAAAAAAAGTTTTTGGGTCGGAATGATTAAGAGGGTCGGGCGGACGAGAACAATCAAACATTTTTTTTTTGCCTAACGGGATAATAGGAGGACCAGACAGTCGCTCCATGGGGGCGAATTGTTGTGAAACATCCTGGTTTCTATATCAGACATAGTTTAATGTGATATCACCGACCTGCCATGGCCTTATACTTTTGAAAATGCCAATATGTTATCAATAGCTATTTTTCTGATATCAAGGGGTCTTGGGTTCACTTAGATAAATAAGGTAGGATGGGGTTACTTTTTGTTCTACATGTAGGTATCATTAATACGATTCCCAGTGTACTTTGGGTCAGTATCCTTCTTGCAAAACTATGTAATGGTTATTGAACTGTGGCAGTGACATGATACTGTTATTAATGTGAATATTGATTTTACATTAGATGAGTGTAAAGTCCTGTAACCGTTAACCCTAACCAGCCTACACACTACAAATCCCTACGATGCTACAATATTGTACCACATGATCGTTCAGCCTCCTGCCACGCTCCGTGGGCGATCAACTTGCGAAAAAAATTACATTTTTTGAAGCTGACCCGTATAGCTCATTTGGTAGCGTATCTGACTTGCACGCACGCAGCCCGAGTTCGATCCCCGGGGCATGCGGAGACTGATTTTCCCCCTCAAATTTGACCAGTTTTTCTCCCCTGATAGTTTAATTCACAAAAACATGCCCGTGGAGTAAGGGTTAAATTATATGTTGTTAAATATTCAAAGAGAGACTGATCATGGGCATTTAAAACTCAGTATTGATTTTACAAATCAAAACATGAGATTCCAACATGTGTATTTAATGTAACTGGATAATAGGAGCCAAAACAATATTTACATAATTAAGTAATTTGATTACAGTTAAAACCCAGTTAATGTACATCATTGATTACACCTGGCAGTAGTACATATCATGATGTAGTGTACTGTAAAAGCCAATATTTTCGCGTTAAGATATTTTCGTGCATTTTGATATCATAGACATTTCGCGAATTGTTTTTTTCGCGAGCGACCTTCTGGATGCATTGCATAAATGTTGAAAACAATATTTTCGCGTGTTATAATTTTTGCGGAAAAATATTTTGCGTGAAAAGCGCAAAATTAAAACCACCGCAAAAATTTCAGCTTTTACAGTATTTCATAATGCATTGCATGCTGGGTAAACCAAACAAAAGTTGTACTACAGGCATAATAATAATGTTCTACCCGTCACACCCATTTTTCACTGTTGACTTTATTCCGTAAAAGACCATTTACTAATGTTACATGTAACGGGTATTACAGAAATATTCTGTGCTACAAGTTGTGATCTTATTATGTTTCATTTCTAATTATCTTTACTCTTATTTTGTCCATTCAGATCGTGGTGCTTTGGAATGTAGAACGCCCTCTTCCACCCAAGAGCAAGTGGCCAACCATCAGTGCTCCTCTGACTGTCATAGAAGGCAATTCAAAGGTGAGAAAACAGGTGGACTACAAATACAATAGCTGCCATGCGTTATATTTGGTATAGTCTATTTTGCTTCCACGAGACAGTGACATCAGTGTGTCATTCACTGATCATAGTCGCTGGCACATATATACTAACACGCATGGAAATGCGGAAAATACATACTCGTGCATACATTGCCTGCAATAAATGTCACCGTCCAAAAGAAGTAAAATAGACTATAGTTTGTGTACAATTTTTATTAGAATCTATTAGACATTCACAGAGGTAGCAAGTTTAGGTGTAGCATTAGGAGGCTGCTATATTCTATAGCTACCATGAGTTGTGTGTATGGTAGCTTTGTCCAGATTCTTTGTTTACTTGGTGTCAGCTCAAGTTTGGAAGTGAAGTCAACGCATAATTAAGTGATAGGCACTTTCTGCACCACGGTTGACATTCTTCTTTGATCGTGTGGATGCATATGTAGTTTGCATTGGAATTATGTTCATTGGAACACACTGACATCACCCCTCCCTCTCCAACTTGAGCTGCCACAAGGTATAATATATTGGCAATGCATGATAATACACTGAGAATAACAGAAGGCAGCTATTGCATTGTGGGATATACTCTGACACTAAGATCTCAATGTATTACATGGTTGTACATCCTTTAATTCACACGTAACTGGTGACAACCAACTGATTAATTTGAGGGCTTAACACGCATAAAGTAATTATTTGTCATCTGGGTGTCAGAATTAACCGTTCTCAGTTGAGAGTAGGTCAAGTTAATGGGTCATCTATTATCGAGGTTGAGGTAAGTCAATCTTGAAAGTGTTTTACCCAAAGGATAATTTACAACCAGGTAGCATTTGCATCTCATTTGGTTTTGAAATATGCGGTCCCTCTTCAAAAAATATTATCGGGAGAGTGTAGTGTACCATTTATGTATGCTGATTTGTGATTCAGAATGCATAAATGCCATACAAAGAGGCAATAGATATAGATATAGGAGAGCAGGTGATACCAATGAACAGAGATGAAGGGCTCTATAATACAAGTCATATGTATGACAGGCTTAAGTTGAACAATGATCTAGAAACACCTGCACTTAGCAATCAAGGTCAAGTGTTTGAAACAGCAGATTGTCATCACTCTACAATCATTGTTGACAATCAAAATACATTGTTATGAAACTTTTCTGTATAGTACTAGTAGTGTCCTCACATAACCAAGTTGTATATGACATAACCAAGTTGTATATAACATAACCAAGTTGTATGTAACAGCTATAGAATAATGAAGATGAGCACAGGAAGTGGCTAATGTAGAGTTGTTGCATATACACAGTTCAACAAAAATGAGTTCCCCTTGAGATTATGCCTGATATTTTTTTAATGAGTTACTCCAACGAAACGATTTTTGGCACACATAATGTATGTGTTTACAGCAACACTAGAACAGGGCTATAACTACGCAGGTGTTGTAATGCTTGAATGAGACACATTGAATGGAGGAACACCTCATTTCAAAAGTTGCTAAAAGTTCAATATCGTGTGTCCTCATTCAAGCAGTACCTGTGCGGTGTTCAAGCAAAGACCCTGGTTCAAGCTGCTTTTAAGCAGCTTGAAAACCATCCTCCTTCAATACATCATTTAGCAACTTTTTAATTGAGGTATTCCTCCATTCAATGTGTGCTCATTCAAGCATTGCAACACCTGCGTAGTTATAGCCCCGTCCTAGCGTTGCTGTGAACACGTACATTATGTGTGGCAAAAATCGTTTCGATGGAGTAACTCATTTTAAAAATATCAGGCATAATCTAAAGGGGAACTTATTTTTGTTGAACTGAGTAGGTTTGAATGATACCTCATATTTATAGTAACAGAAATAGCTAAGCCACTTCCGATGGTCATCCATCTAGTCATCTAAATCACATGCACCGAAGGGTGGCACAGGTCACATGTTGTGTACATTGGTAGGCTTTCCACTTCGAACCAGATAGAGTACGGATTATTTATAGGTTCAGTTTAAATGTTTCAAGTTACAAATGAAATGTCAGCCTGAATGCAGGGAAGGTATTAATTTTAATTTTAAAATATCAGAGCCTGTTGCCACTGGAGAGAAAAGTAGCCATATATGTAACTAATTGTTTTGGCAGGTGAGTCAGGTCTAATTTGTGAAAGTTTATGAATTTTGTTTGGTTCATGTAAAGTGCAACCCAAAATACAGTATGATTGGTGTGAAGTAATAGAAACGTGATACGGTATACAAATGTAGCAGAGAAAGTTTCCCATGATATATTTTGACGCAAAAGACAAGCCTCAGTATCGTGTAACATATTTCTTGATTAAAACCATTGTAATGTGTGTCCTAACCCCCTCACCCCACCCCTGTTGTAGCTATGTAGGTACTCGAAGTCACCTGAGTAGAGTGACCAAAATCTCCGCCATAAATTAACCAAAATGGTTTGGTAATGCTCCCCTTGTTTGAAATTTCATTGATGTATTGAGTGTATACAAACTATGGTTATAAATATTTCTACATCTGATGTACATTATAGTCCCTGTCAGAATGTGTTATACTTAATTCAAATTACCAAGCTTTCTCTGTATGAACCAGGAAGATATTCCCCACACCTGACAACCAATCACTCTAAAAGGGCTATCCCCTGTAGCATTACATGCATTTACACATACCCACTGAAGTTCACTATTTTAAACATGTGAACAAGTTTAGGTACATAACGCTCAAAGGTTTATGACAGCAACTATAGTAACCTACCAAATTGTTGGCCTGTTTGAGAGGCGAGTTTAGCATCTGATGCATGTTAGTACGCATACCACTCTGCTGGTGCGTGGCAACTGTATCCTAGTGCGCAGTTGGTGAGAATTGTGATTTTTATCTCCCACTTTGCATAAATACAAGCACTCGTTTGCATCTGGCCAACAATTTTGGAGGCGACTACAGTCACGATCAAATGCATGATTTTTCTAAATAAAATTTCTATGTATTCAATGTATAAAACAAAGATCCTGTCAGATCTCAGAATATATAAAGGAAAGGCTATATTACAAAGCAATGTAGACTTAGACATGGACATCTTATTGAACATCAAAAGAATGACTCTATGACCAATTTCAAAACTGTAGATTTGAATGCACATTTATTATGGCACCTGTCAAACATTGATTATCAATGTTTTGACTGAACCAAATAACGCAGTGATTATCAACGGTGCTTAAAAGCTAATAACACCATAATTAGTGGAATCAATGTTGTCTAGCGGAAAGAGATGGAACCTTGGGACCTATCTAAGAGCAGCAGACTATCGCAGATTATAATTAATTAAGAGCAATGTTTGGTATGTTTTAATATTATAAAAACAACATTGCTTGTGCTATGTTTGGTTCTAGCTTTTCAAGATGCAGACACAAACACGAGACACATATTAATTATATATTAGTGAATGGCTTCCAGCGTGTTACAACATTATATTGCACGAGTGAGATCAGCGTATATATATATATATATCAACCTTGTAAAAGACAAGAAAGGGAATGATTGTTTACAGCCAAAATGTGACACAATGCCAAAAAGGATGTAATTATTTGTTGAGTAAGTTAAAAAAAAGGGAATTTTTGGTTTGTTTTTCGAACGGGAAGTTCTGATAAGGAGTTTGGTCATACTGTAAATGCACAATATATCATGAGCGTTGTGACTTGATAAGCGTTAGCTTCACGACCTGCCAAGAACCCCGCTACTTCTAGCATAAAACTTTGATGGAAATTTTAAAATTTGATTAATTGCCCAGCGGGAAAATTAACTAACACGTCTGTGAGGCCGGCTTTTAACGCTTGCAGGTTTCTTGCGCATCAAGAGTTTTTGATGAGCGGAAAAGGTGTTCTGGAGAATACCTTTATTTTTTCCCGCCAATTTTGAACATACATGTAGAGAGTCAGAATGTAACATTTCACCATTCACCAGTGTCTTGCTCCCTATCAACTGTTAGTCTATACAGTCAGCACGCAGGTATCGTTTTTAATGAGTGACCTCGCCGATTTCTAACCCACGCAAAGATCGATTTCAGGATGTCAACCTTGCGCTAAAACATTAAGGGAAGTTTGTTTTCCCTGAATTAATTGAGGTAGGGTTAGCTGGCAGCCATGATGGCGAAGTAGGTGGATTGTTCGTAATTTTCTCTATAATATGATGCCAAATCTGACATAATTGGTCCACAAACAGTGATTTTATCGCTAATTTTAGAATTTAACAACTTTCGTGACTTTGCTTCTTGTATCTATTCACTTGACCGGACTAAAATTCGTACGATATTTTAAGAGCAATTTCCGTACTAACGGAATCTTAAGCTTTAATTTCATATCAAAAACATTGATGCCCGACTTCTTTTTTGATAAGAAAAACCGAGTTTGATTTTCACCGATTTTCGGTCAGAAAACGAAACTTACGATCCCCCGTTAGGCCTCGCCAACTTGATTTTTAGTTTCCCGTAACACGCCCGCGCTTCATTTTCATGCCCGCGTTTGAATTCATTATTTTAAATTTTGAAAAAAAATACCGTTTTTCCAATGAAAACGTCCGAATTCATGCATTTTGTGTGATAAAATTGTGAAATGTTTATTCATTTTGACCAGAATAGCCTTTCTGTAAAAAAAATATCATATGAAATTGTCTAGCGCAGAAGGATCGATTTCGAACCCCGGACCTCTCGCTCCCAAAGCGAGCTCTCTACCATCTGAGCTATCTAGAAAATCTGAATATATTCGTAAGATTTAAACACTTGATCAACAACCCGTCGACGCTACGAAATGAATTTAGATCGAGACAAGATTCGAGGAGCTATTTTATAAGCATTCACTTGACCGGACTAAATAATTTTATAAAATTGTAAGCATGTTTCTAGTTACAAAAGACTATGAATATTATGATACGATGGATAAAATTAATGCCTAATTCTTCAGAAGCGACGTTTTTACCGTGAATTTGGCTTTAGTTTCGTCAAGTTTTTCTTGAATTCGGGTTTGTCGGATTGCAATAATTTGCACCGAAAATACAACATGTCATGAAGTTCACAGATAATATTAGATAATATTATTTGCATAATATGCCTTTTTACTATACAATTTCATGGCAAATGTGTTTCAAATGTGTGATTATAATCATGAAAAGAGCTGATTTACATCGTGCTATTACGAGGTCAACTATGACTGCGAAGCGGTATCGCTACGGGTGAGTACTTCCGGGTCGCTTTGCTGGGTTAGAAAAGGAACGACTTTTCGCGTGGTTGCGTACTGACTGTATATGGCAGCGTATAGATTGAACTGTAAGTCTGCAGCTACAGGACTTAACACTTTTCATGCGGCATTGGTTTTACCATTATACAAAACAGATTTTTCAGACACTTTAACCAACTTTTAAGGCCTATCTCAAGGATTACTGCACCAATACTAGGCATTTGTGTACTTATTTCAATGCATTTCTCATGATGATTCTAAATATGATAATGAAATTCAGTAATTTGACATTCCTGAAACATTTTGTGAAATTTTGGAATGTCGTCTGCAGACGCCTGCCGTGTGGAAAGTGTTAAGCATCCTGGGCTTCTCATTCAGTTTTAGGGAATGTAGAGTGTCAGTGGTATAGACAAGGGGTGTCATTTGCATATTGTATAAAATCAATTTTGCCCCGGATTTAAAAGGCCCGTCACTGGCCATACTAGAAAAGCATATGCATAAAACCTCACCTGAAAAACAGTAAAACAGACATTTGTGATGTGCATTACTGAGGCGCAGCAATGTAATGTATTAACTCTGATTTTTTGTAATGTCATTATAACCATACCCGCATATGCCCCAGATTTCATTGATAGGTCGCATGAATTAAAGATTTGCAGTCAGAAAGTCGCTCACAATTATACGGCAAACCTTACAATTAATTATCAAATTGATATTATATGTCATAAAATTCCTATCAATTTATTAGCATATTCCTTGAAAGCTAAGGACTTACAAACAATGATAGCTCATAGGTAATATTTCGAACTTTAACACTTTCCACGCGGCTATTAGTTTTACCATATACAAATCAGATTTTTCAGAAACCTATCCCAACTTCTATCTAAAGGATTACTGAACCAATACTAGGCATGTTTGTACTTATGTTAATGCACCTTTCATGGCGATTCCAAATATGGTGATGATGATGAAATTCAATAATTTTGACATTTTTGAAACATTTAGTGACATTTTGGAATGTCGTCTGCAGACGCCTGCCGCGTCGAAAGTGTTAAACGACACCCAAGATGCAGGATCTCTTTGACTTTGTTGATTAATGAGCGCATAAGGCGGCAGTAATACACAACACTAATGATCCAAAACTTATTCAGCGTAACGACGTTGCAATCAGTGATCGCTGATTCATTAAGTATTCATGACATCTTAAGCCCAGCATACTCTTTACATCTGCAGTGTGATATTTTGAGCCGTGAATGTTATATTCAATTCACGTGAAAGGAGGGATAAATGTGAATCGTTATGAGTCAAATAATTATTTCTAGCTTTGATAAGCCTGATGGCGATACAAAACTTGTTATTTGTATGCACACCTGTAGTATCCTCATCCACAGGGAGTAAAGTTCTGTTTGCACACATGGTTACTGCATGAAATCCATGGCTTTTCTTTTAGGCACCTCATTAGAACATACAGCTTGACAGCTATGTCTTAATCTTGAATCCCATCAGCATAACTCTAAAAAATTCTCAAATAGAAATATGTGGATACTCAGCAAATTTTAGATTGCGATAAATAAAAAGCGTTTCGGGATAAATCCAATTCACTAGGTATTTAAAAGTGCATTGATGGTGTTTATATTCTGGCCTGGAAATGTCAAGATAGGATTTTGTGATATTGGTGAATGGCTGGTTTCACCAACGTGAGAGTTATTTTGATACATGAAATTAACAGCAGCGCTATACGAACACAATTAGGGAACAAATCATAATGCATTCCATGCCTTAGCCCTTATGTACTTGTATTATCACTGAATTTGTATAACTCTACACATTGTGCTTGTTGTCGCATCTGATACATAAACCAAGCATCAAAGTCATCCATTATTAGTTCCCTGTTCTGTCGTCAATACCTGGCTAAGGAGTAAATACCCGACTGGCATCCTGACTGACGTTCAAAGACGACACTCTCAACGGAAGATTAGCTACCATGCAAGCACGCATTCATGATTTATGTAGTACATACTCCACGCCATATTTATGATTTACGATATGCTTTTTCAGCAAAGTACTTCATGGCTCATAAACTGATTGTTAATGGGTTCTAATGAGTACCGACTGTGTGTAATCTTGCCTCCCATGAGAACACTAGAGAAGTGATTAGTTGCAGATCTACTCCAATAAATGCACTTTTATCAAATTTGTATCGCCTGATAAAAGTTAACGGTGATGAAACTAAAAGGTGTAATGACAGTTCTCTCTCGCAGTATTTTCGTTTTCATTTCTGTCATATCTCATGACATATAAAGCTGGATGAGGTGTTAACTTCAAAATATCGGGTTTTTTGAGCCGGGTGTATTGAACTATCGGTGTACTTAGATGTAATTATATTTCACAAAGTATTCCATATCATAGTGATATCTTGCAGTGATAGTTTGTTGTGTCATATTTATTATTTATTGAGCGATATTATCAATTGTGTGAAGTTTTGTGAGTAGTATCATTAAATACAACAAAATTTGACTTTTTAAAATTATTTCAGAGCAGACTTCAACTGTGTAACACATTAATGTATTTATGACGGTTTCACATCACATAGTAGCAGTGAGAGTGAAATTATAGTAATTATAAAATCATAATGATATCTCATAATGATTGTCTATTATATCATATTCATTATTTGTTAACTGACACTATGTGAATACACTTCTGGTTAAATTACCATACAAATAGTTGAACATTACACACCATTGTTTACCAAGGTATACATTGGGTTGTCATTTTATTCATGTATAAAGTAATTTTGCAGTATATGAAATTGTAGTAATATCCTTCAGTTATAGTTTGTTATACACTATTCATAACTAATACAGTGTGAAGATTTGCATGAGAAACTCCATATTGGACCTATCACTGACCCTTGTGGAACACCAACGTGTCTGACAACCATTATTGTTCTCATTCTACATTTACAGAGTGTTGGGAGTAGGTTCATGCCACTATCTATCATAGAAACTGATGCCATCTTGAGCCTTGATGATGATACTATTATATCAACTGAGGAGGTAAGTGGTGTCTTTGTAAAGCTACACCTTGTTCCTCTACCTCTGCGCAGTGATGTGAGAGTGTATTCAAGTACACCTTATTATTGCACCTGTGATTCCAATATGCTATATTTTCATCGGATTAAAGATATATCATAACACTCTGGTGTAAATGCTGTGTGGAGCGCTAGAATACGTTCTTATGACACTACACAGAGGTAGATCAATGAAGTATTGTCTGCAATGTAATGTATTGATCTCAAAGGAGGAAGGTGTAAATAACTGATTACTTGTGGAACAACATTGATCATGAACAGGTGTTTACATAGCTAGGCAAGTCAATATCTACTAATTGTAGATCAATGGACTGTCTGTGTGATTCGGTGCACAGCCAGGATGTGTGTATACATAGTAAGTCACAATTTGGATACCACATCCCTGCTTTACATAGTTAGCGCTGGTTTTGTGCCCATCCGCGAACTAGAAACTTGCGATGCAGGCACAGTACGAAACTAGTTCTTTGCATATTACCTTTTGTCTGTCAGTTTGATTTTAGTACCATAGGAAATAGATATTTGTACCTCCCTTCTTAACATGTTATTTTGAAGTATTTTAGTATTATCACCATTGCAATTGCTTTCAGCGTTATCATCATTGGTCAACTGAACAGCAGGCAAACACAAACCATTCCTCACTCCGTGCTCATATCTGACTCTCCATAATGTATGAAAGATTTACATTTCAAAGTATCTTACTTCTTAACTGTTATTCATGTCTATATTATGTAAGTTCTCTAGATGTGGATTAGATATTACAGGATTCATCCAGGTATGTCAGTTAGGTGGATTTTACAGCATGGATAAGACATAATGACAGACATCAAACCAGATGACATGAATGTACAGTAGCAGTCAAGCACATCAGGATTTATCATGCCATTATAAATCCTCTTTTCAATTTGTGATGCACTGCTTTAGAAGGTTTATCTTGTCAGCCAGGTATTATGGAATATTTGACAACCAATCTTTTGAAATATGAACAATATTACAGTTTTCAAACCTTTATGAAAATTCAATTTTCAAATTAAAAACAGATCTACCTAAAAGCTTGTTGATTATTATTCAGTGATGGTCAAAAGTGCTATCAAAATCAACTATTTATATAATATTGGATGGCTTTGAGGGTGATACAAGAAAATATTGCACGAGCTATAAAAAATATTGCACGAGTCGGAGACGAGTGCAATTTTTATTATAGCTAGTGTAATATTTTCTTGTATCACCCGAAAATAAGACATCCAATATTATCATTATTATTTATATCAGGCTTTACCCATAGTTGCGTTGCGTGTTGGTTTAATTGCATTTGCAGAATCTTTGTTCCGCAAAAGTTCATTAAAATCATCATCACTTAGAGAGAAGCGAATCTCCCGGGAGTCTGCTGCGGTTCCGACATTTTGCAAACTTGTTGATTTGTTGTTTTCGTAGTGGTTCCCCACGTAAGCCTGCTTCATTAAGCCGATAACACGTATAAATTTGTGAAACCCATGCAATCAGCGAAAATTAGTCTCGACTGCATGCTTAATAAACGCTAAAGTTGTGTAAGCTCTTTTGTATACAATAGTATAGACGAATATTCGTAACGAACAAATAATGGGTATGAGACTAAAAAATATTGGACGGCAATATTTTAGAATAATGGATGCATCCGGGTACTTTGGTTAAACAATATTGAATACACAGTTTTATTGTACCGTTAAAAAGCCTGATATAAATAATAATATTATTTATATGGCCCTTCCAAACGATACAATAAAAGTGTGTATTGAATATTGTGCACCAAGTTCCCGGATGTGCATCCAGTATTCAAAAAATATTGCCATCCAATAGTTTTGGTGCGGCGCAGAAGATGTGCGCGTGAGTATAAATGAGCAGAAAAGGTCAGTTCGGGCTAACTTATTTAGTTTTTATCAACACAGTATGTTATATAAATAATTATAATAATATTAAATGTCTTATTTTCGGGTGATCCCCGAATATATTGCACGAGCTATAAAAATATTGCACGAGTCGGATCAGCCTCAAAGCCATTCAATATTATATAAATATTTCAAAAACATAAATGTACTTTTTGACATGATGCGTCATATATTTACATTATTGCAGTCGAGCTGTTTGATTCCATATTAAATTTCATGATTTATCTAATAAGCACTATACAGACGAACCGTAATTGCTTTACTCTCCCTTTTCACCGTCTAATCTGGCTCCATCTTTGCACTCAAATGTCTCCCTGGCTGGCAAAATTAGCCACTGGTTAAATTGGTAATGTTTGTGTTCAATTTATTTGTGTGATTCTTGTCACGATCAAAGTAAACCTGAAAGAAAATTAAGTAAATACAAATTTTGCGTTTACAGTCGGTAAGCACGGATTAAGCAAAAATAACAAAAATGATACCTTTGAACCGTTTGTGAAAAAGATAAGTGCGCAAAAAATGCA